>VZTM01033455.1:154-265472 GCA_013400555.1 Jacana jacana | reverse complement strand
AAACAAACAAACAAACAAGAATAAAGAAGAAAAACAAAATTTAAAAAGGGGGAAAACAAAAGAAGGGCTTGAATCACAGCCTGTTCGTCGCATACGTCATTACCACAATTGGCTGAGAAGTTGGCTTGTTGACGATTGATTCATGAGCTCCCCTTGCAAGCCAAGGAGAGAGTGAGAGAGAGAAGATGGAAATATCCTTATTTATTTATTTGTAAGTACAGCAGGAGGCTCTCCTGAACGTTGGTGGAGCCCACAGCTCAGGCTAACACATGGGAGGTTGCTCTCTGCCTGCCACAGGAGCTCACACGGCGACACTGATTTCTTCCTGAATTGATAGACACGATCACTCTGTACCCCCTGGAGTTTTCCCATCACAGACAAGAATTAGCAGGGCGAGGAACCAGGACACATCCTTTTTTGAGAAGGGGAGGTGTTGGGTTTTTGATGGCGCCCCTGGAAATACAAGCAGGTTGAATGCAGATGAATTTCTTGCTCATTCGTGCATTATCGCTGCTTGTGCCTGTGGCCCGTGCAGAGATTCCTCAGAGCAGCAAAGTAGTTCCAAACTCTCAACACACATAACACATGGAAAAGGGCGAGCTCCATCCCAGCTGGTGAGCGAGCTCTCTGCAGGTCACATTAAACCGCATAATTAATGGTTTCAGACTAAGTACATCCAACCCTCCTGGTTAACCAAAAAGAATGCTTTCAAAAAGCAGAATTTGGAGGTTTTTTGGGGGGGGAGGTTGGCTTTTTTTTTGGTTTTTGGTTTTTTACCACTGTGCTGCTAGGGAGAAATAGTGTTAAATTGTTTTTTTCCTCAAACACTGATTTCACTTGGAGCAAGAGGTTCCCTGCTTCAGAACTGCACTATGTACCACAATCCAGCAGAGCAATCGCTGAGATTCACCCGCACAGCAGCAGGCTTTTGCTGTGCCAAACCTCCCATTAAACAGATTCCTCTGAACCTTCACTAATTGGTGGCTACATTAAGTTATAATATAAAATTAATCCAAAGTAATGAACAGTTATGGGCATTTCGTCACATGTAAAAGGGAGTAAGCTTCGTGAAAGCGTGGCTATGAAATACTGCCAGGAGAGTCCTCTCACCCCTACAGCTACTCTTCCCGACCTGACTTCGATAGTGGGACACTCACTAACAGCAGATTGGCTTTTGATATTTAAAGATTTAAAAGGTCTGTTTCTGGTTTTATTCATTTGCTCACACATCTATGTAGAAGGTCTAAAAATTCTGTCTCAGCAGCAGAGCAATGAACACGTATGGGAACCACCTCAGGGGTACACGGTGACAGCCCATGCTGTCCAGTTTCTTATGCCCTACAGAATCACAGGACGGTGGGGGTTGGAAGGGACCTCTGGAGGTCATCTAGTCCAACCCCCTGCCAAAGCAGCTCCACCCAGAGCAGGTCCCACAAGAACATGTCCAGGCGGGTTTTGAATGTCTCCAGAAATGAGAGACATTTCTGCTCTCTGGGCAGCCTCTGCCAGGGCTCTGCCACCCTCAAGGGGAAGAAGTTCCTCCTCACGTTTAGATAGAACTTCTTACGTACAAGTTTGTGCCCGTTAACTCTTGTCCTGTCACTGGGCACCACTGAAAAAAGACTGGTCCCAAAGTGAGAAGTTCACTGTGAGAAGTTCTTGGCAGCAAGACACTTCACGCAGCCAGGGTGGGTTTTTTGTTCCCAGTACTTCACAGCTGAATATTACATCTAAAGTATGTCCTACTTAATACAAATGTGGATATTCTTATTATCCCCATAAGCAAAGATTTTCAGAGACAACTTCTTAATAGCTGACATCCATTAACACAAGGAAACAAACCTGAAACATCTTAAATCATCAGCCATAACAAGGGCAGAGTACATGACCTGGGAGGTACGTGTATCCTCATGGATAACAGTCAGAAAATGTCTCCTCCAACAACCTGCTTCCCAATGAGCTGGATGGACTATCATTTGATTATAAGGTTTGGGCATTTTAAATTAAGTGAACAGAAGCAATTTTGATCGCTTCTGCTTTGAAGCCCCCTGTTTGGTACGCCATAAAATGAGATGTGCTTCCTCCCCACCAGCTCCTGCACAGCTCTCACATGTTAAAGACTCATGGATACTGCTAATCTGAGGCAAACCCAGGAAGTATAATTAGTCCTGCCAAACCATCTGTCAGGCCTCCTGAGAGACTTGGATGATATTTGGGAAAGCATCTAAACATGCGTGTGCTTGTCCTAGGTCCCAGACCATCAAAACTTGGCCAACAGCTGGGTAAAGCAGGATTTGACACTTCTGTTGAAAAGGCCAGAAGAAGAAAACGCTGCTAATACAGAAAAGCACCCAGTATGAGTCACTTCAAAATCCTGTTATAAACGATCAGCCCAGAACCAAAAGTAACTGACAGTAATTAAAACTGTCCTGACACTCCCACACAAAGACATAAAATCCATGGCAGCAGGCACAAGCAGCCCAGAAATACCCTACCGGCACCCTAACTGGGAGGTGGCCTTTAAATCTGATGTGTGTTTGTTGGTTTACCCTTAAACCACCCCCTGATACCACACATGGAGGGCAGCTCTCCAGGAGGTGTTCTCAGGGGAGGCAGAAAGCCAAGGATGGAATCCAGTGGGAAGGTGTCTGTCCCAAGCTCCTCCCGAAGCGAATCAGCGCGACTTGAGAGCGGCTGCTCTGTTCCACCAGGGAAACTCCAGCGGGTCCCGCATGGCGCTGCGGAGCTCCAGGAAACCGGGACCAGAAAAGGGAGAGGGGAAAAACTTGAGATTATTTCTGTGTCCTACACTCTGCCCTGAGACACAGCAGCCAGACTTGGTGCTTGGATATTAACACCAGGATGTAAGGAATACATAAGGATGGGGAAGAACTGGTCGAGTCTGGACAAGTCAGAGGGCACACAGTGGACTGCAACAGCAGCGCTCTGACTGACAAAAGACTTCGTAAGAGCTCTTACCACAGGGATTTGTTAATTCATGTGGTCAAAATATGCCCAAGGGCCAAAACCCACCATCAAACTGCATTCCCTGCAGACAGTCTGTCTATGAACGTGGTTCTGATGATTTTGGTTAATTTCACATTTACCAAAATTCCCTGCTATTTCAAAGCAATCATTTTTCACAGAAGAACTGTAACACAGTTGAGAATAATGCTGAGAAGCTCCAGAGGAAAAACAGGGGCTTGCTTTTCCTTTAGTGGTTCTACTGGTCTGGAAGACTGTCAGCAGTGACAGTCAGCTAATCCTGACTCTCTACTGGGATGAACATGGGAGATTATCATCATCACCCTAGTTTGGTTCCAAAAAGCATGATCTCTGGGTTGCTCAGAAAGCAATTTGTTTTTTTAACCCACTCAAACTTTATTCCAGGTACTCATCTGATTTGTTTCAAATCCCTTTGTCATTTGGGACAGTTACTGGATGCTCTGCTCTGATCAGGCTGAGCAAGGACCAGTGTCTGCACCCCACCTTGCACCCCAGTAATTCCTCTCACACACAAGACTTGCTCAAACACACAAAGACCAGCCATCTCTGGTCTAAAACCAGTTATCTCGATGAAATTTCATTTTCACACACAAAGAAGAACAAAACCAAACCCTCAAGCCTTGTAGCCATCCTCCAGGCCACGTGGAAGTCATGACATGATGAAACTGTGCCACAAATACTTGCATCTTTTGATGTCAAACAAGGGGCAAGTCTAGATACGCAAAAGGAGCCAGATCATTAGACTGGTTCTTTATGTTAAATACTCAGATTCATCCTTGTATTCCAGAACAGAAATGACTGGTACTGTTGTCACACTAGGCATGACTGACGATGCAGTCAAGCTCTATCAATTGCACAGTTAAGGTATCTTCAATGCAGAATGCAGGCAATGTTTCAACTCCTCATGTGCTTTTACAGCTCCCCCCACATTTCTGTGTTTAGACAATCTTCAAAACCATCAGAGGATCTGATTATTTACAATCACAATCTAGCTATAGTTAAGAAAAAACGACAAAGCTTGTTAATTTTCCGGGACAGAAGAGTGTGAGCGATGACCTCTCCAATCACCGCAGACACTAAAAAGCCTCTCAGTTGGTTTAACTGGATTTCCTGAAGTCACTCCTTGTAAAAAGAACATGTGCAGGGAGACAAAGTGAGCGTCCCCACGGTACTGTCATATATGCCAAAGCTCCACAGATTATTAATACATGGGCTTGCCCCCTTCATTCTACAAGAGCTCTTGTAATGCCTCAAATTAATTGGAGGAGAGTTCAGCAGCTCCAAGGAGAGATGATTAAGATCAATTATTAATTCCTCTTCCTCTTCTTTTATCTGTATGAAACATCAGGATTAGGACCCCGCTAACGAAACAATAGCTATAACAAAAATAAATAGTACAAAACTAGCTCTTCAATAAAATAATTAGAAGAAATAACTTTTCCATGTTCTAAAATTTCTCACTCCTGAGAAATCTCACCCTCCCGCCCGAAACTCACGGCACTGCACTTTCTCTTTGACGTAAGTAGATGTTACTTTTTTGTCTTTTAGGGAAAATAAGTGGAATTTAAGGGGAGTTCCCTCAAGAAGTTTAGGGGTAGATGCAAAATGCAGAAATGCAGGCAACAGACAACAGAAGAGATGGCTTTCTTTCTTTCTTTCTTTCTTTCTTTCTTTCTTTCTTTCTTTCTTTCTTTCTTTCTTTCTTTCTTTCTTTCTTTCTTTCTTTCTTTCTTTCTTTCTTTCTTTCTTTCTTTCTTTCTTTCTTTCTTTCTTTCTTTCTTTCTTTCTTTCTTGTTTTTTTGGGGGTTTTTGTTGGGTTTTTTTTGTTTTGTTTTGTTGTGTTTTGGGGTTTTTTTTGAGGGGAAAAAAAAAAAAGAGCTTGTAGTTATTTGTGGTGGCCAAGGAGGGTGTTTGTATAAGATCTGTATTTGCTGGAGTTCTCTGGAGGATCAGAGAGTGGTAAGGAGAGATCCTCACATCTCAACCAAAGGACACTAAGCAGGAGCGGTGCTGAGCTGCTACTAACAAAGAGAAACAAAGAACAGAAAGGTTAAAAATGTTCTAACTTAAATCCTCTTCCTCTTTCAACTGCTTGAGCTTTAGACTTTTAATCCCAAGAGCCCTCCAGTTTTCTACTCCGTCTCCTAGGAAAACCAGAGAAGTCTGGATCTGATATTTCTGAAAGGGAAAAAAAAAACCCAAACCTAAACAAACAGCCTTTCAAAACGCTTTGTACAACCTAACACAGCAAATGGGACACAAGCCGACGGTGGGTTTTCTTTCCCTCCTCCCTCGCAGGTCACCTTTATCCATGACACGCAGCAACAAAAGCAGAAAAATGAAAGCTAAGGCCAAGAGCCTGTCCTGAACTGGTCCTGCTGTGCTCTGGTCCTGTAGGGCGCCCAGATCAATGCGGATGTCACACAGCATATGCTGGAGAAACGAGGCCCCGCAGGACGCGGCAGGAAGGGAGGGTCCGGCGTTGGGCACTCTTTCCCAGGCCAAGCTCACAGCCCTGCGCGGGTACATCTCGGCGGATTCCAGCGGTTGCCACTCGCATCTCTGCCCCCGGCGTCGCGGGCAGGAGCAGCACTACCAGCCCTGAACTTGTGCATCTGGCCTTCCCGAGCACCGAATTATGCAACTTTGCCTGAGCACGCTTGCCCTTCTTTTTAAAACAATACATGCATTCCAGGTCTGAGGGAGATCCCTCAAATCTCTGATCTCCATAGTCAGGTGTTCAATGCAGCACGAAGCTTTTCTATGAGCTGAGTATTTATCTCGCAGACAGAAGACTTTTTGAACAAGCAGAGCAATGTGGTGTACAAATGCTAAAGCAAATTACCAGGGGGAAAATGAAAGTCCAGTGTGAAAACAAGCAGAATCCCATGTACAAGCCCATTCTCAGGACTTCTGGCAGTTAGCAGAAGCTAAGAGCTACCAGAGTCAAAGTTTTCCTACATTTCACATAAGGACAATGGCTGCACATTTAAAAGGACAACTGCTTCTTTCACCTTGGGGTCAAAATCCATTTCAACAGTATCTAAACAGTCTAAATCTGTTATAACTATAGTATCAAGAACTGGAATACAGTAACTCCCCAAATCACAAGCAGTGTCCAAAATTGTGGGCAGAAGTCACAGTTGAAGAGCTAAAATGATCCCTGGAGATTCAATCAACATAAAATTGAATAGAAACATCAAGGGCTAACTTTGCCACCGCGTTTCCATCTCAGCCAGTAACCATGAGCCTGCTCCACGGTCTGCTCAGCACCTCTGCCCACAGGGAAAGCTAAACTCTGTATTTCTTGCAGGCAACCTTCAACAGGAGCTGGTCAGAATCTAAATTTGCCCTTTGGTAGCCAGATGGAGCGCGGCAACCCGCTCGTGCAGGAGGCAGGGGAGGGTGAAACCCCTGATTTCTGAAAATCAGCAGTAAGTTCTGCCCTAGGAGCAGGGAGGGAATTGGGGATGAACTTTTGTTTCTTTCCCATATGTTCCCAAGACATCAGCCATCCTATAAATTTGGTCACCGAAGCAGAAGCTATGTGACAGAATACTTGATTTTTTCCTTAAACAGCAGCTCCTGGCAGTTTATAAAACCTTACCAGAATGTATTCCTGTTGCACTCAAGATACCCCAGCAAACTTTGTGCTCCCTAAGACAGCAATAGGATGGTCCCCGAAGTCCTAATTACATGACCAGAGCTCCCTGTTTCTGGTGAAAAGTCTCCAGCCAGGCTGGGAGCTCTGTCTGGGAGCCTGGCAGCCCCTCGCAGCCTGCACAAGGGGAAGGTAAAACCCTGCTGGAAGGGCTGGAGCGCCGGGCTCTGAACTTGCAAACAGGTAAGTCCTAAATAAGAGAGGGGAAAAAGGAGTAAAACAGGCTGAAACCCAGCCTCCACAATCCCTGTTACCCAGTGCTTGCATTGGAGAGGTTTTATTTCCAACACATTTTAAGCAATGTAAAGGGAACCATAAACCCAATTCAATTTAATTGGGTGCTCTCCTGACAGAACAGTTATTAATAAGATTGTGCTGTACAAACCTCCCTGAAATCCCCCAAGCAGTCAGATGCACTAGCAAAAACATTTAACACCCAGCAAGCAACACACGGCTGGATTGTTGTTGCTCCTCTCCCCTGCTCTTCCCGCTTCAATTCTCTCTCTTCTTTTATCCAATTCTCCCAAAAAAAAAAAAATAAAAAAGGGAAAAAAAAAAAAAAGCTCATCTTGAACAGCTCCTATAAATTATTCACATGGTATTACAGTGTATGTCAGCAGTCTCACAGTGTTTAAAAAACTTAACTACAAGCCAATTAAAATGTAAACTGAGAAAGACGGATGGGGTTGGGTCGCTCTGGTGTGAACTTGAGCAGCTCATAACAATACACACAACTTCTAGACCTGCTAATTTGACAGCTACTTTCATCAGCACACGCTGCTTCTTTCTTTCTTCTTCTTCTTTTTTTTTCTGAGCAGTGTTTCTGAGAGGACAAACCAGTCTATATCCAGCAGATTAATCCTCCGGGTCTCTGTGCTGCGCAGGCACTCGGGGGGTTAGTTACTAACAGGTTCAGATCAGGTTTGAACAGGAGAAAAGGGGGCGATGGGGGCCTTCTCATTAATGGGTTTATTAAAATTTTACAACTCAATGACAGCAATTCAAGTGACAGATCATATTTCTTAAATGAGGCCACTAATTTCTTACAAAAATAAGAATGCAGTGTATTGGATTGCTACAGAAAACTAAACCCCTTCCAATAAAGACATTTAGGATTCCCTCAGTGATCCATCAGTGTAGCAAGACTGGACATCTGCCTAAATCGCTTACTGCTGACCTACTGAATAAGCCAGGCACCAATTAGCTTTTACAGACATAATGACACCAATTTTAATCTTCATGGGTTAATTACAAGAGCACCATGAAGTCAGATTCTGAACTTGCAGTCAGAAATATTGGGAAAACCTCAAAAAAAAGAAAACTTCATAGACATAAAATCAATATTACCAGGGGGGAAATTTCAGGCATACGTAGCTAAAATCTACACAAGGAGCCAGAAACATCTGGATTTCACTCTCAGCCATACTGCTTGTCCCACAGACCACCATAAACAGGCCATTTCCCTTATCTGCAGGGTGGGGTGACTTACTGGTAGGACTAGTTGGACTGGATACAGTAACAGAGAAGTAATCATTACTGTTACCTGCTTTTTCTCTCTCTCTCCTCTTCATGAAAGGTGAAACCTGTGAAAGGTTCTTCTTCTGTGACCACCAGAGACTCAATGCAGCCAGTCAGGGTGCTGACAACACCCCCCCAGCACACCAATTTGATCTGCCATTCTCAAGTCACCCTAAATTGCAGCTTAATCACGGTCAGACTCCTGCAGAAGAGCACAAAGGTCACGTCTCCTGCATTCAGAAAGGGATGATGCACAGTGGAGAGCGCAGCATCAGTGCAGGATGCTCCCCGACCACATCTGCAGGGCTTCTGAAACGGGAAGGAGGATGGAGGCCAAATCCATGCCCTCTCCCTCACGACAGTAATCCAAGATGAATGGCTCCACCAACAAAAGACATCTATCCCAAAGAAAGCTGGGCCCAGGAAAATGTCCCCCAGAGTGATGTTGTCCTACTTTCTCATGAATGAAGGAACCAAAAAAGGCAATTTTTTAGAATAGCCAATATTTTGTCACAACCAGAGAAGCTGTAGTTTCCTGTCTGGAGAGTTTCAGTTTGAGCATTCGAAATTTTCCATTTGGGGGGAATAAAACATCCCTCACCAACACTTTTAAGCAACGTATTTCCCTCAAGATGAAACAACTCAGACCCCCCTAACAGCTCTTTCCAGGGTTACAGAGAGGGGACACATAGCGATGTCCAGCCTGGGAGGAGGAGCAGGAGAAGCAGAGTTTGGAGATCACAGCCACCAGCATCTCTCCACTCGGGGCCTGAAGCAAAGGCACAGCTGAGTGTCAGGAAAAGAACAGCTTGCTCTGGTGCAACGCTCTCCTCGGGCCAGCGAGCGCTGACCAGAGATGGCACAGCAGTTCTGTTCCAAATGTTCTGTATAAAATGGGAAATGAGAACCAAAGCAAGAGCCATGTTTTGGTTCATATATTACAAGAAGAAAACCAATATTAGCAAAACACTGTAACTTTTATACATAAACTCATGAAAATACAGTGCCTTGAGATTTTTTTTACCCCCCAATTCTCACATCTTAAAAGCTGTATAGGATAACTTTCTATAAATTAAATCACTTTGAAGATACAGTGAAACTACTTTTCCAAGGAAAATAAAACTAAACATAGGGAATGACCTTTGAACACTCCTAAATCCTCATTTGTAGAATGTGTATGTGAGACAGAAAGAAAACCACCTAACAGGAGTCATTTTTACCGATTCAAGTCATGCCATGATTGTAAATTCTTTGCTGGTCAGGCAGCTGGAGGTATTTTCATTTCAGGGCCAGGAAGCAGGGCTTTATTTCTAGCAGCATTCACTTAGGAGTTTTTCTTGCTGAAAGGCATCGAGAAAATGAAGGGAATTAGGATGTGGCAGCCAAAATGACAGCTCCCTGAAAACACTGCTTTCTGTATGTATGCCTGAGATTTTTCCATTGATCTTCCTTGCTTGCCCTAACTCACCTCCATTCTGGTGGGCGAGAGCACTGATCTCATCTGCCATCTCCAGTTCTTCTTGATCCTATAGGAGACAATCTGAAATCCAAGGCCCTAAACCCAAACCATGAAAGTTCTCAATGGACTAACAACTACACACCTTAAATGCCCTTCTGAAACTGGGGCAGGGTTCCAGCACTCAGAAATACTCTTTTCACAGTTGCTTATTTGAATGAGTGTTTTTTCTTTTGTCTTTTTAAGAGCTTGGCACTCTTTATCAGTCTTCTGATAAGGAGTTGTGCTTCTTCCACAGAGAAATTATGAGCTTCTGAAGAGTAAATCACAAAAGCTACACATTTCTCCAAACCTGGAACTTGTATTTTCATCATTCACTCTCTTTTAAGCTAATTAATTTCTATCACCTGTGGGAACTGTATCAGTCCCATCGTTCCACCTTATTTAGAGACCCCGTCCCTGTGAACTGTCATGTATCCCAAGTCTGGCCACAGCAAAACTCTCACAGTTCTGTCCCTGGGTTCTTACCTGATAAATACCTTAAAAGCAAGTTTCCTACTCAAGCTGGCTCCTTACAGAAGAAAGCATTATCTTATAATTGATCTTCTCTATGTGTTAAACACCCTTAGCATCTTGTCAGCCCTCCAATATGGTCAATTACTAGATAATAGTGCCCACTTCCACATGGCTTATTACTTAAATGGTAAGATCAATAATTAAGAGTACATAGCCCCATTAAGCACCTACTGATGAAAGGCTGCTGATGCATGGCATGAATGAAGGTAATTACCCCACCTATTTCTTGGGCAGATTTGGAGGATATCAGGCTTCCAAACACCTACATTCCCTAGGGCTTCAGGAAATTTTTCATCCCCAGCTCTGCCTTTACCAGAAGGGCTTGATGAATAGAAAAGAAAACAAATTAGCAAAATCTCTATTTTGTGTCTGTGTTAGCTCATTATCCTTATAATAAAGCAACGTTCTGGCTGCTCTATTTAATGTTAACGATTCTGTGATTGACTAAAAGTTCCCTGGTTGTTTTTTGGACAATAGGATACAATCTATTAGTTTCCTTTTTATTCTGTTTTCTTTCCATGTTGGTGGGTCATAGCCCATACGCATTATGTACACGCATCAGGATTTCCACTTTTACTCTTTGATTCATATTGCAGTATGACCCATCCTCTTTCCTCTTGGCCCTTGGGACTGGGTCACAACATAGGATTTAAAAATACATTTTTTTTAATTGATTTGATTTGATAGCTAAACTGGATATCCATTCACTGCCTTACTAACAAAAATAGATGAAAGATCCAGAATGTTAATCCTTCCTTGAGACAAGTGATGTGCCCCAGAACAAGCTAATTTTTACAGAATGTTCAGTGCTGCCAAAGTTCAGCAGAAGGCAGAAGAATTCACACAAAACAGATTTACTGGCACTACGAGAGACCATCTCATGGTACCTGTTTTGTCCCTCAATTCCGCGTCAAGAGAACTCCATCACTTCAGCATAAGGACTATTTACAGAGTGAACAACTAGCAAATCATCCACTCAACCTGCCTCTAGAAAAGTTCAATGCTAAAAGGGAATCAGACATTGTGTTTTCTAGGAAAAAACCCTAGAAAACACGACTTCTATCTTCCTCACTGCGCTATGGACTCTGGCATCTTCAAACTCTGGTTTATTTTGTTTCTTTTCATCCTGACGAGTAGCACAACTGTAGGATCGAGAGCGGTTTACAATTTACAACAAAGTTTCCATAATTTCCCTAACCTCCACGTACTGAAAACCAGAAGAGTTTTCAGTGTATTTATTATTTTTTGCTTGTAAACTCAATTTCACTGTTCAAAGTCTGCACAAGAGGGAACACACTACTCTCTGAGCTGAAAGGTAAATAAAACCTACGTCCTCTTACAATCCTCAGCTGCTTAAATGATCCGGAGACATACGATGGAAAAGTTTTTCACTCTTTTCAAATACCTAAAGATGCTGTTATCTAAACTGCTGAGTATTCACAGAAAATGTCCCTTACATGAGTAAATGTAGGGGATTTTGTAAATTAAGAGCCTGCTACTTCCTGAAAAACTTTGTTCAAGAGCAACCTATCATGTGCATTAAGGTAAGGAATGGGAATTATCTCCAAAATCCTCATGTCGATTATCCTATTTTCCCTTCAAAATCACAGCGAAATGCCCCTTCAGGTATTCTCCCCTTCGAAAGGAACTGGGATCATTCTGATGAATGAATGAAACGATGCCTCAACAAAACAAAATGCTTTCCTCGTGTCAAAGAGTAAAAATAAGTGTGGGAAAGAGCTCCTTAGAATTTTCATACTCAGCCTACAAATAAAGGTCTGGCAAGAAACAGAACTGAGTCCAGAAGAATTGACTATCCTTAAGCCTCTGATGTTCTCCATTTTGCTGTCTTACTCTTATTTTCCTCACTCTCGTATTTTTACCAGCTTAAGAATTACAGGAAATGGCCATTCACAAAAGCATCAGCATTCCTGTGTCACGAGAGAAGCTCTAAGAATAATAATTCTTGCTACATCAGAGTGATTCCAGTCAGACATTGAAAGGTTGATTCGTAGTTTAATACATTCAGTCGGATGAGTTTAAGTGCCAGGATCGCAGGTTGCACACTTTCAGAAATCCCACACAACTACAGGAAAAAAGGACACCCAGGTGCTGGAACGGGTCCAGAGAAGGGCAATGGAGCTGGTGAGGGCTCTGGAGCATAAGTCTGGTGAGGAGCAGCTGAGTGATATGGGGGTGTTCAGCCTGGAGAAGAGGAGGCTGAAGGGAGACCTTCTCGCTCTCTCCAACTCCCTGAGAGTGTAGAGAGGTGGGAGTCGGTCTCTTCTTCCAAGGAACAGGAGATGGGACAAGAGGAAACGGCCTCAAGTTGTGCCAGGGGAGGTTCAGGTTGGAGATCAGGAAAAACGTTTACCCTGAAAGGGTTCTGAAGCCTTGGAATGGGCTGCCCAGGGCAGGGGTTGAGGCACCATCCCTGGAGGGACGTAAAAGCCAGGTTGCCATAGTGCTGAGAGACATGGTTTTCATCAGTTAGGTTGATGGTTGGACTAGATGATCTTAAAAGGTCCCTTCCAACTCAGACAATTTGATGATCCTATGGCTTGAGCTTTTTTACTGAGGAGTTCTCCAACAGTATTACATCCATTTCCAATCAAAGCACACGTATGGCTGAGCACCCAGCTTCTCGCATTCCCCACTCCCTCCAAACCTACACAGACTTTATTTTTCTTAATACTAAATACACTACACACTTTCAAGCTGGCTGTTTCTGCCACAGCTACTTCATCCATTTTTAATTGCCAGAAACATAAATGTCAACCGTTGTATTACAAGAAATGAGTCACATCTGTGTTAATACCATAGAAAACGTTTCACAGAGCAGATTCAAAGCTTGCACAACACAGGGATCACCTTCCTTTTTTAGTATGCTAAGAAATGTCTGTGGTTCTGGACTTTTCAGGAAAAGACCAGCAGCCCATAACAATCACCTGAGACTACAGAATAGTATTCCGTGGTGTCAAAAAGCTTCTAAAACCTGCTCTAAATCGGTAACATCTCCTTGAAGGAAGTGGGAGAAAGAAATGAGGGAGAAAATAAAAAGTTATCTCAAACAAAAGCTCATGTTTTTGAAGTTCTCTGCTTTTAGCAAGTTCTGTTGTATTTAATAGCTTCCAGAGTCAGGAAGGTCTCGGGTAGACCTGAGGTACCTAACCATGCCAGCAATTAGTTCCTCCAGACACTATGTCTGTTCTAATGGAGTTCACTTAACTTCACATGGGGAAGCACTTCGCTTTGATGGTGGTTTTTTTTTTCCTTCCCTCCTATTATTTCTCTCCCTTGCCTCTCGGCAGCTCGCCTGTCTTGGCATCTGACCTCCACTTGCTCCATGGAGTGACTGGTTCAGGCTCTCCGAGGGAATTAAAATCTCTGCCTGTTCCTCTGAGAATCTCAATACACCCCCAAGTTTGTTGCAAAATCCAGGTCTTCCAAATGCAAACCAAGCACTGCTTCCCTTGGCTTGTTTAATAGAAGTTTGATTAAGAACATGGTTCTTTTTCCAACCTGCACCTGAAGGGAGGCATCAGTTTCCAACAGATGCTGCCCAGGCCTATGGTCTCAGCTGATGATTTCAAACTCAGCTGAGAACTTATAGCAAAAACCTGCCTGACCTAGAAACAAAAATGAGCACAAAAAGCCACTCCACATTCTTTGATTTACTTTAAAGCTAAATGTTTTGATAGTCTGCCCAATTGCTCTGGGATTTTGGAATAAAATTTCGAGATCAACTAAACAGGAAATAACAGTAACAATGCTCCCCCAGCTGAAGGGCGACCGCGGTTAATTGAACTGTTTGCTGAAGTATCAGTGTGCACAGAGCCAGGCAAAGCGAAGACGCTGCCAAGTACTTGTTTTCCATTGTATGAAAATGTCACTTGGGCACTTGAGTGCTGTTTCCTATTGTCTGTCACCCAGTGTCTCCAACAGATATTACATGCTGCTAAACCTCATCCACTTGTCATTGTGTCTTGATTTGATTAAGCATATTTTGGCTTTTCTTTTTGAGAGCCACATTAATTTATATATTTATTTGCTCAAATATCACCTTGTTAAAATTAGTACAAGGAACATGTTTGTCTGCTTGTAAAAATAAAACCTCCAGCCCTCAAAACTTTCCTAATCTGAATTCTTTCCTAAGTGGTTGGCATTCTGAGACAAAGCAGTGAAATGTCCCAAATTCAATGAGTACACACATAAACAACCTATATATCTATCTGCCTATGTATAATCAGATATATATCACTACATATCATACTATGCTTTTGCAATATAATGAGTAAAGCTGCAAAAATGACTCCCCCCAGAAGAGGTGGGCAGCAAAGCAAAAGACCAAGGAGCCTCTCTCTTCCCTCTTTGGTACCCAATGTGGACACCCATTCCCTGACTTTGTGAAGGGGGATGCACCCACCTTTCACACTGCCCCAGAAGGTTCAGGAACGCATCCTCGCTCTCCTAAATTGCGACGGCTCATTAAAATATACAATGCTTGATCTCTGCTAGTAGAAAATCTGGCCCTGTGATTTTTCAGGTCTCCAACCTCCTGGAGACCTAAGCTGGAGGCGCGTTTGCTCCTCTGGTTTGTTTGCGTGGCCAGTACCTCAACCCTTACTGAAGCAGCAGAGGATGTGATCACAAAGCTTAATAAGCCTCCTCGCTAATGCAAATGAAGCCAACAGAAATACTCTTTGTTAAAAGGCTTGTCTGCAGTGGGGGTTTTAATGACAGCACCGTGTTCATTAAGGATTCTTTTTAATCACCTTTTTTTTTTCCCCCATTTAACATTATATGCCAGTGAAATTTAAAAGCATGTACTTTACTGGAATCCAAAGCATGTTGTGATTCTGGCACTTCATCCCACAGACACACGTCCTGCAGCACATCCAGCCAAGTTACTTCCCAGTACTGTACTGGTTTACTGTTCATGCCTGTCCTGTGAAACACATACTTCAGTGTTTTGTTCTGTTCAGGGATTTCTTTGGGCTGCTGCTGCTCCAGAAGCCATAAGCTCTTTCTAATTGCCAGGAAGCAGATTTCTCCATCTAACTTTAGCCATCTAAAAGTCTTTAGTGTAGATCATCTTGAGGTTCCTTCTATAATCAATGGAAAGAGAAAGGTGGAGTGAATCACCATTGAGAATGAGGTACTTATCTTAATGGCGGAGGATGAATCCCCATCAGTGCCTCGCCAGGGGAATGGGCTGGAGGCAGGCAATGCTCATCCTTCATCTCCCTGGCAGAAGACAGCGGCTTTGCCCCAGGTTTCCAGTTTAATGCTGGGGCTGGGCCAACCCATTGCATCATCAGCACTGGGAATGCCCCATTATAGAAACCCAGAAAAATCAAAACATGTGGAACAAGGAGTAGTGTTCATGGGACAGGGAGCAGACAGACAAAGGGAAGAAGGATACGGTCAATTTGAGTCCTCTGAAATCCCAGTAAGCAACCCAGCACAGACTGGAACCCGACCTGCCACCTCTTGTGAAGACTCACCGGGCACATCTATGAAACTGCAATCATTAAAGATGAAGGACAAACCCGAGTACCTGCTCCTCATCTTAAGGGCAATAAAATCAAAATTTGCTTCTACTGCTGAGAAACTTTGAGAGCAAACTTTCAATATATAACATTAAAGCAAAGTCCTAACAAGCTAATTCTTCAAAATGCTGTGGTTAACAATGCTCCGTTCGTTTCACTCTCGCCGAAGTGTAGTGGATCAATTTTTCATCTTGTCTACATGCACACTGAGTCTATTACAATCACAAGAGATTCCTGTTGACCCCAAGAGATGTTGTTTGCCTCATTAGCACAGGCAGCTAAGGCCCAGCAAAGATGGTATTTTTTGGATGTACTTGTTCAGGTTTCAATCAGCAATAGAAACTAATGCTCATGAAAACTGCAGTGTTACAAATGTATTCTATAGTGTTAGAAATGTATTCTCCAGTGCTACATATGTATTCTCCCATCCTGTCCACTCATTCATCTGTCCCTCGGCCACTTACTCAGCAGTGACTGAGTTCTGAACCAGGCAACTCCAGCTCTGTCATCACAAACACAACACAAACGGCTTCTGGGGAAATGAGTCGCCTCCTCTAAGGACCAGTTTCGGGTACTGGCATTAAGAGCGAGTGGCACTTCCACAGGGGCTGACTGCACAGCAGGTACCTGGCAGGTAATCGCTGTGGGCAGGAATATCAGCATCTCTGATTTTACTCCTTGACTGCCATGATGGAAAGAGACAACTTGGAGAGATTATGAGAAACATTTACTAAGCAGACACTGAATCTCATATACACTATTTAATTTCAACTACTTTTGACCACAGAGTGGCCTATAGAGTTCACACTTACTATGTGCTTCTGAAACTGGAGACATGCATAATGCCACCCCTGACTGCTGAACATTTCTCCAAAGAATGAGGCTAACACTTGATCTGAAGCTCTTTTTCAGAAAATCAAAATGCTGCTCTAACTAGCAATGAAATCCTTAAAGGGGGAAGAATGAGAATTCGTGGGCAGAGGACTGAGTTTGATGCTTGTGTGGGTCTGGAGCAGGATCTGCCATGGGTGCAAGGCTAAAAAACCTTTCCACAAACAAGACCAGTTCATTGTATATAAAACACAAGCAGTGACAGAAAAGGGAACGGTTTTTATAAACAAAAGCATTCCCCAGGATGAAAAAAAAAATCAGGATTTAACTGCAGGAGGATTTAATAAGAAACAGCCTGTTCCAGTCTCTTCTTCATTTAATTTAAAATAAACATGAGCCAGATCTCTCCTATACAGAAAGGAATTCAAAGGTCACCCTGGAAAGTTTGGTTGTTGGAAAACTAAAGAAGAGCCTCTTGTCTATCGGTGATCCTTAAGGGGCGCCTGGTCTGTTCTGTCCCCCTCCAAACTGCAGGAACCCCATTGCTAAATTCCCCCAGTGCCTCAGCTCCACCATGGACCCTTCAATCCACTTGACCCCCAGCATCTATCTGAAACAGCCCACAGAGCTCAGCACCTCCTGGGAGGCCACCATCAGAACCACCACCACCCCAGTCACCCCCAGAAGAGGTCCCTGCAGCACGGGACTCGTGTTTGTTCTCTGGGCAAAGCAGCATCTTAGAATTTTCTACCCATTCATTCATACGATGACGAGGACCTTGAAGGAAATGGGAGGGCAGCGAGTCAACCTGCCAATTATTCATCTAAAGCTACTAAACTTCAGCGAATTCCGCCACTAGCATTGTCTATACTCACTGTATAAGCCAGGCTTCAGCCCAAAAGCACACATGCATTTCTGATTGCACCAAAGAAAATCTAAAAAAAATTAAAAATTGCAATATAACCCCCCCTCCCTCACCCCCCTTTCACCTACCTCCATTAATCAGTTAGCCAAACAAATTCTCCTAGTTTGCTCTATCTAGTAAGCAGAGTAAATTGCAGCGCGGTATGAAAAACCACAAGGGTTCTTAAAAAGGCAAGAGCGGGAGGAGGGAGCTCTCCACACCCCACGGCAGCTCCTGGGGCAGGAACCCGCCTCCACCCCAAATTCTCCCTGTGGCACATTTGAAAGGCCGAGCTCTGCTGCGGCCACACGCTCCTCTCCTACCACTGCCCACTCTGAAAGGACTGCAAGGGAACCTGGCAAGAAACTCCTTCTCTAACAACAAACCAGGCCTGCAATAAAAGCCATCTGCAAAAGTGCCAATTATCCTTCTCCTCAAATGATTATGTTCCATCCAGTTTTGCTGACAAGCAAGTTATGCCACATTTTAATAGGCAATAAAATGTATTATTAAATAATTAGTAGCTAAGAAACAGAAATTAGAGGGCACTTCCTTTCACATACATCCCCCAGTACTTCAAACTATTGATTTAAAGGCAACTCGATCCTCTAAAGAGGACAAAATGGAACCTGATACAGCAGTTTACCAGGAGACGATTACAAGGCTAATGATTGTTCGCAGAGAAATGAAGCAGGAAGAAATTCTAGAGAATTCCATCCCGCTCTGTTTTGTCTGATCTGTCTCTAAATCCCCCAAAGAGCTAAAATTTCTCCAAATCTGTTCCTTGCTCTGAGCCCATTAATTACGGTGTTAAAGGTAAAAAAGTATTGATGTCTTTCCTCTGCTCCCTCCGTTCCCCCCCAGGTGATGTCTGGTACTTGTTCTGCCTTTAAGGTATGGTTGCACTAACTGAAAAAAGCCCCACTAAGACCAATTAAGGCCTTTACTAAGAGGCTGAAAAGAAGACAAATGGAGGCAGAAAGCCCGATTACAAGGAACCTTTGTACAGATGTAAAGCAATTAGAATAGTCTCAGGGGCTGGGCAGTGCAGTACCTACCAGTAAAGGATTTTACAGCTTGTCTACACTTGGAACAATCCCTCTCTCTCTTCGGTGGAGTGTAAAAGCGAACCCGGTATTAGTGTCATGTATCGGGTGATACCTGGTATTGGTTTCCCTGAGCATGTTAAATCTGTAATGCTGGTCTCAAGATCCCCCGTGGATGACAATAGTGTTACACAGTCAGCTCTGACTTACAAGGAAAGAAGATACGCCTGATGTTAAACCATGATAAAAACCAGAACCGGCTCTTTCAAGCTTCTTTTATTTGCCTAATGGCAACCCCTAGAATGTCTCAAATTTACTGCACTGCGCCGCGTAATTTGGCACAGAGTGTGTAAGAAGTGAAAATGTTTGTACTGCAGTTTTAATAATAAAAATAAATGTTGGCAGTGGTGGAATTTTAAGGCAGCTTCTAATCTCAGGTTGCTTCTATTTGCCAAAGAATAAAAATAAAAGCCAAAAATATCCTTCTAAAAAATTAAAACTCCTCAATCAAATGGTACTTGAGAAGTTCTCCAGCACCACACATACCCCCAGACACCTCACCCCCCAGCCCGACCTCCGATCCACAAGCCCCTGCCCCCAAAAGCAAGCACAACCCCACTACAGGTGACATCCTCCTCACCACCTTCCCAGTTCGTTTGTGGTCTGGCTGCTTGATTCTGGTACCAAACACCACAGTGCCCTGATCATGACGCTGGCTCAGGCTGCACGAGCCACCCTCTCTATATCTGGCCCTGCATTTGGATGGGGGTAAGTGCATGGCTGAGATGTCTGGGATCCTCTGGGGAAGCAGGATACCAAGAAAATGCCAATATAAATGCATTAAACACTTGGCAGACGCTTAGGTGACTGTACCCACCCCAGGTAGCTGTAGCCTTTGTCAACGGTAGGACTTAATCCAGTCCATAAATTTGCAGCCAAGTGGGTTTTGGTTTTGGTTTTTTTTTGATACACTGGTTTCTGAGGTGAAAAAACTTGTCTTACATTCAGGCCATCCCAACACCACCACTTAGTATTTCCATGGGCAATACACCCACGGGAGCAGAGTCTCTCCTGCTCAGCACAAGGAAAACTAGAGGTTCACAGATAAAGCTCTTCTAGGTCAGGTCTCTGCACAAAATTAGGCTTTAAGGTAATTGACCCACATGAAACAGAAATTTGAGGTTTCTGGCCCATGTAGGCCTTGTTATGATTATGTTATTACCTCTCAAGGGTTCTGCTTTTTTGGGTGGACACAGGAAGGACACGGAGAAGTTTTAAAGACCGAGGACACAAGGCTGTGGCTGACCTGCCCACCGGCAGGTTTACAGTATCTGAAGAGGAATGAACCTTCTGAAGAAGCCTCGATTTCCTGGAACAGTTTCATCAAAAATAAATCATGTATTGCAATGTTTTTAAGCCGTTTTCCCTCGCCTTACCCATAATGTGAGGAGTTAGACCCTTTCAAAAACTTCCTGTCAATAATTTCCAACAAAAGATTCAACATTTCTTGAATTAGGCAATGTTTTTCCAAAGTGGTAAGTACTCAGCAGTTCCTGCTGGATCAGGGCTCGATCTGTGACACAATCTCAGCCATAGTCCTGCCAAACTCTTTCAAAAATCAAGTCTTTGCTAAACTGCCCTGTTAAACCTGAGCTCCTCCAAAAATCTGGTTTCTCAAAAAAATGGGGTCCAAATTAAAAAAAAAAAAGTGCTGTGATGTAGCACTCCAGTTCTTCACACTTGAAATTCAGGTTTAACGACGTCTGGGTTTTAAGTAAAATAAATCTGGACATTTATCAGAATATCCTTCACTTTACAACCGCAGATCTAAGGGGGTTTGTTGTTGGAAAAACCAAGAGTCTGCAGAGCTGTTGCTGGCTGGGTTTAAAAGTCCCTGCTATTAAAGTATCCTCAAATGGCCACCTCTCCACCAGCCTCTAATTTTCACGGTGCTAAAACATTCAGACACACACTGATTATTTCAAAACAGGAAGCCCAAAAAGCAGTTCACCAGGAGCTGATCTGCAGGAATGAGGTCAGCAGCACACCTTCGCTCGGTGAATTATTTAGGGGCGTATTACTCACAGGGTGAACTTTGCACTGAAGGCAAAGCTGAGAGGGCTAAGCAGGAGCTCAACACAAACCAGGCTGAGCCCACCTGAAATCAGTTCAGCAGGAGCATCACTGCTTGGAGGGGTTCTCCAAAGAAGCAGCGCTCCGTAGCCATTACTCCCCAGGGTGACTCCCTGTGCATTCAGGTCTTTTGAACTCGTATTTCTAAACACAGATGCAAAGATCACACACAAAAGAAAAAGGGTTTATGACGATACCAGAATACACCAGGTACCTGCCCCATTGCTCCGGCAAGATACACCTCTCTGTAGCTGCGTACCCTTCTGTAGTCGTGTCACTGACAGACTGTAGCCAAAGACATACGATATTTGTCCCCTCGTGCTCTTAGCAACAAGGGTTTTTCATTCTGTGTTCTCTCTTCCCTCTCCACCGCCGCACACAGCGGCACAGCTTGCCTCGGGTGAAGCTGAGGGCTAAAATGCTCTCACTACTGATACATCCATGATCTGGTATCTATATCCTACCCAGCTGAAACCACTCACTCAAGTACCTGATCAGCATTGCTATGATGCTGTCTTGCAATATTGGAAAAAGGGTTTGAGTGCTTTTGCACGATGCTGCAATTTGACTGAATGAATCAAAATTGCCGATGTTTCTCCAAGCCTGCTCTTGAAGGAGGCATTCACCCATCCATTTATTTCCATGGTGCCCTGCCAAAGCATCACAAAATAAGCGCACTCCAAATTTTGCTCTATTGATATATAAATACAGTCACTTCAGCTAAAGAGCCATCAAGTCACTCCGGTGCTTGGTAACTTGATTAAATCTATATTAAGGTAGCAAGTCTTCCTGCACGGCCTTTAACACCAAGTCAGGAAATAATTAAGTTTTAAAGCTAGCTGGTGAAAGATAATGCCAAGTCTGGTTTGCTGCTGCAGCGCTGATAAAGGAAGGGGTATACAATTGAACATTAATTAGGTACAAGCAAACATCTTTGCTAATAGCTCATGTTCTCATTCCCAAAATGTCAACAAGAGATATTAGTGCCAGATGCTGGTAGAACATCTCCCATGACTGGGCTGGGCCATGGGAATCAACTCCTGCATTTGGAGAAAATGCCAGCGCTGTCAGGGGGGATCTGGCGTGATGTCATGAGAAGAGTAAACTTCCTCAGAAGGGATTTACCAAGCAAGCCTCTCTGTTATTGACGAGGATTCACGTGTCACATCACGAGGCCCTGGGAAGCAAACTGGAAACAGTGAACTGGCATAACCTGTGAACCAGAGCCAACATCGGTACCGAGAGACTCACGTAGAAATCACCAGGGGCTTTTAAACTTCTCGAGCATCTCCCACTCAAATTGCTTCAGCAAGGTTACTCAATCCACTGCCTCCGTTGCATAAAACCTTTGGCTAAAAAAGGCTTCTTGTGTCACAGAAATCATCATGGTCAGGTCAGTGAAGCCAGGGCAACATGAAGAAAAGCAGGATATAGGATTAGACCATGTTACTGTGTGTCAAACAGTTCCCACCACAGGGCTTTCACCATCACGAGGGTAAAATATACAGAGTGGAAAACCAAAAAAAACCAGAACAGAAAGAAGCAAATTCTAAATCTTGCAGCCACCAAAAGGTCAAGAAGAAGCATTATCCAAACTGACTTTGAGCAAGATAACAGAATTCAACACCAGACACATTTTTTCCTGAAACTACCAGAATTGCACTTCTTACACCTCATGCAAAATGCTGGCAACCAGGAGGAGAGTTCCCTTGTCACAGCCAGTGGCACAGACCAATGCCAGCCTGCAGGGAAGAGTGTCACCAAGCCTTTGTGTGGCACCCAGCCCTTGTGCAGCCGCCAGGCTCTCCTTGGGAACCCCCATCCAACCAACCTCCCCAGCAACCCAGCTGCCCGGCACAGATTTGATAGGGATGCAGCTCTATCTGCAGCGAAAAGCTCTGGAAAACTTGTAAATAATGGATCTCTATGATGACATTTGAACTCAAGTTTAATCAAATCAAGTAGGATCCTTTCAAATATCACTTATCCTGTAACTGCAATTTCCAAATCTCTCAAATCCTGGATTTCCTTATAATCTCACATGAAAATTGTATTACACTAATACTGTTTACATCTCATTTCCTCTTTTCCATATAAAAATATCACTAACTACATTTCAGTTCTCTCCTTTTGCTCTTCCATGCCATAAATCTCACCGGGCTCAATCTCTGTATTATTTACTGCTTTCAAAATAGCCACCAGCCCCTCAGCCAACCCAGCCTGGACTGGTTTGTCCTCCCAGAGCCAGGGCCCACCACATCCAAGCCAGCGGCCGGGTGCTTGGAGATGGCCAGTCCTACACCAGGTTGGAGTGATTTTACACCATTCCTTGGCTTTAACAGGAATGCACAAAAATCAAATTCATTCCAAAACCTGCACAATCCAGCAATTTTCATAAATTCTTCCCACCTTCTTCCCTGGCTCCTCAATGTCAGCCCTTAGACCTTTTCTTTCTTTAAAAGTGCAATTTCAATAAATTTTGTAGGGCAGGATGTCTGTTTCCAAAGGATGGGCCCTAAATCCCCTGCCCTGAAACCATAAACAGATCTAGAAAGCCAGATGGCTTCAGGACAAGAAGTATCTAGTTCCTCTGATGCCAGGGATGCCCAAGGAGGAACCCGCTGAGGACTGAACTCAGAAACAAGGCAGTATTTTCAGGTTCCTGAGCAGGGTTAGGAATTGCTGTGTTGTGTGCCTCACCTGCCCTTCTCAGCTGAAAAGCACATCACAGCCATACACCCCGAGGCCACTGAATGAGCAAGAGGCTTTTGCCTGCATCTCTTCTCCCTCCGCTCACCTGCGTTCAACCGCTGCTCAGGGCTCGATCCCTGCTTCCAGGGCTGAGGGGAGACATCCCAGTCACACCAGTAACACCGCTCTGCTTGTCACTCCAAAACAAACCACGTGAGCTCATTAGCAGCCGACTGCAATAGCAGGCTGCAATATTTTCAGTAAATCCACTGGCAAAAGCAAACTCCCACAGACAGGGTTTGAATAAAGAATTTTTAAAAAGATATATCTTTAATTACTGTATTTATCTTTTGATTTTCCAGATAGAAACTTTCAAGTACTTAAGAAATGAGGGCTATTAAACCGCAAAGTCTTGTCAGGAAAAGAGTAGATCATGCAGAAAAGACATACAGGAACGTGGAGTTAGCAGCGGAGGCGGCAGAGGTGAGCTGAGAGTTCAGCTGAAGCACAGAAGACCTGAGCCCAACTGTCACCAACAACTCCCCTTCTGGGCAAAACCAATAGCTTCATTGTGGAGAGTGAAGTGGTGGGGCCAATGTAACACCGGCTGAGACTGAACTGTAATTACTGCAAGGAGGACCTTACTTAACTAGGCTCCTGCACGCCAGGAAGAGGTGACCCAGAGATACACCGCAGCTCCCAGTTAAAACACAACTGGGTTCCTTGGCACTCCTTGCCTTCACTTTGCTTTTTCCCTTCTGCCTTTGACCAAGAAACCGCCTTTGTGCTGTGTCAGAACAGCTCCAGGAAGAGGAAGATGCACTTTGCAATGCCATGGAGCAGATTCCTGAACTTCCTTAGCCCCTTAACCTTCCAAACACTTCCAAATTGTAGAATTATCGTTATTGGTAAAAACCAATCACTACAAACTTAGTAGATGAAAATGGGGCCAACCAAGCTTCCTGCTCATCCTTCACAACCATATTTCTCAACAATAAATAATAAAATAGCAATCTATAATCCAAATTATTTTCAACAAGACTCAGGATTATTTTACCTGGGCTGGGACTGTTAAAACAAAACAAGTGTAATTCTGATGGTCAGGGCTTCACAGCAAGATGAGCTACACAACAAGGAAATTACATTCTATTTTCACCTCCCTTTCTGTGTCATTTCTAAAAAGATATCCCTGCAGGGAGCCATGGAGCTTGGAAAAACTGGTCTTTGAAGTTCAATATTCAAACCCTCACTTCTCCTTTGAGTCCAAAATCGGATTGATGATTTTGGCCTTACAGCTGCTGCCCACATCCCATTCACTCGCACTGCGAGGACTGCCTGTGTCCTTGGGAATACTTCCCTTGAGCTCCCATGCAACAGGAGATGAGGTCCAAGTCCCCTCATTCCCACCCTCCCTGGGAAGGCAGGGAGGTTGCTGTTTCTTTAAGAAGTATCTCAGCAGAAACACACAAAATCCTTGGAATCAGTCTGAAAGAGAGGCCAAGGACATTCCTTCCCAAGCATTAGATTTGGTTTCACATGAGATGATTAGACTCATCCATGCTAATTACACTAGAAAGAACTAATTAGAAAAATCTACCATTCAGCTAATGAGGGCTGGGCCTTAACTATCTCAGTGCTTAATTTTTCAGGTTGTAAAATATGACTTTACCCTCCTTCCCCCCTCTCTCTGCGTGCCATCGCCATGCTAATTCTTGTAACAGAATTGATCATTAAATATCTGCTAAAGAAATATTTGTTAATACCTGCAAGTGCCACAGTTTTAAAGCAGCTGCACTGTGATGGCTTCTCTTTGTAATTAAAGCATCAATAGGATGCCAGTTGAGGGGAGCCATCCAAAGGACCTACCCGCAGCCTCCAATTCTGCCCACTTAATCTGAGTTAGTGGAAAGGGGTAATACAAAACTCCTAATGAATTCTATGCTGTTCTTCACTGCAGCCTTTTCAATAAATACACTTCTTTCCTCCCCTTGGGAATAGTGCAGGATAAGGGATTTCACATGTAATATTATCAATGTGGGAGGAGAGTTTATTAAAAAGCAATGATACCACCTGATAAAGACTAACATCTCTGCCAAGGGTTATAGTATTTAGCAGGAAGCTGATGGAATGAGCATAATGAAAAGCTAATAAATCAGAGTCCTTCATTATACAATAAACTCATTAAGTTACCCCTTGAAAATGGCAAGCCAGACATAGCACAATATTGTTAGACTAGTAATGTTAAAAGCTTTCCTAGAAAATATAAATTCAAATCCAGCCTTTGAGTTTCGCTGTATTTACATACTTAGTGTCCATTTGGAAGTTTAATGAAAGATATTAGGAAATATCTGTGTGATGCAGCATCCATTCGGCACAGAAACCGTGCTTTTCAAAAGAGGGTTTTCAGACAGCCTGGCAGGGGACCAAACCCTGTGCTCTGTAAGATGATGTGTGAAATTAGTGCAAATTGAAATGCCAGAACTTCCTTTTTTTTTTTGCAAAAACCTTTGAAAAATCAGATGTGTTTCTGTATTGGACTGTTATTTAATTCCTCCCCCCATACCCATTTTCCCCTGAAGCCACTAAACTAAATCTATTTAAACACATGACCAGCAAGATTCTGATTTTCAATAGGCTTAAGACCCATCTTAAAATCCTAACTGTGCACCCCCAAGGAGTGCAATGAGAAATCCAGACCATCACGGGGCTCTGATCTATTTGAACTTTACGGTGGAGCCTGCAGAGGAAGGTTGCTGGTGTCACTCTTACTTCAGCCACCCTCACGGAAGTCAGGAAGAAATAATCAGAAATTAGTAGAATTAGGCTAATTTGTCTACATCTTCCACAGTAAGGCCAATGTGGTTTTGTGGGTTTTTTTGTAACTGTCAAGCTTTATAATATTGATTTTTAAAATTATGGCTCAAAAGACGTATTTACAATTTTTTAATCAGCTACTACTCTATAAAATTAAAAATGTTATGATCATAAATATATGCAAATGCACAGAGAAACACAGCAAACGTTCCCCTTCGTTAAGTGGTTTCATTAAAATATACATCCTTCTAGTTCTAAACCAGAAAATGGGGGCTTTGGATTGAACCGAGAGCAGAGCAGTTCCCTGGCACCACATGGAGAGCCGGATCCGAAGGAAAGGGTTTGCAGCCTGAAATCCACATACGAGTCAAAAGGGTGCCCCAGACCCACTGGAAATGCCCAGAAACTACTGGAGTTTCCTTCGCAGAAGTGCAAAGCGGGAGTGACTTTTCTTGCAATGAATGAAGGCAGAATGATGGAAGGAATCTCCCTATCAGTGAAGGTTGAGCATGCCTGAGTTTGGGTCACAGGGAAGGGGACACGGGTAGGAACAAAAGCCATATATTGTAGGGTAGAACCACCCTGGTCGCATCTTTGGATGTGCAACCCATTTACTTCACACGCTGTATAGGCCAAGAGCATCTCCTCAGGAGCATATATGGCTCTCTTGTAGCATTTCTGTTACCCCTGCCAATACTCAGGACAGTCGTTCTCTGTCATGCCTGCATCTGCCCAGCCTCCAAGGACTGCTGTCCTTAACAGTCTGCATTCAAATCTTCTGGAGATCAATTTTCTTCCCTACCGATGCTAACGTTATGACATGTCCCCTTTGTAAATGGCCATAGCTTGTCACCAGAACTTGCAATAAAGCATCCCAGAGGGGTCCAGGGCCTGAGCTCCCCTGACTGCAGATAGGGCCTCCGACATGAGGAGGTGACGGCCCCTTCCAGATGCCACAAGGCCACCATGGGCTCTGCTGGCACAGCTTGGTCCCACAGCCAGCGTGTCTGGTACTGGCACGAGACGCACTTTTTTCTCCTTTGTACAATTTATCCAGGGAAGACTGGGCAATAGGTACTGGGATCACCTTTTGAAGTTCACTACAGACCACAGATCACAGGAAGAAACGTACAGTAAAAGAGAAGCTTCCTTTTGTGGAGTAGTTATCAATCCACCCGCCCACCTACACGTCAGCATCGTGTGTGTCTGCACAGGCTCGGCCGAGGAAGGATCACTGCAGCGCTGCCTACTCCCAGGGTGCTGATACAGCATTAATGTTACGTCTGTCTAAAGACATTTTATATACTAAATAGAAACAAGCATTTGACAGATCTGCCTGGAAATTGCCATTCTAAGAACAACAACCCTCCTCCCCCCAAAAAGAGGAGTTAGGGGAAGGCTCTTTGCAAACCACTGTGAGCGTCAGCTTCAGAACAACGTACCTGTGTCTTTGAAGGAAAGATGTGGGGCATTAAGACCTTACTCACAGTATTTAATACTTGTTTTTAAGACTTGTAATAACAAAACGCTTGCATATTTCACCAAACAGCCCCAAACAGGCAACCTTTATTATCTGTTATGTCAGCTGTGCCTAAAAAAAATATCAAGCGGAACAGTGTGTACCCTTTAATAGTTAATCCTCTAACATGTAATTAGGCATTCACATGACAATCAGAACAGGACTATATTTCATGTTTGCCTTCCCTTTCAAAGCCTCTACTAGAGGGGCACTTACTCTGTCAAATCTGCTATAGTAATCAAAACATTGAAATTACTTCTTTCCACACTAAATATACTGGAACTGGTTGTTTGATTAAATGTAGAGCAGAGAGTGCAATTTGCTAAATTACAAGTATTCTGAACATGTAAATATAGTTTAATTACTGCAATTAAAGAAGATTACTGGAGATTGGCAGATGGGAATGTAATGCTGTTTTAATTAGAGTTTTTAATGCACTGTAACATAAGCATAATATTAACCCTTTATCCTGGAAAGGGCTGGCTAGTCTCTGAAAAAAAGTCTTTGAAAAATGTACTAGAGCTGGTGTTTCACAACAAGGCTTCAAGTCAGTTCACTGCAAAGCAGCAGGATGATTTGGGAGAGTTTCAGGTGGTATTTGTAGTACAGGCACTGCAGAATAGATACATTCTGGAGCACAGGCAGGAAAAACCCGGCGAGGTGGGCCCAGTGTTTGTGGCCCTAGATGAAAGAACGTCTGAAAATACAGCGTTTGAGGAGATGGATTGTATTTCATAAAGAGTGCAATCACAGCTACATCACTAGAGATTTAAGATTCTTTCATGAAAGTTAAAGTACCTCGCTCCCAAAGATTTACTAAACATGAAAAGAGAAAACGTTTCAAAATGCATTAGTTCAATTTTGAAAAACTGCTGCACAGAGACATGGAACAATATTGCCCGGGGCCTGGGTTATTACTACTCAGCCTCCAGAACAGTATTTGTTTCATAAAGTAATATTCCAGAATGTACTAAGCAATTTTTGTCATCTTGAAAGCTATCGCTTGCAACATTTTATCCATTTAAGTCAATAGCCCATTAGAAATTCTAATTGAAAGTTCAATACTCTGCTTGGAATCTTACAATAGAGGTTGCCTTTGGAAAGCCATTTAAAGTCTTAATCTCTTTATCATTTGGTATTTTGAAGCCCAACTTTGTTCTTGTTAGGCAGATCAATGGCATTAATTTACAAAATGGGGGAAAATGTCACCCTTCATCCTTTAAATCTCAGTGCGGCGAAGAGCAGCGTAAGCGAATCCGACCGTTGCTCTCCCATATTAGCAGAAAACGGTGCCATGGGAGGTTTGACCTACAAATTTTAATTACTGCATGAAAAATTCAGTTCCTGGAGATGAATAGAGACTTGAGGAAAAGCAGAAGTCCACCCTCTGAGTGACTGCAGAGCTTAACTCTTCAAAGGCCGCACTGGTGAATGGAGCAGCGTGTGCTGCCTTCAATCGGTAGCGTCTGTAAGGTGGGAGATCAAATTGCACAACCCAGAGAAGAAAGGAAGTCGCTTTATGGGTGTCCAAAATAGATGGACACTGGTACCGTCCTCTCGGGAAGGAAATGAGGGGAGAATTTGTTTTGAAATGTTTCTGACTTGAAGGTAACTTTATGGCCAGCGGGTTCATGGGTGGGGAACCCTTGGCTTTGCAGAAATCAGTGAAAGATTAGCCATTTCACCAGCAAAAGGAGGGCTTCACCTGCGGCCTCTGCCTCCAACACCACACAAAGGGTCTGCAGCAAGGCCAAGCGTTCTGAACCAGCGCTTCCACTCCTGCAGGGAGGAGTAAAATCCTCAAAGTGATCAACAAATGGCTCAACTTAATATTAGCGAGAAGCAGACATTTCCCAAGGCAATTTTGAAAAAAATCTTAGGTTATACACACTGAAATATTCCCCAATTTACTCCTTGTAATGCAGGTACAGTGGAACGACTGTGGTGTCCTGCAGCTGGGATTTTTCCATTCCAGACACTGTGATTATTTGGGGTGGGGTGATGTGGGGTGGACAGAAAATTCTCCTGTTATCTAAACTGGAAATTAAGGACTTGGATCTCGATTTCAATGGCGGCCACATCACTGGTCAGAGAGGCAGAAGAAGACAGAGAGAGAGAGAAAAATTAAGGAGAGCAAAAGAACCCCTCAAAGCTGCTGCTGGCTCAGGGGGTTTCAGCAAACACCCTGAAATGATTGGGGTGTGTGGGAGAGAGAGAGACAGGCAGAAATAGCTCATTCCAATTTTCTTAGGAGCTTTTTACAACTTGGTATCGCCATCAGGAACTTCTTTGTGATAAGCTTTAGGGGCTTTGACTCTGGCCCCACTTTAAGAATTAGAGGAAAATCAGAATCAAAAAAGTTGTGGAGACATTTATATTCTATTTCTTGTGGATGACACTGCTGGTACACGCCAATGTCAGGTATTTCATGTATTAGCACTACTTGATTTTAATGTATCTTTGCAGACAGTGATTGAGGCCTTGTCGTGTGAGGTACTTCCAAATGCAGAGCCAGAGCCATTCCCTGCTGCTAACGGCACAGGGCAGACATGGAAGAAAGGAAAGGGGAAAAGAAAAAGGGAAGAGAAAGTCTTTCCAACTGGATACCGTCAGTAAGTAACGAAGCGATAGCGAGGTAAGGAGAGGACACAAGAACTCCTGCTTGTAAGCCCTGCTGTTTTGTGTCAACAACCACTTCCTGCACTAGATGAGAACGTCAGCCCCCGTTACACTTGCACTGGCTGAGGCTCTACTGTCACTCCCACTTGAAACAGCAGCTGCTTCACCTACCAATGCAATATATTGTCATTCCAAACATGACAGCAGCACGAGGACAAGCTTTAGTCACTGGGATCAACAAGGTGCAAGAACTTGGGTGTAGTTTCTTTACAGGTTTTGCTTGGTTTAGCCTCATCTGGAACAGGAAAGCTGCTGACTAGAGCTCGCTTTAACACCACGGAGACTGACTGCTTAGAACTGTTAGAAACCACCATGTATAAACATGTAACACAAACCTTCCAGTTTTTCTTTCTATCTCGACTTCTGAGACTACAAGTAAGGACACGAACCATCAGCTTAAAACCATTACACTGTATCTTACTAGCAATATTAATTAATACCCAACCATTCCCACTATGCTTCTTGGTAGAAAGCAGCACTGCTCTCAGCTTCACCTCTAGATACTGATAGAAATTTAAATGAATGTGTGATGGTAGTTAACTTTTTTTCTGCATTTAGATAATTAATATTTATTTCCATTTCAAAGTAAAGGATTTCTAATGTCAAAATACATTTCCCTCTTTTTCAGAGTCTCTTAGGTAATGGATTTTCTTTTTTTTTTTTGGCATTCTGTTAACTATTTCTAGCAAGGAAAGAAAATATTTCCAGATTGTGCAGGTTTCATGCAATAAATAACATTTCCATGTTTTGGGATGGTTCTTTAGAAATCCCTGAGATATTTTTCTTTGCCATGAAAGAGAGTATAAGTAAAGCCTGGAATAGCTTGGGACTCTGCCCCAAACCGAAAGCCATAAAGCGGCTTCACTGGCAGCTCCCAGAACTCCATCTCACTAGTGGTTGGGAGCGTTAGTGCCCGAGGTGCTTCACACAGTTCTGATTTCCCCTTGCTGCCAGGTAGGGAAAAACAAGTCTCTCAAGAGGAGCACCCATAAAGAGCCACAGCAGAAGTCACCAACCCTTCCCAACAAGGCTAGTGGGCTCCCCATACTCCCAATTCTTGACTGGAAACACGCTCCACTCCCTTAAACTGGAGCCATTTCCCAGCATAGACGAGGCCCTGGAATTGCACCAAAAGCTATCTGCATGGGAAGGGTTAAAACAACCTGAGTAGCTGAACCCCTGCAGCTATCATATACGCCAGCGCTTTTAGACAAATTGAGCAAAATAGTCCTTTCAGCTCAGCAGGCACATGACTCCCCGCACAAAGGAGTCCTTCTAGAAATCCCATGAATACCCCCATTATCCCAAGGATTGAGCACAGAGCCACGCATTTCACGCCCACTGCCACCTGTGATTAGCTTTTTTACAGTTATTATGGAGTACTTTGATGGCGATGATTGTTTAAAGGCCTCAACAAGCGTGCTAATGTGACTTGAGGACTTGACTCCTTTTCTTTCCCTGGTTGCTCCAGCTATCACACTAATTTACTTTAGGCAAAGAGGACAATACAAAATAAAAAAAAAGAAAAAAAAAATCTGCTCAAAGAAATCACTTAGCAGAAAATTGATTCAGTCTCTTAAAGAAACGCATGCCGGGATCCCATGTTCAAGTAAATTAGATATATGATCAAACAAAGCTAACAGGCATTTGAGCTTTGGACCCTGGTGTAGCACTTTTAAGTTTTTAACAGAATCAGCCAAAGGAAAACAAAGGAAGAAGCAAAGAGCAGCTATGGCCAACTGGTTTGCAGGGAATTTTCCTTCGCTCTCCTCCCTGTTTCACACTGCAAATGCGAAGCAAGATGTTGGCTTCAGGGAAAATGCCTTTTACTGTTTGCAAGAAGTGCTTCCAGAATGGATCACACCACGAAGCGGTGCCAAGGGAGCACTTGAGGGGACGGGAGCACAGAGAGCAGAGGAGGGCTCCAGTGGTGATGAACAGCTGAAGAGCTGTGAGGACATTTTTGCTTTCTATAGAGAGGTTGTGTTGATCTTAGTCTGGCAGCTGGAACCAGCCCATAGGGCTACACCCAGCAGAAGTAACTGAAGGGCAGTCTCTAACTCCTCAAACAGTTTCTCTCCTCCTGTTTATTACACGTGCTCAGTTGAAGTTTCTGTTTTCAAGGCAATTTCAGAAGTAAAGGCTGGATAAATACTCAAGGAGCAGACACAGTTGTCCTTCACAATTTTCTCACTGAAACTGAAGATTAATTTCTCATGCTACTCTTACCATTTTGTGTTGTCAGTACATGCCGTGGTTAAAGCCATGGTATGGATATATATGATAACCACCTGCTGCCCAAATCAGACCTCTGTCCCGGGAAGCAGGTGAATACGGTCCAGAGAAAGGACCAGTTGCAGTGCCCGGGCTGACTGAGCTCTGCCTTCACAGCGCAGCAAACACCATTCCCCTCATTTCAAACCAGTCCTCACCATCCCTTTTAAGCTTGTCATGGGTACCAGCATAACACAATGTACTTTATCAAATCGCCCAGATTTAATAACAAAAATGTACTGCTGCAACGCTGTAAACGGGACATGTTCAATTACACTAAGGAACTATTTTTCTTCAAAGACATTACTGTTCCATCCGAGCAGTAACCACGGCTTCCTGAGGTAATAGCTAGTGGAATTACATGTGGCACAAGTCTTGTAAGTATTTTCTAGACTGAAAACAAGATTTCTGAGTAACAGAGAGCAGCGGAATAATAGGAGTAGTTTTGGCTTTCAGAAGAGGGGAATAAGGATGAAAAGATTACATGGCTTTGCTGGGGCATAACCCAGAGGACTCAACATGGTCATAAGGTGCCCATTAGCACATTGCTTTAGGGTCCTCCTGTTACTGAAGTTTTGGGCTCTTTGCATTCCCTCACACTCACCTGTAAAAATCAACACAAACAAATTTCCAGTAAATTGATGAAAACTGTTTCAGTGCCCTTCCTTTGTTTTCCTGGTGCTTCCAAAATCCTTAGGACTTTGCCTCAAAAGGTGGGTTTGGCCCAAGCTTGTTAAAGTACTGCCTTCTGCAGAGTGGTGCCAGGCCCACCTCCACAGCACGACTCTGCCACTCAGTCACTGTGCCACCAAAACCACTGGCAGGGAACAAGCTTACGAAAAACATACCAAACAACAAGAAGACAAGCTGACCAAACTGCAGCTTTTGGAAAACAGAAAGGCTATGCACTGGTGGTTTCCAGTGCAGCCCCAGAAACATGTTTCTATACAGGGATCAAGGGGGTCACATCATCTGTGACTGGCTGGGAAGGGCAGGGACAGGAATACCTCTGAATCCAACTGGTGCCAAACACCCTGTGACATCAAAAGACATTTAGATCTCGGGGTTCACCCCTTCAGCCCTTTTCTCTGCTCATTCTCCCTATGGAAATGGCCCAGCTGGCTCTGTCTACGCTCAGTCTTATTCACAGATGTTTTTCCGAAGTCATTCCCTAAGCACTGGAGCTGGTGAAAACTTGCTGGTATGGATTTGTGAGGAGAAGTGGATGGAATGGTGAGATCCAAATGAAGCTGAAAGAAGTTATCAGGGTGTAGTCCCTCTTTCGCACTATGGCCCTTAAGTGTCTCCTTAACTTGTCTCCTAAGTTACAGTACCAGTAAGATCCTTTACATAAAGCTCTGTTTTCATCACAGTTGTAATATTCAATGAGACCTTATTTTCCATCAAATTTGGCTGAAATATGCCAATATTCTTCAAAGCTAGTGAGGAAACTAGAACATAGTCCGAGAGCATGAGCATTTTGGCTTTGCTTCCATAGGTTTGCCAAATACCACCTCCTTTCCTTCATCCTTCAGGTTTAGTTTTGTGTCACTGGTGTGTACATCTGAAAGGGAGGTGGCTGAGTAGTCCCATAGCCACAAACCCCTCCGTGGCTGCAGGACTGTGTATCGGACCAGCTAATGGTGAAGGGCAGAGGCCCTAAGTATCCTCCATCTCCCCAGTAATTCTCACTTGGTTTCCTTAATGAAGGTGGCTTTAACTGTGGTGGAACAGTTCCTATTAATGTAACAACACATGTATTTGCAGAAAGGCTGTGTCACATTTATCATTACTGAAAGATGTGTACAGCCAGGCAGCGTTTCCATTAACAGGCCACACATGATGCTCTCTGGAGTTTCTGTGGTAATGGTCTAATCCAATTTGTTTTCCTAAAATTCTAAGCTCTCCTAAGACTTAACCCCCTTTCTCTACTTCAAGGGCTCACGCTGCTTGGCACAGTCATCAATCTCTTCCAGGACTGGACAATCGCGGCCGCAATTCAGGGGGAATATCTGTATTTGGTGATAAAAGACAACAAAGACTCTGTTTCTTCAGGTTAAATCTCAGATCCTTTATAGTTCAATGGGAGTTTTGCCATTGACTTCAAAGGGGCAGGAGGCCACCCCCGGCCGTGTCCTGGGAGAGCAACATGATCTCAGGGGTGTGCAGGGGGCTGGAAAGAATGGCTCCTTTTGGAGAAAAAGTTCTCCAAGTTTAAAGCAGATCTTTCATTGGAGACCGCAAGGTCTGGTCTTCCCTAAAAATATACCAAATAACTATATCACTGGAGAATTTTAAAAGAGCTGTTATTTTATGCCCTAGTCATTTCAAAGCAGACTGGGTTAGTCTGGCAAAAGCAATTTCTACAGGACCAACATAAAATATTTAAAGATTTATAGAACAAGTGGCCCACTTAGGGGCTCATCTAAGTTTTACTAAACATCTCTGGTTATGCCTTGCCATGTCAGCAAAAGGAGCCCGAGATTTAAATAAATAAAACTAAGTAGAATGTAATAACAGGCAGGGGGAAAAAAGATACATCGAGTCACTACTGAAAGGAATATTGAGCTCTAAGTGATCTCTGTACCAAGGGCTATGTTTGTCTACCCAGCTGAAAAGCAACAGCTTTAATCTCGAGGCTGCATGTTACTTAACTAAGCTGAAATTGTTTTCAGTGATGTGAAGTGCATCCACTAAAGATAATCATCCCATTTTGGATTGGCTCTTTATTTTTTTAACAGAGTGGGACAGGTGGATATACCGAGCAGGAAAGTAAACTGGTATGGTTTTTCATTAACTCCAGTAAATCAGCATAGTGCCTCTCTGCACGAAGAACACGTTTGTGGTGTCCTTTACAACTCTTCTCTTTCTGCTCCTTTCCCCTCTCATCACTGTGTCACGGCCCATTTAGGGAAGGATTTACTCCAGAAAGGTTGAAAGTGACCCTAGAGGTAACTAAGCCACCCCTGCACGAGAACAGAGAGCCAAATCTTCACCTCCAAGAAATGACCCTGCATTATATCACAGACTTATCTGCACTGATAATTTATTCCAATTCCTTTCAGTTCAGAAAGACACTTGAAGTAAATCCTTAGCTGAACATGAATTTTTGAGAAGGGCTAAACGGTGCTGACTAGCTTTTTTGGTTCACCACTGTTCAGTCTGCAGTTTAGGGTTGCACAAGCAGGCAAGGAAATTTGGTGCTAGGTTTCAAAAGAGAAAGACAAGAGCGGTCTTACCCTGCTCCTTCTGCATTTTTAGGTGTCTCCTCTCCCAGTTCTGCTTCCCACACATATTATGCTGGTGATGCCTTCAGCTGCAGTGGCAGATCAGGCATGGTTTCCAAAATCTTGCTTTTTTCAAGGTTTTTTGAGAAGCAGAATTACTGCAGCATACCACTATTACCTGCCAAACCTGGACAATGGTGATATGCAGCGAGCAGGAAATATATCAGATGTCACGATTCCTCATTTCAATGTAAAATGCAGAGCACAAACCTACAAGGATCAGTGTTTTCTCCTTGAGTGAGCAAAGATCTTCCAGCCGTACTTCACTTCAGTCACGTGTACCAACAGTTATCGCCAGGTACAATACAGGAGTTTAAAGTGAGACCTACTTTCTCTGCTTTGAGTAACCTGATAGATCAGCCATTTAATAAAGTCCACTGTACAGCTTTTCTTTCTAAATGCCAGAGGCCCTCTCCCTCTAGTTGGAGGTCATTTGTTCATACTCAGCTCTCAAGTACTCCAGTGTGAAAATGAGAAATCTCCTGTAGTTAGTGACTTATTAGGTCAGGTGACCTGAAACTGAATTTGGGCCCTTTTAATCCCTGGAGAGAAGCTGCCAGATGAAGTTTAGGAACTTCAGCAAAACTGAAGTGCTATTAAGGCAGTGCTAATTAATGGGTAGCTACAAGTGCACTGGGTACGCAGGGCCATATGGAGGCAGATGGACAATGCAATACGTCTACCTGCAATATATCATTAATAACCTTCCTAAATTGCCACGAGCCCCTGAATATATTGCCTGTGCCTGGATTTTTATCATCCTACTTGAGAGTGATTGCACTAGTTTTGGCTCCCTGATCCCCCGCTCTTTGCCAGACACATTTCTGATCCTTTTGCAGGATTCACACTGTGGGGCTTTGGCTTTTGACCCTTTGCGTACTACCATGACAACCTCCAGGCTAGGTGACAAAGTGTTGGCAACAGTCCCAGGGGAGGAAATCCTCTCCTGGTTCATGTCAGAGTGACTATTTCAGCTTTGCCAAGAGGGCATTTACAAGAGGATCAGAGGTTCTTCTAACGCCACCTTGTCTTTTCAGTTTAATTTATGCCTTGCTCTTTATGCCTCTTTAGTTGAGGACATGCTGCAGGTACAGAGAGAAAAATGTCACAGAATCACCACCTGGCTCCTCTGTTTTGATCTGTCTGGCAAATGCCAGAGCCTTCCAACAGCGGGTTGCTAAATAATAAACAGACCGTGTCTTCAAAAGCACCTGGCCCTTATTTGAAATGGTCATTGTGTAGCTGGTTAGTCCTTGCCACAGGTGCCAAACTCAGAGCCACAAGGCTCCCCCTTCCTTCCTCTGCCCACCTAAGTACAGCAACACACACTATGAGAAGAAACCAACAGCAATCAATTAAGTGTACCAGCAACAAGGAACATGAGGAACAACAACAAAAAAACCCTTTCTGAGTGTAAAAAACTTCAGGAAAGGCAAGGAAAAAATAAACAAACAAGGATGAAAGGAATGCCCAGTGGCAACCATTTTCAGTGTGACCTAGTGAGCTTTCAACTTCAAACCAGTCAGATCAAGAGCTTCCCAGCGGCGTCACCCAGGGATCTGTCACTCACACATCAAGCCTCGTCTCACGCAGACATGCTGCCAGATACAGAAATATCATGGCCTTCTTGCATGATAAGGAAAACGAAACAAAACAAAAAAACCCTCCCAAACCAAGAGAAATCCTGAAACTCAAGTGCTCTGACAAGCCATGACCCCGGTGTCCACACAAGGGCAGTGTCACAAAGTGGAGCAGAAGAATGATGCAAACAGAATGGTAATTGGGTAACCATCTGCTATTAAAATGCAACTCAAGCTGGAGCCTTCCAGTGAGCCCTTCCCTCTGGAGGAGATGAGGAGAGCTGGGATTTACTGGAAGGAATCAAGAGCTGCCCTGGGTACTTTGCAAACTGAGGGAGAACCATCTTCTGCTCACCATTTGTCTTCTGAGCAATTTACAGTGTGAGACCGAGATGGTGTGTTGGCAGTGTCAACTAGAAAAAAAAACAAACCAGTGGCATCTCCACTATTACACAGCTCTTATCATCCATTATCATACACCAGAAATGACTGGTGTTACTCAGAACATGTCCTTCAGCCTGACAGTTTGAGAAGAAAGCCTGGAAGTCAAAGACTAGTATTTTTGAGGAAGCACAGAAGGGTAAGCAGTTGGGAAAGGAGAGAAAGATACTTGTCACTACAGTTAAAATACACAGTATCTGACCAAACACGCTTTCATGAAACAGTTTTAAGTAACACAGAGCAATCACTTTTTCCACGAGGGTTGCAATAGTTCATCAATAGCAGCCACACAGTAACTAAGCTTATTCCTGTCCAGTCCATTCCTACCATATCAGAAGCTTAAAGTATTCACAGTCTGGAGACATCCATTAGGGAAATATCTCAAGTATTTAGTGTATAAGCTTGGCATTTATGGGCTGAAATAGGGACTGGCAGCGCTGATAAATCCGTGGCAGTTTCCTTGTTCAAGATAGATGACAAACTCTGTAATTCCAGAACAATACTGGGAAACCACATACACCCCCCACCCTCCCCCGAATCCATTAAACCCAGGAGTGAGAAATGGGCAGACATCCGTGCGTTTTCAACAGTTTATACAGCCTCTTCCACACAAAGTAAGTAGATGCAATAACAAGTAACAGCCACTCTGTAACAGAAAGTGAGACATTTTTCATCAAACTATTTACCAACCTTTGAACTTGCTATTTTCCAACACTTGCTAATCAGCCATTAGACAAGTTTCTTTGGAAAATTAGCAAGTACTTGAAAAGCATTTACCACAAAGCCAGTATCACACACTTGCACTCCGAGCACGGCTGAAGATGCCATACTGGGAGGAAGGCATGATTTATACCTGGAGTAAGGTACAAAACATCTCGCATTCCTGGACAAAATATTATCCAGTCATCACCATCATCTAAAGATTATTATTGGGAAAGAATGATACATCTGACTCTCAGTTCCAGCCAAATGCTGCAAATGAAGCCATTTGATGATTTTTATGTCAATGATGTTCCTAAAAAATTCACAGGAGTTTTTCAGGGCAATATTAACAGAAAGAGGTTCCCAAGGTGGCTGTAGAATAGCATACTTTTATATATATTCAGCAATACCTTTCAAGATGGTGGTCAACATCTGTGAAGTGTATCTAGGAGTCATCTGCTTAGACACTAGAAAGGATATTATGTGACAGGTCATGAATAAGAAACACTCAGAACAATGCATATTCTGAGCAGTTGGTGAACAGCACACAGGCTGAAATCTGCTCTTCTAAGCCCTTTGCACAGTAACACCGACTGACAAAGTAATAAGTGTCCACATTTGTTAGCATGTCATCTGCAAAGAGGTGGTGGGACACACGGGCAGCTAAACTATTTCCAACAAAGAGTTTGTTACCAGAGAAGAAAAACGTGGTCCAGCTTTGATTCAACTGGCTTGAATTCCCACTCTCTCTTGACCAAGACGGCGTGGGATGTTGCTGTGACCGCGGGACAGTACAACCCCAGGTGGGGACACCACGCATAACCTCACTTGGAAGTGGTGGGTGGAAGTCTGGCAGATGCCTCCAACAGGCTCTGGAGCGGGCTGGAAACAGAGAAACCGGCTCCGAATGTCTTCCACCAGTTGTTGGCAAACAAATGAGACATCATGTTTGTGCAGTTCAAGCATTGTTGCCAAATTCTAATATCCCGAAAAGGGTCTATGTGATCCTTGGAAACAAAATCCTCTTGTCTGGCCTTCCACTCATTTTGTAAAACATGTTAAGTTTAATTTCAGTGCTCGGAGCTGCAGCTGGCCAAGGAGCAAAATCACATTCATGTGTTAAAAAAAGAACTGGAAGTAGATGCAAGCTGCTAAATTTCGATACTGATCTGCAGCCAGTCTCCAGAGAACGGCTGGGTCAGGACTTTTGGGCTTTTTCCACTAAACAAGCAAAACAGTTCTCTAATTTTTACAATCATAAAAGCAGACTTTCTGTCTTTCCTCTTTTCTCAGTGTAGGTAGTATTTGAGATGCAATATTACGCATGTTTGCTTCCCAGTGAAAAACATCAGTGCACTCCACACCTCTCTCAACAGTTATTTTGACTGGGCACAGCACCGCCAGCCAATTATCTCTGATGCTGCACCATCTGCAGAATTATGCTTTCAGGGCAGTAATTTCAGGAATGAAGAAATACCTGGTGTCATTCAAAGCAGCTAAGTAGAGAATCTGTGAGCGGTGACAGGCATTTTCTTCCCATGGCTGCTGCCCTCCCGTGTCCACGCCCCTCTGCCAAATTCCCTGGCAATTTTAACTACGCACCAATTTCCAAACCTGTGGGGCCAAATCCTGATCAGGGGAACTGAAAGAGGAATGAGTCATCTTGCCAGTCCCTGAACCAGACGGGGCTGGGGTAACACAGTTCAAACTTACTGTGAACACTGTACTTTCACCACTGAACTCCTCACACCAACCTGTCCAGCCATGCTAACCACAACGAAGCATCGGCAGGCAGCCAGTGACCCACTAACAAACATTCTCCTAATTGCTATTGCTCTCTGAGGTCACCCTGTAATCTCAGACCCTTTAGAATCTGATGCAGGGCCCGCTACAGCCTCCGTGAGTCTTTCCAGAGAGCTCAACAAACCCTGGGTCAAGTCCTCGTGAATTCAATTCCTCATACGTTACCCTAATCAAATTAAATTAATCTTTGCTTTCTCACAGCTGCCAGGTAACATTTCTCCTGAGAGTTTTTTTGTTTGGTACATATGCTGTGCATATTTCCTGTACTCCGAGAGTCAGTTAGTATTAACATACAATCATTGTTTAAGTCTAAATGAGGCAGTTAAAGGTGCACGTTTTCAGCACGGTGGATCGGAGGATCACTTTTGCAGTTCCCATTAAACTCTACAAGAACCACGGGGCTTGAAGCCAAATGAATTCTCCTACACCAAGCTAAAAATGAACCCCTAAATGTTATTATGCCTGCCATGTTTGGTTTCTATATTTATACTTCAGGCATATAGTTACTGACAAAACTAAAAGCACTGATAATATCTATCCCAGAAAGCAGTATTCCCCTGAAAGAAAACAGGCTATGGTATTTTACAGGATTCAATGTGAGCTCTACTATATGTAGACATATAAAATAGTCTTAAAAGTCAAATAGCCAAGGTCTACAAGCCTTTGGAGTTGTTTGGAATTTTGTTAATGCATTTCACATAGCTGGCTGGTTATTCGAAAGACATGCTCAAGGGAGAGAAGCTTCTGGAATGAAAAATATTGCAGATAGAAAAAAAAGGGAAACAGGGAAAGGAGGAGGTTGCAGCAAAAGCAGAGGCTGAAGTGAGCAGGTCGATATTTCTCCTGTGCATCTGCCTCACAGCCCTGGGGAGCCAAAGGGACTTTCACACCAAAAAATGCACTTTTTGGAAAAGATTTTTTCCTAAAGCAAGACCTCTGCGCCGCTGACAGCAGCGAACAGTCCATCAGAGCGGTAGCACAAGGATCCTACCCTCAGAAAAAGCAGGTTTTGATTCTCTACTTGTTTCCCTGAGCGAGGAGCACAGACTAACGCTGTCGTCAAAGGCTGAACACCTTCCTGCCTGGTTTCTAGCTCGTACTCAATACACTCTTATCCTCCAACCCAGGTGCTGTTCTACATCTCCTGCACACCTCGCCCCACCAGATAAGAGTTACCTCTTCTTTTGTGTTTTCTGAATGTTAAAGGTGTTACAGTATCTTTGATCATTATTGTATAGTACTGTATGATTAAAGGAGCTGGTTGAAACGCTACCTTCCCCATTGCATTTGGAGTACAGAAGGAAATTTCCATTCTACTCATAGTAGTATTTTTAAGTAGAATTTCCAAGTTCTCATAAAGGCTATAAACATAATGAATTTTTTTTTTAAAGTTAATAGATATCCAGTCCTCTAAGACATTCAATCTCTCTTTTTGGGATTGTTTAGTCTGAGGAAGAGGAGGCTGAGGGGAGACCTCATCACTCTCTACAACTGCTTGAAAGGGCACTGTAGAGATATTGGTGCTGGTCTCTTCTCACGGGCAATGAGCGACAGGACAAGAGGGAATGGCTGCAAGCTGCAGCAGGGGAGGGTTAGGCTGGACATTAGGAAAAAATTTTTCACGGAGAGAGTGGTCAGTCAGTGGAATCAGCTGCCCAGGGAGGTGGTGGAGTCACCCTCCCTGACTGTGTTTAAGAGCAGATTAGATGTGGTGTTGAGAGATCTAGTGTAGGGGGGAACTTGTAGAGTAGGGCTGACGGTTGGACTTGATGATCCCAGGGGTCTCTTCCAACCTAAATGATTCTATGATTCTATGATTCTATGATTCTTATCTAGTCACAGCTTTTCATGTATATTTGGGTGTTATTTACCTATTTTAATATGCTGGGTGTCTATGAGTCTTCTACGCTTGATATTTCTCTGATGACATGGGCTTCCTGTAGTGCAGCTTCCTCATCTCACCAGCAACCCTCTAGTGAAAATGACAACGGGCTTTACATTTTGGTTTCATCATTATTTACAAACCATCCCCAATGACAAATACATGAGGCAATGAGGCTTCACTCCTACCCTGGAACCTGTCTAAAACTCGATTACAGTGGAGCTCTTCTAGACCTCTTAAGATGCTTTTGTTTGGATTCTTGGCTGGCTTCCAGCCATCCCATCTTTAATTACTGGACACTGCTGCACAGCTTGCAAACAGAGATACTTCTTCCCATCTTATTTCCTCTGCTGTTTCAAGCATTAATTTTACTTACTCTTGCTGGGAAGGGTTTGGGGCTGAATTAGAAAAAGATAAATTCTTTCTCAGTCTAAAAGTATTTAACTGCCTTGTAGGCTAGCTTAAAAAGCCCTACATTTTTCATCTATTAAAATCTGAACCTAGCCCGAGATCACACACATACCTATATTAAATATGAAATGCAAGACTAAAAGAACAGCTAAAAAAAATGGCTAGAGTTACAGGGCCAGGAAACCCACAGCAAGGCTGGTCCTCAGCACCCTTAGAGCACCCAGCAATTGCCAGGGGTGGGTGCTCTCTGAGTTTTCTCCACCTGTAAATAATGTATTCCTGCAGCAGGAGGAACAGACACACTGCTTTGATTGACAAGTGTAATGGACAAGTGGATGGACGTCTCAGGGACCCCAAAGTATGGCAAACTGCCTCATCCTTACCATTTATCACCAGCTCTAACATTCTCTTTTCCCTGCTGCTTTCTGCCTTCATTCACCAGTGTATACTTCAGAAAAGCACACCATCTACTTACAATGCAGGAGGTATAGACTAGCCAAATTTTGTCACACATCAATTTTAGCCTGACTGTGAAGTGTAGTCCATTTTCTGCATGAGATTTTTTAACAACCTTTAAAACAAAAAGCTACCAAATGGTAAGACCTTTGTATCTGGGCATCATGTTCCAGTGATGTGGAATATTTAGAGGTGAGGTTTTGTGTCAAGCCTTAAGGAACACAAGTGCTATCTGAAAATCTGAGATCCATTACCAGATTTTGTACTCCTCAAGGATTACAAGTGGTTGGACACAGGGATTTAATTTAGGACCATCTTATTTCAGGTTAATTGGAAACATGGAGCTGAAAGGATGAAGCAACTAAGAAAAGAATCTTTTTAAGCTGCTGTTAAGTCAATTGTTTTAAACTTTACTGAGGATTTAATTCAGGAGAAGCTTAGCCCTGTGATGACCAGACCTGTGCAAAACCTTCGTTATAAATGATAAAAACATGGTACAAGTCAAAAACATCTTTTGTTGAGCATGTGCCAAGGAATATGGAGATTTGACCTGATTAATATTTTCAGATAGAAAACATACAGAGGCTGCTAATACTCAAAGTTTTGACTTCAGCTATCAATGCATGTTTGCTGACCTTGGCTGAGTTTCTCTTTCAGATCTGGAGCTTGAAGCCCAACACAGGTTGAATATATGCAAAGCAAAAGTGGGGAAAAAAAAATATTTGTACAGAGCTCTGCAAACTGACCCACAGTCAGCTCTAATGAGAAGATAATGCTTTACCCAGCTGCGGGAAAACAGAAGGGAGAGGGGTAAGAGAAATGCCTCCACTTTCTTAATTTTGAAGACATGTTTGGACTTTAGCACACGTGGGAGCTTTATTTTTCTTCTGAATACATGCAAGTATACTTTAAAAAGTGCACTACTTGCGTTTTAAACCACTTTACAACATGCTTAAGCCACAATGGAAGGTTTGCTTCCACTGAGAGCAATGAAGAAAAAAAAGAAAGAAAGAAAACCAACCCATAAGACTGACTTTATAAATCTTTGGATTATCCTGCAGTCTGTGGGGTATCTTCTATCTAAACTCCCGTAACCCCCGAGGGGATTAGAATGGATAGTCTCTCACTGGCTCTCTCCTCTGAGTCACAGCACGAGCAAATCGAGGCACGGTGCGGTGTGGGCAGACAGGAAACCACTAAAGCCCAAGCAGTGATTATGTGCATGCTCTGGGAGACACACCGAGCAGCGAGCCGAAATGTTTGTGTGTGTCAGATCAATCTTTTCACTGACCAGGACAGCTGTACTCGCAGGGGGATCACCAATCATCCTGCTAGGAACTGCTTCTGTCCTTCAACAGGCAATTAACGGGAGTCCATTACAGCTCCCTGGAGGCCCCTGGGGGGCTGCAAAAGGCATCGACTGAAAGGTCAGAAACCTCCTGAGGACAGGAAAGAAGCTGTGCCTGGCGAAATGGAGTGGAAAGCAGTAGCTATTTGTCACCCGGTAGTAATTCAAAAAGAAGGGGGGGGAAGAAGAGGGTTGAAGGGGGTCCAAACGTGGTGTACAATTGCAAGCACGTGGTGGTAGCGAGAGCATAAATAGAAGCTACAGGAAACTCTTCCTGGGACCAAGATTTTATAGAATGGTTTGAGTTGGAAGGGACCTTAAAGATCATCGAGATCCAACCCCTCTACTACGGAGGCGGCAGCATTAGAGGAGGAGGAAGAGTCAATGAATCCTGGTCAACTGATTCTAGAAAGGAACTGTAAGTGAAGAACTGCACAGGCTAATTAATAGCCCACTATAGCCCCAAGAAAAATCCCAGTAAGGAGTCCCTGGTGGTTGAGGTTGACCGCTATGAAACAAACATTTTAGAAGTGAACCAACAAGAAATTAAGTGACGGGGAAGCACACAGAGCACGGCATTCATGAGCAGCAACACTCTCCAAAAAAGAAGCAACTGCCGAGGTGAACAGAGGTGGAAAAGCAACAGAAATGGTGGCTTTGGGGGGTATGTTACAGATTGCTCACAATTTCTACTTTAGACCTCTGGGCAAGAGCACCACGTTGGTATGTGTCCCAGTGAAGTGTCTACACAAACCTCTCCAAGCGCACCACCACCCAAACGCAGCCGTTCTACTCCAGAAATACAGTCAAGTAATGGCAGGTTGGTGGCCAACGGAGGATCAGAAGGGTCAGCGTATACAGAAGACTTGATTTGCACTGGTGTGCAAGGAAAAGTTAGGCTAACCTAGTTCATGATGTTAATTTGGAATCATTTTCAGCCAGTTCACTAGTTAACTTTCACCTGCAGCATTTGACTGCAATGTTATCCCTGTTGTTCATTGCCATGATAAGAATATTTCACAGAGATGTAGCAGTACGTGTGTAATCAACAGAATGAGCTGAGATACTGCAAAAGTTAACTCTTCAACAACAATAAAACTCAGAAGGTGAATAGCGAGAATTAAGTCAGTGAAAACCTTTTGTCACTCTCCTTGGAGATGATCCTGAATTACTTCTATAATTGAAATTTTATTTGATGCACAAAACCTAAATTGCACTAAAAAAAATAAAAGGACAGGAGAAATAATCTACAAACTAGGTATTGCTGTCTCCTGCCTTCCCCTGGCTGCAGAGGGACTGTAAGCCCCACCAGCTCCACTGTCACAGACTGACTCAGTTTCCAAAATCTCCAGTGCACCTTAGATGATGTAAAATTTCCGTGTTCTACTTCCCCACAAAATAAGCATTGGTGTTCTCTGTTTGTACTGAGATGCAGATAACAAGTTTGGATTCTTTATAATGGCAGCAAATGTTTGCCCTTGCAGAGCACCTGTTCCTGGCTGACTGAAAAGCCTGGTAGATCTTTGAACATGGATCTGAATACTGTTTTCTGCCTCAGCTGCAGCTTTACCAGAGCTCCCAGCTACATCCATCACAGGAAAGGACAAGAATTTCCATGTGTGTTCCCACATTTGGAGCCTGATCACAGTATAATGAACTGAACTTGCTTAAGTCACCTCCAGTTCCAGCATGATGGGAACTTCATGGAGCTTTTCTTACCCATTTCCCCAGAGTTCTGTTGCCCTTCTCTTCCTCCTGTCTCTTGTTTTCTGGCTTCAAACTTAGTTTGTTCGCTGCTTGCAATGTTTCATGTGCACACACACATGTGTGCATATATATATATTCCTAAATTTCTTTTTCCCACATGTAGTTGAGTTCAGTAAATACATATTGTCTATTGAAGTAAACTGAAATTCCTGTAGTACACCACAGAAACCTTTTTGTTCTAATATTAACTGCCTTGTCCCCTCTCTCCCTTGCATTTCCATTCCAAAACACCTCTGACTACACTCAAAGGCCTGACGTGCCAGTTTATTCCTGAGGGCTGCCTGACTGCATTTATGCCACCCAGCACGGCAGGTCATTACCCTCTGTGACACCGACACTGGTGGCAGGTTGATGTTTAGAAGCTGCCGATTAGTATCCAAGATACCAGTTAATAAGACAGTTTCTTTTAATGGCTTGTATTGACAAATGAATTAATGAAATTCCACAACTTCTTTATGTGCAGGGAGTACTGGTGTGACACCCTTAGGCTGCACACAAACCATCTCCACTGATGGTTGTGTTCAGGCTGTCAGGCCAAAAGATGAACCAGGCCAGCGAGCCTGCCCTTTTCTGACCAGACAGCCCTGAGGAAAGCACCTGGAAGGATCCACAGGCAGAGGCCTCAGTGCAGCGATACTGGCACCCAATCACTCCCTGTATGGCCCAGCACTTGCATTAGGAACCCTGGTGGAACCAAAGTCTGGCAAACAGTCAACATGTCCTATGGGATAAGACCATCTGAATTACTGACACTGAGCAGAGCTCTCTTTCACCCTTTGAAACAACACTTTAAAGCTTCAATGATCAGCCCACTTCTTTAAGGGTTCAAATGAGATGAATATACCAAGACAAGTTTGCTCTACTTTTAATTAGAAGACCATGAATAGGAAGTGCTTGATTTAATTTGCTATCAAGTAAAGCTTCTACCTTTTAAGGGCACTTGAACTTTCTAGGAGCCCAAGTACCAGCAGGTCATTAGAACATGAAGTAAATACTAACCCTAGTATCAGTGTTGCCTCTCAAAGCTGATTTGCCGGAGACTCGCATCAGCCACATGCACTTCTCAGCGACACCTCAAAAACTCAACCAAGATGTGCCAGGGCTTTGTAGACAAGGCAAAGAAAATCGGTGCCTTAATTTGATTTTGGCCAGGACACTTGAGGGCAAACAATTTCTGTGTACACAAGAATCATACTGTTTATCTTTCAGTTGCTAAATAAAATTCATTCCCCTTATCAGACATGGAGATAAAGAGATAAAGAAGAGATAAAATGGAGAGAGTAAAACCTTATTGACTCAAGTCTTTCACTCACTGGGGATGGTTCCCTATAAAGGCATTAGGCATTTGTTTGATTTATCACCAATTCATGGGAGTGTTTAACTCATGAACGGTCACAGGAATGAAGTTAACACAGCTTGTCTGAAATAAGAGGAATTTGAGGCTACGGGTAAATGAGAGACCAGAGTGGTTGAAAACTGGCAGTCACATGTGAATAGCAAGAAGAGGAGCAATACAGTGAAAAAACAGACCCTGCTACTTTATTTAAAGCCAAGTATTTTGGATATATTAAGGAAGAAATTTTTTATGATGACAGTGGTGAGACCCACTGGGCCCAGGTCGCCCAGAGAGGCGACTGGCGACCTGCATTCCTGGAATCATTCACAGTCAGGCTGGATGGGCTCTGAGCAACCTGATGGAGTTGAAGGCGTCCCTGCTCTTGGACTAGAGGGCGTTAAAGGTCCCTTCCAACCCAAACCATTCCATGATTTTCCTGTCTTTCTTGACCAGCCAACATGTACTCAGGACACAGACCCTCTATCAAGTCCATGCCACCAACCCTTTAGCAGAAAGATGGAGGACAGATTTGCATTCAACTGATCAAATGTTCAGAATCTCTTAATTGCCCTAATAGTTTAATTTTATTTGTCTCTAATGTAATTAGTAAGGAGAAGTGTGCACAGCAGGGGAGGGGGGTGGAGCTGACTGCTGGGAAGGGGAAAGCCTTCACATCTGCAATACACAAACCCCTCCGTTCCCTTCCCTGCTTTGGTGCAGCCAGTGCTGGATGTCAGCAGATTACTGTTTCCTTCTAATTATCCCACTGCTTTGCTGGACTCTCTGTTCTTGAAAACTTTCTTTAAAGGCTTTAATAGCTGGCATTAATTTCTGCTACAGATAAGGTGAGTTTGGCTTTTTATGCATAGTAATTTAATAGGAACTCAGATCTAATTTAATAGATCCTTTATGTCTCTGTCAAAGACTGTTAACATTGATTGGTGCAATGTCTCAGAGAAGTTAGTAAATACATTAATCTCTTGAGAGCCTGCGACAACAATTCCGTTAACAGCATGAGCAATATAGATGGACCAAACATTACTGAACACATGGAGAACTGAATGAACACTTACACTAAACCAAGTTTGAAAAACTCTAGAAATCAGGGAAATCCCTGGATCAGTGAATACTACTCAATCTGGACCAGACCTACAGAGGTTTCAGAAGTACCAGACTCCAACAGTTGATATGTGCTAATACTTTTTATTAAAGTTTAATTTACAAGCACTCTCCATGTTTTGGGACTCCAACCTGCAAAGGAGTGGACCTGAGACAGACCAGCTGGGAGAGAGACATCCTAGCTATGAAAACTGGCCAAGGAACCCAGGAAGGGAACCTCTGCATGTCTCTTAGAGGATGTACTAGAGATATTTGTTATTTATTCACTTCTTTTGTCTGTCTGTAACACTTTCTGTGTGTATCGGTATGGAAAACAGCGCGTGGGACTTACTTCCTGCCGGGCGCTGAACACCCACACCTCTGGCTGAATTAAGAGGCCAACAGCGTTCAACCCTTTGCTGAACTGAACACCAACTTTTTCCCTGTAAACAGCTGGCCATCACTGGTAAATGTACATTAAGACACAGAAGATTCATGAAATAGTAGGGATTGATCCAAAGCTATTCTGCGTAGCGTATCATTGTCTCCTTTCAAAGCCAGCCTATAACAGAGCTTGGGTAGGAAGCAGAAGGAAAGCATCATGGCAGGAATATCAGTGTATTTTAGATGCAAAGCAGAAGCTTATCTGTTTTACTACTGCAGCACCAGAGAAAATCAATTTTGACACAGAACTGCCACTTTACAAGCAAATAACTATACTTTCCAATAACCTAATCTGTGCAAAGCCTACTGAAAATTCCCTAAAGAACCAGTAGTTAAAACCTCCATTAAATCAAAGGGTTTAATATGGGAAGGGAAGAGAGGATGCAGTTTGACTTGGGAATGTAATGGACTCAGTGGGGAAATAAATATGTTGTTTTATGTGTACAGTTACAGAATTTGAGAACACAGCATTCATTTCAAAGGGAATTCTCTTGCTGTGCAACTTACTCCTAAACAGATGTGATTTTTGCTTATTCAAAAACATTTAGGTAACAATTACAGCATAATAAATTATAATTGCCATCATCTTCCAGCTATGCTATGACTTCTATGCAAACACAAGGAAAATGCAATTATATAGAACGGTAAATCCTATTTTCAGGTAGCTTAGAGCACTGACAAAACACTTGTTTGTTTTCCTTAGAACGAACAATACCTTTAAACCTTCTCTATAAAAATGAAAAGGCTGTATCTGTTAAGCAGTCTGGCAGGCTGATAAGGTCTATTGTACACAACTGCTGCCCAAAGATGGGCCTAACTCGAAGGAACTTAATTATCTTTGGGAAGGTTATATTTGAGACAAGGTGTTTCATGTTAGAAGTCTCTTTAAACTAGCTTCTAAGCTGACATCTTAATTAAGCAGGGCATGACCACTGTTTGAACAATGAAGAGAGAGAAAATAACTAGAAAGTGACTGAAAAACAACATTTCCATTATTGAATATGACAGGAGATCACACGTGAACCCAACACTTGCTATGAATATAAATATCCTCCAGCATCTCAGAGAACAGTAACTCAGGGTGGAATTCTACAAGATAACTCAAAAACTGTTCCCACAAAGTCTGCAACTGTTAAACTTCATAGAGCTTTACTAAACCTCCACAGTTTGCTGACTTCCTTTTAATTTCCATCTGTAGCATTAGAAACCAAGTTCAGTGTTTTATGCTACAAAACATAAAAACTTGTTTTTTTCCAGTGTTTCCTGATGGGCCAGTTCAGAATTTAAACGCTGTTCGCCATGGTAATCTTGTACTTGCTGGAAAATTAAAAAAAACCCAACAAGTTCCTTTGTGAATGGCTGAGTTCACAAAGGGCTGTCAAAGCTTCTTTCAGGTACTCACCCAGGCACCCATTTCAGTTACACCATCAGGCACTCAGTGAGGTGTGCTCTCTCAGCAACTAAGCATGGATATGCTAAAGTGGGCGTCATGGTCGAGGAAGGGCCAGGAAGGACCAATGGAGATGTGAAAAATTATTGATGAAAAGAAAGACCATGATGTGAGCAGGAGTTCACCATGAAGAGAGTCAAGAAAAAAAATTATAGCAAAAGAGTATGGTTTTGCAAGAGGGAGAAGTTGATTTGGTGTTGAGCCACCCAAAAATCACAGCATATTCATCTCCAAGGAGATACAAGCCATACAACTGTGTAGAAAAGCCAGGAGCTCCAGAAGGGATGTGGAGGCTTCAGGTTTTTCATGATAGATCGCAGAGTGCTCCAAAGTGCTGGGAGACAGGCAAGGTGAGCATGTTTGCTGCCTTACCTCACTCTGTAGACTCTTTTGCTTTCCCTCTCCACTAAGCAGCAAGGCTCCTTTAGAGCCAACGAGGATCCTGGAAAAAGCATATCTGTGCTTGCTCTGTGCACCAGAAAAGGTAAATTAGAGAGCAAAAAGAACTCAAGCCTTGAGTGGGTTTCTAGGAAGTGTCCAAGAGCAGTTGGGGAAAGCTGAGGAAATAACCCTAACTTCAACCAAAGCAGAGCTCTACATGTGGAATGCTTCCAGAGACCCAAAGCCAACAGGTAACCCCCTCGCAAGGGCAAGGGGAACCAAACTCCTACAACATCCTGCCAAGTGTCAGCCGGGGAGCACAACCAGATCCCTCATGATCAGACTTGCTCATACAAATTACAGTATAGTAGAACTACTAACAGGATGCTTCAACCACAAAGAAACAAAACATAAGGCACAAGATTTCATTACCTATTTTCTTCCATTACTATAACCTGCAATCTCTCTTTCAACACAAAGAGGCAATAAACATTGTTATTTCAATGACTAATATAGTGTTTCTATGAAGACTAAAAGAACCAACCCCTGAAAAGAAGCAATTAGCCATTGCTCTTACACAGACATAATCTTGGTAAATACTGAATACCGCTGCACAGTCTGTTAAAAAGACACTAAACCCTCAATCACTAGTGAAGTTACTCCAGTTACTAAGCGTTTGTGCCACATGTCCAAGGAGCCGTGGTTATGCTGGGCGGCTGTTCAGAACTCAGATTGTTCCTTCCCCCGGCTACAGGCCTTTCAGGCACTATTGCACCAGCTCTGAGGGCTGCCCTTGGTGAGAGGCAGCAAGAGCAGGAAGCAGTGAAAACAGAATTTAGATAAAAGTCTCACAAGCCAGATTTGCTCCCAAGACTCAGTCTTTGGAATAATATTTCACTGCAGGATGAGTTCAGTTGTTCCACTACCCAGCTCTTTCCCTTCCATTATTTTATGAGTTAAGAATAGCGGAAAAGATCAGTGCAGTCGTCTCTATTTATTCTCTGTTACTGCCTCCTAGTTATACTGTGTTATGATATTCTAGAGGCTGATTGGGAATTTTCTGACAAAACAGGTTTTTTGCCAGGAAATAGCAACTCACCAGGACAAATTTGTTTCACAGAGGTGTCATGTCAGATTCAGCAAAATTTTACTGGAATACATTTTTAGAGATTCCTGGTGTAACTAAGGATTTTTAATTAACCCTCAGCCCAGTGGCTGGTGAACTTACTTTAAAGCCAAAAGACACCCAGTTCAAGGGCTACCTGTATCTCCCAGAGGACAGGGAAGGGCACCAACTTCTGATCTGATTTTTCTGGATGCTGATTCCAAAAACGTATTTCAAAAGTTCTGATTGGCTTTCAGCCTAGACTGGAACACAAACATTTTCAAATCCCAACAATTTTTGAGACATAAATAAACTTTACTTACTCATCCTGCCTCTGTTCCCTTTTATAATACAATAAACCCTTCAACAGACCAACTATACCCTAAGCATCACTGTGAAAAAGCTCTTCATTTCCACACTCATGTTATGAAGATTTATCCTTTGGCAGTTAAAAATCTATGGCAGTTAAAAATTTATCCTTTGGAAGTTAAAAATCAGCACCTCCAGTGTCACACTTCTTGGTGACTCTCTCAGACTAAAACATGGAATAAGACACTAAGACTGGGCCTGAGAATGCAGACAGGCTGCATCACAACAACTTTATTACACCTATTTTTCACCTATTGCTAAAGAAACTAACCTTAATATCTTTGTTAGACACCATAACCTTAATATCATATTAGATATCAATCATATATTAATATGATATTAATATAATATTAATATCATATTAGATAACTGCAGTTGTGTTAGAAATCAATTACAGAATGCAACTTCAATTGCAATGTCATTTAGAGTGACCACAACTTCCAAATTCTTGTCTAGAAAAATAAAAAACAATTCCAAGACCCAGAAGAGATGACCTGACTCTTGGACCTTGGCTCTCCCCAGTGAAAGATGGTTTGTAACATTCTAAGAAAGAAGCCCAAGCTTCATCAGCGACAGGTACTTGGGATGCCAATCTGCCTGCAGATGACTGAACTGCTTTGTGAGTTATTTTCTTGATAGAGAGTACAGGATCCTCTCAGAAATGTGAAACACTCCAGTCTTGTCACATTAAAGAGGCTTCATCCCTTACATACCTTTTTCATGGAAGACTTACTTTCACTTGACTTGAACATTAGCGAGTTGCTGAGTACTCTCCTGTAGAAGACAACCCCAGGCTCGCATCCCAAGGTTCACGAGGCAATATTTCAGGCCAATCTGAACCTCAGGAGGAAATTTTAAGGCTGTCAAGTTATGAGGGATTCTATCAGCATGAGTTTTAGACACACATTCTGCTTTTCTCAGAGGAAGAGCAGCAGGCAAAAGAGGAAGGAACTACCATCGCTGACAAAATGCAGCCGTCCCCCCTCCGCAGCTAAGGCTTCCCGTTCCCCCTAATCTTTCATCACTTCTTTTGTTTCCTTTAGAAAAATATTTATCCTTAACAAGATGCCTGGGTTACATTTAACTTTCTACCGAGTAAAATGAAAATCAAGTTCACACTCTACTTAAATTTTTCAAGGAGAAGAGAGGGAAGATGGCGAAATCAAACAAACAAAAAAGTCCTTGAAAAACACGTATTTTTCTTAAGACCTTGGGGAATGGGTTGAACTTACAGGAGTCACAGAGTGAAGGAAAACATTTTAACAACTGGGCCACCTGGCACTCGGTCTAATGCTTTCAAAAAACCCATAGGGCAGACTGACTGTCAGAAATTAATTTAAGCAGTCTGTTAATTTTGATCCTTTACAAAAGGTTAGTAACCGATGCATTTGAAAGGCACTGGATTTAATGGGTCTGCTCCCCTTCAGAGCTAGAGCAGAGGAATCCATTTTCAGAGCTGGAAAAGATTTGCCAACAGTCTCAAGAAGGTGGGTGAAAGCATGTTACCTGACCTGGAAACTAAATGATGTATTAAAACAATCCCAGAGAAATGGGGTTGCTCTAGAACTCTTGGAATTTCACGAATTTCACTAAACCTCTGGGAACTGCTGTAATACAAGTGAGGGAAAACAGCATCTGCAGATGTGTCCCGTCTTCTCTGCTGTACAAATACACCTGCGTACCCCAGCAGTGGCGCGGAGCAGGACCCAGCGAGGTCAGTGCCAGTCAGTGATCAGGTGGCCACTTTGAACTCCTTCAGTGTTCCCTCTTCAGCCACATGCACGTTAGTGTTGTTGGATGGCAGAAACACTTGGAGTGGCAACCACAGAAAGCAGTTCTTCTGCAAAACTGCACATGTAAAGAACTGCTGGATGCATTTTTAATTTCTTCTTCTAATACAAGGGGAATCACGTCAGGAATCGAAGTAATACCAGGAGACCATATCAGAAATCTCGGTAATTACCTCTGCCTTGGAAGGACCAGGGATTTTTTACTTTAGTCTGAGACATGGCTCTGGCATTAAGGAGTTTAATGCTGCCCTGCTTTTGGAGTTTGCCTTCTAACCCCTTCCCTTTTAATATATGTCCCTCATTTTGCTCATCTGCTCCCTTTTCTGACGTGTCAGCATCCTGCTTTAGATCTTTAGTAGATTGAAAGGTGTGCCCTGTGGGTTACACTCTCTCTAAATCACCCATGATGTATAACGCTTGGCTTAAACGACTGAGTCTCATTTGCACAATTGCCCTATTAATTTACTCATCATTGATTTACACCACTTTTGCTGGAAATCCTCCACTAGACCTCTATTTTACATGTGCTCTCAGAAGCTCCGTTCCAGTCTTTTTCTCCCCTCTCATCTTCCTTGTCTCATTTCTCTTCCATTTGTCTTCATTCATCTACCTCTTATCTTCTCCCTCCCACTGCTCTGTCTTCCTTCTGTTTCTTCTTGGTTCTCCTACATTCCCCCCCCTCCCTGCAAGTCTCCCCCTTTGCAGCAGAGCAGCTAATAAATCTACCACTAAAGGCTAGAAAAACCCACAAGATACAGGTTTAAAGGTAAAGGAATGTAAATAAATCAAGATTCCTCATGAAGAAGAACAACAGCTGTGACTTCTTTCTGGAGGGTTCAAAGATTGACGGGTGACTATCATTACCTTTCTCGCAGGACTTCACTATGTCCTTGCATCTTTATGTCTTCCTGTAAGGAGCTCAGCCTCTTAGTTCAGGTTTTATGGTTAGTTTTCAGCCCTCTCAATATATCAGATGCCCCTGGCCCAGTGCCCTGATTACCAGTTTGACTACCAAAGCCAAACACTTCCATCTTTTCTCTCTTTTTCTAAATAGTCAACATTCTATCTGTGTTTGATAACTTGTGTATAAATGTACATGTCTATATTTTCAAATACAGGCAAATGTAACCATATACAAGAGGCATCTTCCAACTCACATGTCTGTGTGCTTTGTGTAAAAAAATAAAGTAATAAAAGCATCTGTTTCTATCCTGAAAGACTCATTCAATGTTTCTTTCCTTCAAAATCCCAACAGAAAGGGGCCACCATGCAGAGGTTTAGATTAAGAGGACTACAGAGATTTACATATTCACACTGGATAAATAAATAACCTAACCCCACCGCTACACTCAACAGGGCTAAAACAACAAGAAGGAGAGGGAAAGGCCTAAGAGGGAGAGGTTAAAACATCAGAAGACCCCACAGAGCCAGAAGTGTACACAGAATAAATGAGCTGCTCACTCTGGGAGTCAACCACAAATGAAGAGAGTCTCAAAATGTCCTTCAAACACCTGGCCGTGCCCTTCCAGCAAAGGCTGGGAGTGAGCAGGGCACCGACCGGTGAAGCCCAAGAGTCTCACTGGTGAAGTAACACCTGACATGGATCCCTGAGAGCCCCAGGGCAAAAGAAACCCTGCATGTGAGCATCAGAGCCTGCCTTTAGTCTTGGCAGAGACACAACACTCGCTTTAAGCACTCTGCTTGTATTGCAATAAATGGGAAACAGCTACGGTTACCAGTCAGTCTGATTTTTTGCTTCAAAGAAAAAAATTATCCTTCCTATACAAAAAACACTAAAAGACCGAGTTGACAACATTCTCCACCTTCTAAACCCAAATTATTGGCTAGACTGTGCAGCCATGAGCTGGACAAGTCCACAAACTTTCACCACTTGCTTATTATCTAAAAAATAGCATGTAACTACAAAGTAATTACAGACTTCTAGAGATAATATGCTGCAATAGTACAGTTTGTGAAGTTACCCATTTTATTCTCCACCTAATTTCCATGTAGTTTGCAATTTTAAGATTTAATAATGTAGCTGAGAAAATACAAATTGCTTGTATTACCCACATATTTACATTGAACCGTACATACCATGTAATTACAGAGTCAATGGTTACTATGGAATTACAGAGTTTCTGCACAGTTCTTTGTGTCCTCCCATGTAAAATGCCAACAGAATATTTCAGTGTGGTGAAGAACAACCCAGAGCGGTGTGAAAAAACAAAAGAATGAAAGTCTTCTCTTAGGCTGTCTGTCTGGACAGCAAAAGGGAAAAATAAGGAAAGATCTCAGCACAGAAGCACCCACCAGCAACTCCCTTTGGTCCCCAAAGTCCTACAAAAGACCACTCTGCAGTTTCTGATTAATGTTATAGATTTCCACTGAAAGGGGTTTTATTCTGCTGCCCAAGACACGCACTGATGTTGATGGACTCCTCCCGACCTGCCCTCTTCCTCAAAAATGAAGATGGCAGCCTGCCAGCTCCCCCTGAAGGACAGCGCTCATTTCTCCTTTTCTTTACCACTTCTACAAACACACACACACACACAGACAAGCCTTACATATGGACGGCTCATCTCTGATGTCTGAAGGTTTGAAGTTTGAAGGTTAGAGCTAATCTTAGCTGTGGCATTTTGTGCTGAATTCAGAAGGCAATTAATTTACAAGAAAATATGCTGCACTAAGTGATGAGGGAAACAGAATATTGGCTTGTGAGAACACCCCAGGAATAAAAAAAAGCATTATTTGTATAAAATAAATAGAGCAATGATCACTACCAACTGCAAAATACAATGACAACATGCTAAGTATAGACAGCAGACTGTCAAAGCAGTGAAGATTACAGAGGTCTAGAAGACAAGAAACCAAGTTATTGTTTCTGATTTTGCCATAATTGTGCAATATGGCCTTGGGTAAGTAATTTCTCATTTACTGGCGTTAAAGATTTGAAAGAGGTTTTTGTGAGGCAGGCAGTCCGGCCTGTGGTGTGCCAAAGAACCTCAGGGCAATGCAACCTATTCAAAAATGTTTCCACCACACTAACAACCTGTATTATGAAACTTCACCCCTTTATTTGGCTTCCTGAATAAACAGGTTTGCAAACACCTTCCTGGGTGCTGCTGACCTTGTAACGGGCCATCAAGAGCTCTCAGATTTGCTGGGTATCCCAAGAGTAAAGATTTCTATTTCCCCAGGAATGAAGTGTTGTGTACCTGAAATCACCCTCAATGACAAACATTCAAGTAACAAGGAAATAACTTACTTCAGCCCAAATATCAGCATAACCATTGGGTTTTGAGGGGGAGATACAGAAAAGCACACTAATATCTGTCTGCACATTAAATGTACATGTTAGATCAGCTCCCAAAGACTCCTCTCTTTCTGCCATCAGGTAAGAAATTCTCAGGATGCTTCCATAAGCTTGTGACTGTGATTCACTCTAGAAAAGAAACTCTCAATTAGAGCCAAGAAATGCCTTAGAAGAAGAGGATGCCCAATCAGATGCACTGATTTACTAATGACACCGTGCTCATCCCAGCTGGCTCTGCCTGTTACCGGATCACCTCCCACAACCTGTTTCCTTCGGATCACGCAAGGAGAGAAAACACATTTCTATTGAGTGAGGCGGAGCCCAAGTGACAGCAGTTGAGCTGGCTGGTGTTGTTCGTGCCGGGCACAGTAGGACTGTGATAACAGACCCGTATATTTCTTGCCAGAAGAAACATCAACACCTTTTTTTTTTTAACATACCTGAGTATATCTTTTAACTTTTGGAGTAAAGTTTTACTGGGCCAGTGCTTCGATTGAAGTGGTGACAGCACATCCCACCCAGTCCCGGAAGCCCTGAAATTGGATGAGGGACCATCGTACCACAGCCACATATTCCCAAACACCTTCTGAAGCCCCTTCCAGAGCCAAAGCTCGCTTGCTAGATTTCTTCCGATCCTTCACTTCACTGGGAGAGCAGCACTTGCACCCAGTGTGATAATTATAACATGCTCTAGGTACACCAAGATGAAGCCTCTTCCTACCCAAACTCCAAAATCATCCTGGTAATTACTGTGCCAAAACTCTAATAAATTATAGACTAATCATTAGCGTGTTGTGAATAAGCACTCCCTTCTAGTTTTAAGGGCAAAAACCACTCACCAGTGCATAAAATCTTTCTATGTTGGAACATACTCTATATGAAGTGTAAATGAATGCTGATATGCTACACAAGAATGCAAATTACAATGCCATGCATCGTTCCTCATCAACACAACCACAATTGCAAAGCACTCCTGAGGTGACGAGAGCTGGGTTGAATAAACCCTGTGCTGGACTTAGAAAGATACCATGAAAATTGACCTGGTTTTCCCCTTCAAATAGTCAGCTTGCCTGACTGAGGGGGTTAGTTGTTACTTGAAGAGATTATTTTTCATACACCTTTTTTTTTTTATATATATCATCTTGTTAAATATATACATATATAAAACACCTAAACCAGTGAGATTCCCATTTCAGTTTCATCTTTTTGGCACTCTATGTCTACACAATAGCTGATTTTTGTTAAAAAAATTCTTACTGTGTTTAAACAATTTGGGGTACACACTGCCCTCCTGGGTCCTCCACACAGATGGATCTTACCTGCAGAATAGTTTAAGTTAAACAAATTTTGGATGAGGTAAAGTAAATGGAGATCAACACAAACTACAGCCTTTCATTAAAGTTGCTAGAGACTTCTTGGAGTATCCTCTTTTTTCAGTCGATTGTAACTTTCCCAAACTTCAAACCATTTGGGTTGAAATTTTCTGTGCCAGGTGTCTGCCTCAGGCTGAGTAGAATGTGATCATGTAATTAAAGGCTGTATCATAATGCACACACAGAAGGGGGCAAATTAAGGTTGAACAGGCAACCTTAATTCTCGCATTTCTTAACTTCCACTGACTTGACTTTGCAACCCTAATAATGTTCTTTTGTGTAGCTTTTTGTCTGCAATACTAATCCAGAGCTATAGTAAGCTATATTAATTTATAGATATATCCCACAGAGGACTGGATGTTTCAGTGGACTGGAAACAGGACACAAAGAGAGAGCACAAGAGAGCACAAGAGAGATATCGAGGTGCTGGAGCGAGTGCAGAGGAGGGCAACGAAGCTGGTGAGAGGCCTGGAGAATAAGGCTTATGAGGATCGATTGAGGGAGTTGGGGTTGTTTAGTCTGAGGAAGAGGAGGCTGAGGGGAGACCTCATCACTCTCTACAACTGCTTGAAAGGGCACTGTAGAGAGGTTGGTGCTGGTCTCTTCTCACGGGCAATGAGCGACAGGACAAGAGGGAATGGCTGCAAGCTGCAGCAGGGGAGGGTTAGGCTGGACATTAGGAAAAAATTTTTCACGGAGAGAGTGGTCAGTCAGTGGAATCAGCTGCCCAGGGAGGTGGTGGAGTCACCATCCCTGACTGTGTTTAAGAGTAGATTAGATGTGGTGTTGAGGGATCTGGTGTAGGGGAGAACTTGTAGAGTAGGGCTGATGGTTGGACTTGATGATCCCAGGGGTCTCTTCCAACCTAAATGATTCTATGATTCTATGATTCTAAAGCCTTTCACCTCCAGGTCATTGGTTTAAAGACAGCCTAGGGCTGAGGTGACAATACAACTATTACCACTGACCAGCTGCTTGGTGGCTTCTGTGAAATGAACTGGTGACCTGGAGCTCTGCATACAGGCTCCTACCCTGTTTCAATCACCAGTGCTACCAATACTATCAGTAATCCCTAATGGAGCACTGTAATCTTGACTGCCTTGCAGATATGTGGATGCACCCACAGTTGTTGGGAGCCTCTCGGTGGAAGGGCTGACATGGGAACATCCCCTTCCTCCAGTAAGATCCTGGATGAACAGCTTAATACTGGAGTCCAGCAGAGCATAAAAACCCCTAAGTAATTAGGGGTATGCTATTCACATACGCAATATCAGAATCTTAAGTCCAATATTCAGTGAGAGTGGGAAAAGCTAGCAATGCTTGTGGCAATGAGCAATGGCTGTGCTCCCATTACAAGAACATCCTGAAAATTTGCTCAGTGACACTTTTTTCAGGAAAAACAAGTGAGGACAAGATATGAAAATTTAATTTCGCCCGTCTGGTGCTGGGAAACACGAAGCACTCATATAACTTCCAAGTGGGATTCTGCAAAAACATGGACAGCCATGCCTGAAGGAGGAAAGTTGAACAGCTTCTTCTACCTCCTGAGGCTCTGCTGGAGGGAGCAGAGCTTTAGATCACAACGAGACCTCACAGGAGACGTTTGCTGAAGGAGTTACTGTGGATCTTTCCCATGACGCAAGCCAGAATCCTCACAAACTCCACACCCCCCTCTGCTCTCCAAAGGGGGAAATTTTGCCACTTAAAGCAGCTAAGTCCTTCCTTTTGGGAGCAGAAAGAAGTGTTCTATGACTGTTCTCAGTGGGTGGAGCAGGGTCTGAAAAGAAAGCCCTAAGCTACTGGCAAGAGCAAGCTACAGAGGAACCGTGGGACAAGAAGGAAACCAGAAAGGATGAGGAAGAAGGTAAATGTCTTTTCTCCAGAGAAAGAGACAACTTCAGCATTACTCCTGCTTGTAGAGTGACAGTAATTTAAGGCAAGAAAATGTATGCAGGAACTGTCTTCTTCAAAGCTTCTTTTGCAGTCTTCCTTTTATCATACTCCACCCTCTCCAGTCACGAGCGCACCAAGCACACAGGTTTCAACTCACTGGGTGCCTACTCTTGTGATCAGAAAGCACCACTTTCTCCCACAGCGCTGGGATTGGTACCCAAACCAGATAACCCAAGCTGCAGAGCCACAAAACTTATTTTTATCCCAAGAAGAATTTTTGAAATATTATAAATCACTTAGCTTTGTTTTGCTTTCCATTTACTGCATTCCTGTGCCTTTTGAGAGGGACACATTAATAAATACTGCGCCCTGATACTCTAAATGGTTTCAATCACCTCATTTTCTGTATTCAGCACTCACAGGCCTCCCTTACTACAGTACATAAATGATATAAACTTCTCATCAATAACATAAAAAATTCATACTCTGTCTACAACGCAGCTGCTATCACAGGTTTATGTCAACAATCGTCCTGATTTTTAATAGCATAAATGTTTAAAGAGGTAGCAATTCCTGTAAAGTATCTGCAGGGATATTTAGAGCCGACATATGCCAAAACAATCCTGTTCTCATACAAGAGACATTGTTGCTCAGCAGGAAAACAATGTTTATCCTCTCCAATGTTTATCCTGCTTTAGTCATTAAAATGCTTCAAATGGATGGTGGAGGAAGGGGAGCGGGCCGTGTAGGTCCTTCCCTCGCGGTAGCCCCTCTGAGCAAAGAGCCAACCCACGTGTGTTCCAGCTGGGCTCTCTCTTGTGCTGCACACCTTGGGGCCTGCCGCAAAAAATGATTTGCCATCTGACATGAGAAGGGTTGGATTTGCTCTTTGCTACAAACAGAGAAAACCAGGCAATTTGCAAATGCTTTTATGCCTCATCATTCTAATGGGTAGCCTGCCCTTTAATTTTCTCTTTATCATTAAAAAAACCAACAACCCTAAACTTATCCTTTTGAGGGGTTCCTACCTTAGCCAAACAATGCAAGCTCTTTCTTTTAATTTCTTCGACCTGCTGCCAATTGTATAGGGCTTTAAGCTATTAAAAAAAACAACCATGCATACAGGCAGCATAAAATATTTATTTTTAATCTAAGCAGGATTTCTTTACCTGCTGTGCAGCCACAGCTTCTGTTTAAGGCTTGCTTTATCATCTGTGTGTCAAGCTGAAACCATTTCTCTCTGGCTCTTTCATTCTAGCTTTAAAAAGGCTCCCACCAGACCCCAGCTGACACAGGAATTCTAACTCCCGCTTGAAACTCTCCCTATGCCTTTTTCCCCCCTCACCCAAAACCCCACAACCTGGAAGTTCTGCACTTGAACAGATGGTTTCTAAAAATCTGGGACACGCTCATATGATTGAAAATAGGACTCCTATAAGCAACATCTCATGTGACAATTACGTGAACAGTTGGTCAGGATGGTGACCCAGAAACTGCCCCGTCTTTCTGCTCCTGCAGACTCAGAAAAGCATTTCTAGTCCTTTACTGGATGCCTGACCTTGTGCAGCCAGAGACGGGGGTACAGCTAAACCTGTGGCAGCAGGTCTCCACTGGTTTCTGCATAGTTCAGCATGGATCCAGGTCCTACAGGAGGCCAACACACACTGCTGTATAAGCACATCCCCACAAATACAACTATTAAAGTCAAAATTCAAGGTATTAAAAATATAAACCCAACTCTATGTTTCCCATTTGCTTACTACATGAACAACAGCAAATTCTCCCAGACTCTTTCCACAAAGCAACTATGTTTCACAAGATGCAAAATCACAGTCCTACCTGCTTGTCTCTGGGTTGGATCATGAATCTGCTGTTGTTATTCAGAAGGAAAGCAAACTGACAAATACAGATTATTCACCAACAAAGCAGTACATTCCCATCACCTACATAAAAAAAAAACCCAAACAACAAACTTTGCAGGCAAGTATCTATTTGTATGTAGCAAGAAATTCTTGTTTAGAACAAATAAATTTCCAGTCCCAATGCACAAGTAAAGTCAGAAAAGAGATGAAAGATTTGTCAGCAGATTGTAGTTACTGAAGAATGTTTCAGAAGTAAATCGCTTCTTTGTATGTGTAAAGAAGGTGTCTGCTGGAGGAAGCTATCTGGTGAGCTGGATAGAGGAACAGGGCTGGAGGAGCCTGGGGCTGACTAGGAGGTGTTATATACGGGGGAGTTACAGGATGGGGAGATGACAGAAGTGAAGCAGTGTCCAGAAGGGGAGAGCAGTGTCTCCATAAGCACAGGAATTACACAACTGGGCAGCTTCGAAGAGCTGGGCAGGCCTGGATCCAGATGGGAAACACGGGGCTGGGGTTTAAGACTTCTAAGTGAGATAAGGCAGCACCTGAAAGACACTCGGGGGAAGCTTTAGATGCAGTGGGCGGATGAGACGGTAAACTGTACAAAAGTAAAAATTTCTCTTATGTTCAAGGACTAGACCAGGCCAAGGAAAAAAAAGGAAATTTTATTTTTTTAATGCATTCCATGGTAAAAAATTACTTGGTCTGTCTCTGGAAAAGCAGCATTTAGTGCCCCACTAAACACCCAAGTGTGAATGACTTCGCAGCCCTACGAGCCTCTTGCTCCTGCGTAACTCATGGTGGTGCTGGGGGTGGCATTTCCTCTGTAGTGGCTCCTGTGAGCAGTAGGTGACCTTGGGGAGCTGCCTACACCATGCTGTGCCAGCTGCATCACATGAGGGGGGCTGCTTGTTTTGGTGCATGACTGGGAGCCCAATAATCCCAATTTTCCTCTCCCCAGTGCAGAATTTCAGATTGTGCCAAAACCCACTGAGAGAACCTGAAGCTTTCCATCGCTTCTGAATCAGTGCAAGAGGCTGTTCTTTGCTCACTATTAAAACTGCAGATGCATTATATCAAAGATAAATACCAAGTCAACAGCTCCCTTACCAAAACCCAGGCTGCCTCAGTGGCCATCAAACACAAACATCTCACAATTATTCTAAAACACTTCAAGACTTTACAAAAAAAGGGGCTTAGAAGAAACACAGCACCATTTTAACAAGCTAAATTTCCTGTCACACACAGGCTTGATTCCTGTCAGTGCAACACTCATTTTTGTCTGATTAAGTCGCTGTGATGAACTTCAGAGTTTAGACTGCCCTTGAGCCTCACATCTATCTGATCTTTAATTCTACTACCCGCTCATTTCTTGCTAAGCACACAATTCTGAGTCCCACTGGAACAGCCTCATTCAGGCTCCGCATCAATATGTTCAGTGCTGAATTCATTTCTGCAGGGAGCCCAGTAAATCTGAACTTTCCAAAATCATTTGGCCCCCATTACTAGTAAGCACTGCTCTTAAATAGGTTGTAACTCCAGCTAATAGGCTCCATAATCATAGCTGAATTGAACAAAAGGGTCCAGTATGGGCTGCCATTACTCATTTTTATTCTCAATCAAATGCACTGCATAGGACTGAACTTTTTTTTATACTTCTGGATGCTGAAACTAAGAAACTCATTTCACCTGAACACAGGGTTTTTTTTTCTTAATAAAAAGTAAGACAGAAGGCTTCCAAGGGTATCCAGAAGGTCCAGCACCGGTGCAAGAGCTGGGACTGGTAACCTTTTCACCTTGCAAACTGGCAACAATCCAGAATATAAGTAGACAGGAAAAACATTATGATGCAAAGCCCACATAATGAAAAATTCCAATGCTAAGAGACACATCTTCTGCTTTTCAAAGAGAACTGGCTGTAACTAAACCTAATGCAAAGGAGCTAACGATAGAACTGCTTACATCTTGATCACATTTCCATGAAGACCAGCTTTGTGATATTGTTTCGTCTAGCGAAAAAAAATATAGAAGCCACCATCTAAATCTTATCATCAAAATTGATAGTGTTTACTTAAAGCTTATTCCAGCTTTGCTGACTTCAACAGATATTGAAGTCTCCAATAAATCTATTTCAACGTTTTTTTACAACTCTCTTCATTCTCAACCTACACTCCGGCCTCCCTGATCTATATCAGTGGACAGAAGACCAGCTTTTTGTTTATGAATATCTAGAAGTTTCATTGCTGTCTGCTGCAAGGACCAGTATAAAAATGAATAGCAAGTAAATAAAGCAGAAGAGGAACCTGATTTATTTTTATCTCTTCTGTGAGGCAGCAGAGCCAGTCCGAGCTGGCACCATATTTTTTACATACAAGGCAACCTGCTACGAGAGGTAGCGCAAGCCATCTCCTCCGGCACACTGGGAGGCTCACCCCACGCAGACTGATGCTCCCGGCCCCACATCTCTGCTGCTCCCACTGCAGGGATGGCACCTTCCCCACTGCTCCAGCCTCTGATGAACACTCAGACCCAGAGACCCCTTCGTGATTTCCTCCTCCACTAAGGGCTGGTCCCCAGCTGCACCCATGGCTTTACATTTTGTACCCTCCTCACTACTGCTTAGTACTTTGGGTGAGTGTGGATTAATAAACAGGCCAAGGGATATGTTCAGGTTACACGGGTGCATCCTATTTTCTCCTCCAGTATGGGATCTGAAGGGGAAAGGAAAATTGGGCAATCGGCAGCAATAACATGGAAGAAGAGGAAACTGGACACGTGGGTGTGGTGAATTCACACAGCCTGATAGAGCGGGCTGCAGACTTTTTGTGAAAGAACATACAGTACCTGTAACTGAGGGTATATACTTCACTCCAAAAATAAAATAATAAAGAAAATGAAATTACAAGTTTCTGAGGTTTAAATCAGGTGAGAGAGAGGAACAAGATTAAATCCCCCAAACTGATTTTAAATAAGTAAACAAAAAGTTTAGAGTAAAATGGGAATGGGTTTCTCAGTCACAAAACCACCACAAAAATGAAGGTGCCTGATACTGGTACGATGTTCACTAGTTTACCCAGCCAGAATCACACAGAAATTAGAATGGCTGCAACTGATACAAAGTGGTACGAAACACTGAAGAACCAGTCTGTTCAGTTATGGAAAACTGCCCAAGCTGGAACATACAGGAAGACTAATTAAGTTTTTAAATCAAAGTGGCCCAATGGAAAGAAACCGCTGCTGATACTCTTCAGCTGTCCATATGGTTCAAATCTTCCCCCCTCCCCAAATACACTTGAAAATAAGAGGAAACCTTCAGATTCTCCAATCCCTTGTCCTACCCCCCCACATGCCCTAGAATAAATTATGCTCTTCTTTCAACAGTAGCTTGTGGAAAAGATCTTTCTCCTTTCTCTCCTAAGACATTCCTCTAGATTGAAAAATCCCATGTCTCTAACCTTTCCTCCTAGGAAGCAGCACCACAGCTCCTTTCCACTCTCTGGAGAGCATATGCATGGTCTCTCAGAGGAGTTCATCCTCCTGCTCTGTCTGGCACACAGCTCTTGAGGCAAGCTCCATGTCATGGCTCAGCAGAAGGGGAAAAGGCTTCTTGAGCCCCAGCCCCACGGCACAACCCATGCTTGTGGCAAGGCCATATCCCTTTCACAGGGATGGAGAAGCAGGTTCAAAAGCAGTTGGGGCCACTGAGAGAGGGTGACAAAGCAGCAGGGCTGACTGACCACAACATACAGTTGCACAGATCCTTGCACAGATAGAACTAATGCTATTAGTCTCCTGCACTGATAAATACTAAAGTGTAACCAAAATTACTACTTTTATAAAGCCCAAATAAAAGAAAGACAGCAAGGTACATTGAAACAATTAAACTCAATTATTTTTAAACAATATGTGAAGGATTTGCAGTCTGCCACTGCATAAAAAGCAGGCTCATTTTCTGCAAATGCCCACAAAGAGAAATGATAGAGCTCAGCACTGTAGCATGGCATATTCCATTAGGAATTAAATCTTCTCTCCGATGATCCCATCCACATGCTCATTGGACAGTCTGCTTCTTTCATCTACATTATTGTTATTAATTTATGAATGGGACTAGAATTACAGAAGATGAGTCTAAGGTGAGGCCACATTATAATAATAAATGAAAGAATGACTCCTGTTTGCTTTCAAAATATTTCATAGCTAAAATGCTTACTGCATTTTTAACTGTGACATACTTCCTTTAGCTGGTTTCAGTTTTGAAGTAATGATATAAAATTCATTTCATCTCTTTTTCAAGCCTGACTCTTTCATACATAACATCAGGCTTGTCATATCTGAGGAATTATTAAAATAAGACGAAGCCTGCTGTATCTGAGCAGAAAAGCTTCTTTGAGCTGGCATCCTCAGGAGAGAAGCAAGCTCAATCTCATTAGTTGGTGCTGAGAAGGCGTCCTAGTCACTAGGTTCAAGGTGATGAAAGATTAGGGCGTTTGGCCTCAGCTCATTTGGTATGCAGCTCACATCACTCCCTGCCCGTGAACACGAAATTACATTGAACCTGGGGAGTCTAACTCCATTAATTTTAAATGGAAGATTAATTTAACAATATGCGGCAGATATTTGTTACAAACCTATCATGTAAAAGTGACGGTTAGCAATAAATTGTGGTGACTCACACTGGCCGGTGGCCCTGGCTCAAATAAATCAGAAGGCATTTACACATAATTGCTGTTTTTAAAGACAGGGATATGGGAGATATGTTTCTTTGATGAAAGATTGGGTAACTCCATTCAAGGAAACAGCAGCCAATATTAAAGCTACAGTGTCTCTTTTGAAGGAGACGTTTTGGTTAAGGGCTTGTATGACTGTAAAGCACAGTTATTCTCTCCTTTAAGCTATGTTTATTTGTTTTATTAGGTAAATAATTTTCACTGGTTTTCATCAAATGTCTGTAAGAACAATGCAGAAATATTTTGTGTGGGATGAGGATAAGATGTCTGGTTTAGGAACATGACTCACTATAGGCAGCACAAGTGGGCTGTCACCTGGGGCTAAGGAGAAAACACAGAGCCTACACTTTAAAAGGTTAACTATGGTCCATTCTTTTTCTGCCAACCACCTGAGCAACGCAGAGAATGAATAGGTGGCCCTTCTCCTGCCACTGTTCCTTTTCTTCTTGCATTGGTTATGCAAAAGTATGGTCAGGTATGATATGTCATCACTGGAAGTAGCATTTTCAGAGAAGGAAAATCACAAACTCCACTGAGGATAAACAATGCAGGGGGAAAAAAACTAGAAGGATTGGATTATTTTTCTCCTCCTTACATGAGTGTTATAACTACTGTGCTTCTAAGATAGACTGATGATATCCATTGCTACAACAGGGACTGTCTACATGTGAAACAAAAGTACCTTGAAAGCTAATGCAAGAGAGCAGAATTGGCTCCCTCAGGAAGCAGAATTATCCCATACATTTTTCCTTCCCGGTGCAAGTAAAAGGAGAACCTCTTCAACACATCTTCTCCAAACACACGCTGGCAGCAACAAACACTGTGTGGGACTGCATGTGCCCATGTTTATTTATTTAGAGCAGAAAAATACACTGCACGAGCTTTTCGTTCTGAAGACAAGAGACGAAACTAGCCATTATAGCTAGTAGATATCAGTCGCAGTGTTTAACACACAGCTGGGAGATGTTCAGACATCGCAGGGGAGGGCATCTTGTGGACGTGGAACAAATCATTATATCTACGAGGAGCTCCTGCAATCTGTAGTAGAGATACAATGACATGGCTCAAGAGAGAAAGAGCCCCTGCATTAACTCCCCAAGTACCGGAATATCTAGGACACCTCAGACTGGGAATGCTCAGAAACACTAGCGCTGTACCCACCAGAGCTCTGTTCCTCCTGCTCACAGCACCAGAGCAGGTACACACAGTGGAAGGGTGGAAAGGGTGGCAGGATTGTGTACTCTACGGCAAATATCTAACTGTGATTCCAGAGGGAAAAAGCAATGCACAGCAAAAGGAGAGGAGCTGAAGTGCAACTGAGAACACCCAACTGAGGTGCCCAAGCAAAGTGAATTCATTCAGTCCCCAACTTTTCAGCCTTGAGTCTTTAACAAATGCCCTCTCCTCCCAAGCCAAGCAAGGAACTGTTTTAGTAGAGCAAGCTCATTGCCTCAGCAACTGCAGGGTTTGCAATGTGGAGGTAACGTGAGGTTATATTAGATATATGTTTATTATATATATGTTAGGTAAGGTTGATATTTTCTGCACCAGGAGGGGAGGAGTAGACTCAAATAAACCTACCAAAATCACTAAGGTTAAGAATGTGAGCAAAACCCAGATACATATCTCACTGCTGTCAGTCCTGTTTATGGCCAACTGCAACACACATCCGTGCTGTACACTGCAGTTTGGTTTATCCTCTTCCCCTCTTCCAACCTCACGGAGAGGGAATGGAATTATTAACTGACACACACATTGTACTTCTTCACAATGCCATAATTGGTTATCCTTCTGATTTAAAAAAAGTCTGCTGTTGGATCCTTCTAATACCTGTGCAGTGCTACATCAGGATTTTCTAAAGACCCAAGGCCCATATCTGGGATGCTAGTCTCGATGAAAGGTGTTGCCAACTGTGCTGGCTCACTCCACACCTTCAACCTCCTCCCCAAGGCTATTTCAACACTTCCTTGTTCTCCCAGCGTGAATCAAAAGTCAAGCCACAAGCCTGACAGCCAGTGTAAACATCTGCCCCATTGCCCTGGGACAGAGACTATCTCCTGGATTGAAGTTCAGGGCCAGTGCTCCAGCTGACACTGGAAAGAGCAGTGCCCTGGAGCAGCTGTACCAGAACCATGGAGCTCTGGGCTTCAAGCTCTCAAGGAGGAGTCCATAGCAAAACACTTGCACATACTAGACAATATTAAAACAAGGTTTCTCAGACACTCTTCCTCCCAACAAGAGAGGCTAACGCCTGTTCTAAATTGGCCACTGATAATCCTCTCCATATGGTGGAAAAGAGAAATGCAACCTCCAACAGACACTAGTAGGAGGGAACAGCAGTATGAATCTGGGAAGGTGACTGAACTGCGGGTATCGTCGTGCTTTGTTTCCAGCTGTGCTGATGTGGGGTACGACCGTGGGCAAGTCACAGCTTATAAATTGCTACAAGACCTTCAGATTGACAGGGCCATTAAAAATGAGAAGTTGGACTGGCCGTTTTACTGACTAGTTTGATCTGTAAATGGAGAGAGCTCACTCTGCCTCCAGTAGTTCAGTGTTTGGTAGTATCTACACCAAAGGCATGCCGCAGAATAGAGCTTCAGAAAGCAAAGAAATTCTCAGATAAATAAATAACTCTTCACATAGGCAAAAATAAATGAATTGAAAAAAATTACTGTTGATATTTGAATGAATAAGGTTCATGCAGAATAACTGCAAGAAAAAGAGCACCATTGCTTTAAATTCAGTGCCAACACCCAGGTTGCCAGCAATTGATGCCACTAACTCATTTTTGCACTTTAATGTTAAATTTCTTATGGGACCACATCACCTAATTAGAGGAATTGATAACTGCACTGTTCCATAATGAGGCCAATACATTTCAAAGTCATTAAAGATAACCAAGGCAATAAGTCTGTGTTTAAGCGGCGCTTCCTTAGATTTCACAGCCTGCATGTCGCTAGCATAGGAAAAAGCAATCCCTGCCTAGTCAACTGTAAATGCTGGGTTATTGGAATCTTTAAAACAGGCAGCAAGGAGAAAATTACATGGCCAAATCTCCTTTTTCCAGTTAATGAAGAATTAAGACTCCCATTTACCATATTAGAAGGTTCATCAGAGGTCTCTACTCTCCATAGCTTGTGTTTGACAGCAGTGTCAATTTATCTGAGTCAGAACGCAGAAGTGCATGACAGTACGTCATTCATAACTGTCACATCTACTTATCTCTCTCATTGTCACACTGCTAACGAAATTCAGGCCATGTTTTTCTGATCATGGTCCCTTAAAGGGAAAAGGATCCCCTCACCTCATCACAGTAAACCGACTGATTCATGGCTCCAAAACCAGTGCACTAACAAATGGCCACGAGGTTACGGTCAGGAAGATGATATAACCTTGTAGAACCAGGGAAGGATAAAAAAATAAATCACATTCCCCAAAGGCAGGCTTCCATCAAGACTGTCCCTGGCTTCAGAAGTAAGAAACATTCAGGCGTGGTGCTAATTACGAGAGGGATGGGTTTTTTTGATATTCTACCTTGTGTCTGTAAGATCTGTTCAGGTACAGTTGGCATTTAAGTAAGAAAAGTAGAGTGACTTCATTGAAAGCCAATGGTCAAACTTCAGTTGGCTTCAAAAGCACAGGATGGGTTTCTAGAACTGCAACAGATGAAGAATTCCATAAAGGTAACACTACAACATCTCAGCACCAGGAGAATGGAAGTGGTCTATAAAAACTGTCACAAAAGATCTTCTAAGAAAATGGACATGGTAAAGAAGGCCAGAAATTCTCTTCTACAAAACAAAGAAGCATCACACTATAATAAAAATAAATAAATCAAAACTTTAGGCACAATTAAAAAGTTAATATTTAAAGAAGACACATAAACAAACTCACCTAAGAATACAAACAGAACAAAGCAGCATTGAGAGGAAGGGCTATGACTGAACAAACCAACTGTCTGTGTAAATGCTATGAATGTACACACCTGTACTGTAAAGCAACAGGCAGGAAAGAAAACAGCTTCCACAATCGTGTCGCCTTTAACTCACAAGGAACGTGCACCTTCCCCCTCGACCCAGCTGCTCACACAATAGAGCAGAGGGAGGGACCCAGCCTGATCTAAGTAGAGCAATTCCTGTCCTTAATATTTTGTTCTCCCAATGCATCTTTCCAGAACATTTTCAATACAAATATTGGGATAAACTCAGTGTCCCGTTTAACTACGTATCTCCTAACTTCACTGCTCCTGGACAGTGATGAGATGTAATCCATACACCAGTACCCTCAGCTGGGGAGATTAAAAAGCCTTCCCAGTGGCCCTGTCCTGTAGGTCTATCAAAGCTTTCTGCAGCCCAGAGGACAATGACTCTTGAGAGCTTTTCTTCTAAAGCACACTGAAAAGCACAACCCCTTCTGTGTCAGTGCCACTTCTACACGGAAAGGACCCCTCAGTTACTGTGTCACCAAACTTCTGGAGATTTCCAGGACAGTATGATTTACCACAGAAAAAATACGTATGTGCCTAAAAGCACAGAGGCGAAGCCAGCACCATCCTGTACCTGGAACTGAGCTCCTGAGCTACATGAACAGGGAAGCCAGGCTGCAGTCAGTGCTGGAAGGAAGCACTGTCCTGTGTTTAAGGGCAAATAAATGATTTAGTCTGTTCTAAGGAAAGCTATTTTCCCCACTCAGAGTCTCTAAAAACACAACTGGAAAGGAAAGTGGATTCACACTGTACCACGGGTTTGTAAGAACCTAACACAGCAGGCTTCAGGTGCTGCGGAATGAGAGGATTTGAGAAATCCTTGAAGAGGCTGGTCACATAAATTTGAAAAGTAGTTTCTCTTCTGAGAAAACTTTTCTTCCGCAATATTTCATGAGAGGGTTATGGAGTTTTTTTCCACACTAGAGCTAACATAATAGAGCAGAAGGAAAATGGTGCCCAATTGGATCAAATTACTGGTGAAACAATGCAAGTGAATGTGCATTTAGGTCTGCAGTTCTGAAAACTTCAAGAACTAAAATAAATTGCATGACCCCCTGGTAACTTCCACTAGAACTTATGGGTACAAATTGTTTGCCTCAAGCTGGGTGAAATATACATTCAAATTCAGGCTCTTGAAGGAAATTATTAAGTAGAGCCATATTAGCTTTCTCTGAAGCATACTCGTTTTCTATATTGCCACTGTATAGACCAATTATGTTACCTTTCCATGCTGAGAAATGATTGTTCTGCTAACACAGTTCTGGTAAAAATCAAAAGCACTACATTTTTAACCTTGGGGGATTTTTGTTATTGCTGCTCCCTTGCTAGTTCCTTCAAATGGAAAACATCTTCCATTAATCTAAATGCAAAATTTGTTCAGCTTTCGAAAGTTACTTGAAAAATGTTAAGCACAAAGCAATAAACTTTTTATGCTCTTAAGACCACTAATGCTTTGAGCTTCATATTCATTTTGAAGAAATGAACATTTTATGGTTCACAGAGGAATAGCTACATGAATAATATCTGAGATTATAATGCATCTAGCAGAAAAAGATTAAGTTTATGTAAACTATTTAATCAGACGTGAAATTTTCTCTAGAGGATAAAAAATTCTGACCTTATTTAAGTTTATTTTAAAAAATACCAATATCACATTTCCACCAAGGGAACCCATCGATTTCCCCATTTATGTTATATACATATTCATCGAATCAAGGGCTAACTGGATAGCGCAGCCCCTAGGAAGCAAAAGGAACTTTAGTGATGTACCACATCCATGACCAGCCCATCACAAGGGAGATCTCTCAGCAGAGAAGCTCCATTTCATACCAAAGTCTCATTTTCATCCATGACTTTTATCATTTTTTTCAACAGAGATCTATGTTGCAATTGTCCTTTACCTCTTCCAGCACTGCTGGCTGGTGCAGGACCTTCCAGCACCCTCACATTGCGGGAAGTCTCTCCCAGGTTTAGTAAAGCAGGTAGTTTATCCCAGGAAGTGTCTGTCTAGAAAGGTTTTGCAAGTAACTGATTTATTAAAGAAATGCAAATGTGTGTACGCTTAAAATGTCCAATTAAAGTGGCTTTTATCTAAGCTAAAGTAATTCTAGGGAAGCCAAATGGTTTGTACCCAATTAAACCGTACCTGAATTTGGCCCTTATTTCTACTGATATGCAAAGTAAAGCCCTTGAGTTGTTTCAAATTAAATTAAGGAAAATCTTGGCATCCTAATTGTCAGCCCAGGTGCATTTATTTTTCTATTAAAAATAGAAAATTAAGGAGCTTTTGTAAGTACAATTTTTTACGATTCCACTATGGGTTTTGTGTTCCATATAACGCACTAATGAAAAAGCCTGATGCAGAAGAGTCCTGAAAAATCAATAGGTTGGCTACGAAATCATAATGCAGCTTAAACAACACCACGATTATGAATAACCTTTTTTCAAACATCATTGAGAACAAATGATGACCAGGCTCTAGGGAGTGTGATGTCATTACTTTTTTTAACCTACATTTGAAAACACCTGGGTATAAACTGTCATATCCCTTTCACGTGGAATACCAAACTGGTTTGGGAGCCTTTTGACTTTGAAGCAAATATGAACTACAGAACATTCATCCTTTTCTTGCCCTCTTTACTCCAGCAAATTACCTACTCAAGTCAAAGAGGTAAACAGGAGATACTCTATACTCTCACCCTTTACGGATACATGTTACCACCGTACCCTGTGGAAGTCTTCATTTCCCTTTCTCACAGTATTTAGTTCTCTCCACAAAGAACTCGATTATAAGTTCAATATCAGCTCAAATGTTCACTCCCGCTTTGGTGGCACCTTGGACTTCTCCCATAGGGAAAAGTAAAAAATGCATGTGGGTTCTCTTTTCCTTGTGAGTTCTTCCTGCCTTTTACAATGTTAGAGAGATAATAGGTTATTTTCAGCAGGGAGATAGCACATCTCCCTTGACAATCTTCTGGCAAGTGTAACTGCTAACACCATGAAGTGTGGTCGGCTGATACGCAGACCTGTGCCCTCCTAAGGATTGCAGATGAATCCCTTGGCAGCAAGAGAAAGAATCAGAGCTGTCTACACAGTTTTGTTGCATTAGTAAGGCCGACGATGAAGGAAAGGTAAAAACGCTCATAACGACACATCCACAAATGTAATTGTGAAGATCTTGAAAGCAAAAAGGCAATGAACGGACAACCAACGTACAGGGTTACACATCTAGGAGAGGGTATAGAAGAGAAAATGACAGCAAGACATTTTTCAAATTTGCCATAAAATTTTCCGTATCTTTTGAAATCCTTTTCATGACCCTACCTCCAGAGCTCTGACCATGCCACTCCTGTTGTATGAAAACCCGGCCATTTTGCTCAAACTCCCAGCTGTACAAAATGGCTACACAAGGCGGCATCTGCCACAGAATGATTGGTATTAGGCATAACTCATTATTCTGACAAGATTCTGGCACACAAGCAAGCGATCTGGCATGAGAACGATGAGATAAGGATTTGGCATAACCGCTGGTAGGATATGAATTAAGCTCAGTGTCAACACAACGCACATGGTTTCCTCTCCATGGACATGCCAAATCCTTGACACAGTAATGAGTTATGCATGATGCCAATCACTGATTGTCAGTTCAATTGCACATCTCTTTTCTGATGCCATCAAACCGCAATGGGATCTGAAGTTGAGGAGAAAGTTTGCTGTGCGTTTTGGCAGGGGCGATGGGGGTGATGGCAGCAGTGGAGGAGGATGGAGGCTGCTCCCCCCTCGCAGGCCCAGGGGAAGCAGCAGAGCCCACCACACAGCCATGAGGGATATGGCTATACAGCAACACGGAGGGTGTTGCACATCCGAGTCTAATGAAACAAATTGCCAGAGAAAATGATCAAGCCCATGCCTGACTGCTGTCTCGTTACATTAGAAATCCAGTCTTTACTTGAAAACACTCACATTTCTGATTCAGCCTGTGTGTACGAGCAGCCCCTTTTATGTGGAAGGAAGTGTTCCCAGCAGTGGAGCGAGGAGAAACCATGTACCATTGGCAGCATGAAGGGAAAGATTATTACTTTCCAGTACTTTCTGTGGGGGGAAGGAGAAGACAGGAGGTGTTTCTGTCAGCCATAACAGGCCTTGGCCCCACAGGTCAGCGGCATGGCTCCTCTGCCTTGTGAGGACCTTCCACCCCAATTCCTCCTCTCACCTCCCAGCAGGCAAAACCTCACCCTTCTGCCACAATCCATAAAATACACTCAAAATTAAATGACTTCTCTCCCTCCCTCCCTTCCTCCCCACAGGCCTCCCCACAGGCCTCCCCAGAGCCCGAAGCACCACTCCCCTCGCCCATATCTCTCTCCCCTCAGGTTACACGTCATCTCAGCTGGGGCCTCTCCCACCGGCAGAGCTGAGCCTCCCCTCTCACTACAGGCCCCACATTCTCCCAGCTGAGCGCCCCCAGACACTCCCCACTGATCCCCATCCTCACCCCACAGCCCTCCTTCCTGTCAGCGCTGTCACCTGGGCTCACTCCTCCGGCCTCCACCTGCCCGTCTCAAACAACAGGAACCCACCTGCCTCAGAGGCAGGACCCAAATGCCAATCTTCCGAGACTCTAAAGCAGCAGCAAAAAATGTAATCTGCAAAAGCCAATTAGCGTCTTTTTATTTACCTCCTCTGTCTCCATTGAAACCCCAACAGGCTTGTTGGGCTTCACTGTGCGTTAGTCATGGCCGTCCTCACACTGGCGGCAACACCTGATGCAGGGACCCCCAAAATCTGCCACCAGCACCATCAGAGACAGCACAAAGGAAAGAAATGTGCCATTTTCTGTCCTGTGCCCTAAAACTTTACATAAAAGGGCAGGCAAAGGCTGGTGGCTATCTCAGAATGCAATAAAATGGCAGGCAAATGTGGCTTGTGTGGAAAGCGAGCTGTGCTAGACTTAATCTTGTTACGTCTATGACACAGTGCCCTGAACTAAATGGCAGTAGACAGAAATGTCTCTTAATATCTGAGGTTGCATCCAGATTTATTAAAGACTAACAAATACAAAAATCTCCTCAGTAATAAGCTATCAGTTATCAATAAAATGCCAGAAAGTGCTGCATGAAGGCCCAGACATTGCAGCCATTTAGTCTTTCAACAGATTATTTAACTCAAGAGTTTGGTGAAAGCAATTCCACCCAAGTTGGGCTTTCCCTTATTTATTTTACTATAATTTACACGGCCAAGAGAGTAAAAATGTATAATTTTTTTTTAATGGTGATGGAGACTTTCTGATAAATAATCTCTTTCCCTTTTCCATCTCCTCAAAATACATCCACAGATTTTAGAAAATATTTGGAATTTTTGGAAAATATTTCCATTTTTGAAAGTTTAAGTTCTATATAGAAAGAAACACAACTCTCCAGAAGAAAAAAATATAATAGTATAAGGTTCAGAAAATCAGAGGCAAACCATTTCTGTCCAGAAAGCACTCTGGTTTACTAGAAGTTGAAGTGAAGTTAATCTTGGATGGCTTATGTCAGGAGGATGGAGCCAGGCTTTTCTCAGTAACATCCAGTGATAGGACAAGGGGCAATGGGTGCAAGCTGGAACAGAGGAGATTCCAGTTAAATATGAGAAAAAATTTCTTCACAGTGAGAGTGACTAAACACTGGAAGGGGCTGCCCAGGGAGGTGGTGGAGTCTCCTTCTCTGGAGACATCCCAAACCCGCCTGAACATGTTCCTGTGTGACCTGCTCTAGGTGTTCCTGCTCCAGCAGGGGGATTGGACTAGATGATCTTTCAAGGTCCCTTCCAATCCCTGATACTCTGTGATTCTGTGATCCATAATGGAAAATTGCACCTTTTGCCTCTTCATTGAGCATTAAAACTCACTCCAGGTTGATAGTGTTTGAAAGGGAAAAGCATCTGATAACTGTGCAGCAACCTATGTGACCTAAGTTTCGTGGTCTTACCCCTTTTGCAAATGAGCAGAACTTGGGCATCACAAAAATTGGCACCAAATCCAGAATCGTCAGCCACGAGGCTGAGAGCTGAATGGAACCTGGTCCCTCCAGGACACTCACCAGGGCAAAGAATCGAGTCCATGCATCCATTTCCAACTTTTCTGTGGACCCATGTCCCCCGGACACTCAACCTTTTCTCAGTAGCTAATCACAGGGAAAAATAAAGCAATGACAACAGAAGAGAATAAAAGCAATGGACAAGGTTTTCCCTGATGACATCCCCGCTGCTCTGTTTAGCATTCCCTCTCCATCCCTGCCCTCGGCGCAGCCGCTCCCGCATGCCCTCCCTCACCCTCCACAGTTCTTACTGCTCAGTGCAACCACAGCATCAAGGTTGTCAAGCAATTTTGCAATGACACCGTGTCTCAGACAATGCTCGGCCACCGCCACCGAGTAGTGAGTAACCTGTGCTGACAAGGCATTACAGCCCTGCCATAACCAATCACTGTCGAACCCAAGCAAAACAGCAGCTAAATTACAAGAGAATATATAACAGCGTGTTTATTAAATTGGCATAGCAGCCTGCTAAACAAAATAAAACAGAAGTGAGGATACTGGCAGCATGAGTCAGAGCTACAAACCAGCAGTGATTTGAATGCCTTTATGGTAGATGAGATTTGGCAAAAGATTGGGTTTTAATTTTGGTTTTGTTTTTTTTTTTATTTTTTTTTAAATTTCAATTAAAAGTAATCAGTAACAAGAAAATGATTTAATGGAAAACGATTGAGTACAAGGAAAACAAATTTCAAGAAGAATCCCAAATGGGATAAAACATGGAGATTATGAAAAAGCTACATTTGACCTGTCAACATGAGGAAGTCCCAGAGTTTTTATTAAAAGAGGGCAGTGGGGAAGACAACCTGCTGTTTAGGGAAGCTGTATATTTAATTTTAGTGCCAATAATGGCATAGCCCATGACTATAAGGTATTATTTAAGACCTATCATGCTATTTCCTTGGAGGATAACTCTCTGCACTGTCACAGTATGTTGCAGTTTGCTGGTCTCTGTACAATTTAAGTACTGTTTACTGATTATTATTGAGAATGGGACAAAATTTACCCTCTCTGGACCAATAAATATAAGCCTTATCCACAAAGTAGCAAGATGTTTCAACAGCGACTGAATGAACATACACTTTAAGAAAACCAAACCACAAACAGAGACTCGCAGTTTATTAACACAACATACTGCAAATCTAATTAAAAGTCAAATGGGCAATACCCTCATCAAAATCCAAATGTTCTTTACAGAAACATCAAGGAAGAAGGGGCATACAGGGGACAATACCCCAAAGGTAATCAGAATTCATCTTCTGGGACTCATGCCCTATTACTCGAAGCTCATTAACAGTACTCCATACAGTAAAGCAACACCTAGAGACCACATCATTAGCTTCCTGCACAGGCATTGCCCCACAGCTCAAAAAACTGTAAAAAAAGGCCCCACCAATACACAAGAAAAATCAGACTTTTTATTCTGTGTCATACAAGCCTGCCAAAGTTTTTAATAAGATGCTATTAAAGAAAATGTAATGAAATAGCATCAAGATCTAGTAAAGATGGGACTGGCCCTTTCTAAACATCACTGTAGCCTATTAATGAATGTAACCTACTATTACACTATCCCAACATCTAGATTTTATCTGTAAATACTTCTTTAATAATACATCCTTGGTTGCTTGCTTTTTCTCATTTGGATTTGCATCTTTGTCTGCTGCTCAATCTCCCTCTGTCAACTGGCAAAACGTATTTCATTAAGTGACTAACCATAACTGACTACTCTGAAACACATCATGTAATTAGCTGCAGTAGAACACTGCTTCTTCTCTCCAGTAACTGTCCAAAAGGAAGACAGGAAACCTCTGGCCTACAGGGAGAGCGGACATGAAAACAGAAATGGTCACTTTGAGTTTCACATGCTATAGATACAGAGATATTCGCAGTCAAAAGAAACTGAAGACAAAAAGCTACCACAGTATTCAAGGTAATAAATAAAATCTCACATTAAAATATGGTTATAGAAGCACATGGCTCCAAAATCGCCCAAACCTAATTTCAACCAACAACCAACAAGCTGTTCCAGGTGCAACGAGCACTTCCCTCTTCCACTGAAAACAGTGGGGAGTTGCCCCTCAGCAGCCAGGGGCAACTCTGCAAGATGGGAATGAAGGAAGTGGCTAACGTCACAACAACGCTACACTCTTTCTTTCAGAACCCACCATGAGTACTCTCTGACCTACAAAAGTCGGTGTTCCCATTTATTAGGTTTCACTGTCAGAGGTAGCAGTGACAGTGACCACAGTAGCTGGTGCTCTCCAGCTGTACATCTCAACAGCAGAACATGCCACCACCCAATGCCACATAATGATGACCATCCCACAGAGCAGAAGAGACAAGAACGTGCAATACCAGAAGCCATATCTGTTGTTATACATCATGAGAACAGGATTTGGTAAGAAACAGGAGACAAAAGCACTAGACCCCTCCTAGGACCCAACCTACCTGTTATATTTTCATTTTGGTTGAATCTATTACCTGGGAAAAAGGAACAGTATTATGCAATTGTTCTACTGTCACCCTGACAAATGAGCTATGAGTCAGGGACAGCACACGGTTGATGCCAGGGCAGGTTCAGTCCCCGACAGGGACAGAGACACACATTCTGGTCCTTTCATTTCCATCCCAGTGACCGGGCAGCATCACGCCCTCAGCAACTATTTATCTGCTCCAGACATGCCAGTCTGGTGCTGGAGCCTTTGTCCATCCACTTACAAACTGAGCTGGAGCCTGTGCCCTACACAGGGAAAAAGGAACTGGGCAGGAATTTGTGCAGCACCACTCTGGGTAACTTGACACACAAAGCACAATCCGACTGAGGACAATTTCACACCACTTTTTGAGGCACTGTCTGCCTGCCAGCCCTGCCGTCCGCATGGCACACTAACACTTCTTCTCAGCACGCACAGAGAAGCAGGCAGCTAATTGAGCTCAGCTGCTTTAGAGATGAGATGATCGTACCTATTCCGCTACTTTGATGGAGAACAGAAAGTTGACAATAGCACAGAAGTCCTAGATATGGCTGACAAAAGGACTGTTGAAGGTTGAGTTCCTGGGCTCAGGAAGCAAGTACATCTGCCCAGCGTACCCCGTCCCAGAGGTCATACTCCTGAGCTCAGCTGCCAGTAGGCGCTCAGGAAGGAATAAAATCAGCAGAGGTTGCATGATGGACAGAGCATGGGCAGGAGAAGGATATCATGCCTGCTGTATCACATCTCCTGGTGCTGATCAGTACCATTAACTGCATCACCCTTGTATCCAACCCACGGGCTACAAGAAGATGGCAAATCTATGAACACCCATTCCAGATGATGGATTCTCTGCATATCAGGCTGCATTTGAGTAGCCAGGGGGGTATCTGATGAAACTCCCAAGGTATTTTTGGCACAGGCCTCAAGAAATGATCACTGACCTAACAGCTACATCACTGCAATATTTTCCATCGATAATTTTTACTAAGGGAACATCCTCATGCATTGCAAAAGTCCTAGAATCCTGATTACTTTTAAATCTGGTAGTGGCTGATTAGAGAACCCTACTGCAGTGGGTATGAGGCTGAATCTGAGCATCACAGATCAACCTCACATCCCATGAAGCAGAGGAGAGCTGCCTTCCTGCATACAGGGTGACCCTTCACCCCAGAACACCAACAAAAGGTGAAGTAAGGTTAGGGCACTCCATTTCCCAAGTTCTGTATTGTCCCTCAAGGGACTTGAAACCTCCTGTAGCTCCTCTTCAGGTAAGATACCAACGTGACCATAAATACCATATAAAATCCAGATGTGTTTTCACCTCTGCTGCACAATATCAAAACTCTTCTGAAGATCTTGACCTTCTGAGCGATTTGAAGAAAACAGTAGGGATAAACTTAGGTGGAAGTCCAAGGTAGCCCACCAGAGCCATGGGGACAAGCCATGGCACTAGGTGTTGTGGAGGCAGACAGCTCTATGGCTGTGGCTGTGAGACAACGGGCTTTACAGCCAAGGGGAAGCCTTGGTGCCCCAGGCTTTATTTTTACTCCACTCAGCTTAATTTACATGCAAATCAGTACACAAGCAATTTGATACAATTGTGCACAGCAATACAAGTATTTTACCATCAGTAGCAAGCTGAATTAAAAAATAAATAAAAATACAGCCAGTAAGGAACAAACCAAATAACCAATTGTTTACTCAGCAATATGCAGATTTTTACAGCACAGGTGAGGTCCAAGACTCTTAAATGCAAATAATAGTATGGTATTTCACTGTTTTTCAGCTTCCCACTGGAGGTACCTCATGTCCAGCCTGGTTTCAAGACCTCAGAGTCTTGCAGAAGTCTGTACATATAAGACACTGCAGTTTGGCCATCAGTGCTGATGCTTTTGGTTGTTACTCAAGCAGATGAGCCCCTGGAATTTCTACTTAGCAGAATGTTCTGACATTTCAGCACCTTGTTCCTTCCCATGTTGAAAACAAAACCCAGTATTTCAAAATTATCTGTGAAATGCTTCTGAGGAGCTTCATTTTAACAAAGGCAAATGACAAGGGTGAAGGCTGATTACGATATGATCCTTCAATAATAGCATAAATTAAATCAATCCATTCCAGTTCCCTTCCCAGTCCAATGAGCTTGACCCTTTCCAAATGCAGAAAATATGTCAAAAAATAACAGCCATCTTTAGTTATGACTTTGATGCACATGTATGTTCTGCAAATGGCAATACCCCCACTCCTGGTACCTTGTACATCTGTTCCCCCCCCCCCAGCCCTGGATTTCAGTTTGTTGTGTTGGAAACACCCCATGAATAACCCACAGGCTGCAGCCAGTTCAGGAAGGTGCCAGAGAGGGGAGGAGAGCCCTGCACTGTTTTCTCTCCTTGTCTATTCCCTCCCCACAACCTCTAACTTCTTACCAAAGAGTTGCACTTTTGTACTTCGGGGCCTCTTATTTTAATTTATGCAACAGCTTAAAACATTTTGTTAGGGCTGAGTGAGACCATCTGTGCAAGAAATAAAAGATGCCTAAGGGTAAAATAGGCAAGAGCAGTAATGCTGAATACGGGGAAGGCAATCGACTGCCTATGGATTTTGTATCTACCGCTGTGACCTTTCAAACGATGGAGTACAGTCAAGGGTAATTTCCATGTAACGTCTGCTCCAGAAAGAAAAATTAATCCAGAACAGCACTAATGCTTTCCAGAAAGCCGGACAGCCGCCGTCGCCTGTCACTCCTCAATGCCCACGTACCATTCAGCATGACATTTGCATAACATTACGGAAAATCTCCTTCATTATGTCCTACAGGAAGATCTGCCAGCATTTGTTTTCCTGAGGTGAGCAGGGACTCAAGTTGATTCTGAAACATAAACTTTTTGTCAAGGATGGCAATGTTGCTCTTTAAAATGATGGATCACTTCCTACAACTCTTAAATTACCATTACAAAGCCCTGACCTTGTGTGCATTAAGTATTCCCTAAAGATGTTGAGGAATATTTTACGAGTTGTTTCATTTTGCTGTCTTCTTCCTGATTACCTTTGGGGCTTATTAAGAAAGTATTTTATTTTTTTTAAATAACAGAGTGGTCCAGGACTAAGAGGGAAAAAGAACCTAAATTGGGGTTGAAATACATTTAAGTTCAAAGATGAAAGAGCTTTATTTACAGAAAACAATTTCAAGGAAAGTAGTGAGGACTTTTATCTAGGGAACCTCCTCCCTTCTTCGGAGCAATTACGTGCCAGTAAAGCACACAGATGGAAAGTTTTGTCTCACTGTCGACCTTATATTCTGGAAAAGAAAAATCAGCTTCAAGATGACAGATGAGAATGGGCCAAGTTCATCAGTGGCGTAGGCTGGTTTTCAGAGCTGGAGGCACACGTGCTGGCCGTGTGCTGGCAGTGCTTTCAAGAAGGAGCACTCCAGGCCAGGAAAAGGACCTACCTGGAATCACTATCAGAAACCTGCAGAAAAGGCTCTGATGGAAAACCTGCTTGCTGTTTACCAGGGCCCAACTCTGTGTGGGGACAAAGGATGACCTGCACATCCTGGAGAAGTAAAAAAGAACCAGGTACGTTCTAAGTAAAATTTAATAATATACCATTCCAGAGAAGTTAGAATTGCCTTTGGACGTGTCCTATTCCCGTTCCCACATATACATGACAGTCAACAAAACTAAGAAACTCTTCTCTTTCTTTTTTTAAACCTTTCCTATCCTCCATAGTGTCCAGGATGAGGAGGCAGAAAGAACCCAAACCATGGCTGGAATATAACCCTAGGACCTGGACACCCCGCATTACGAAGAGGTTAGAATAGGAGAAACACCATGACTTGCCACTCAGCACTCAGCAGTGGATGCACGTGTAGCAGCCCAAGAGGACAGGCACCGATGCTGTCATGCAGCTCCTCCCCTTCGTACACACTTTGAATTTCACGATTTGCTACAAGTAGAGGTGAAAATAGGTTGCAAATTTAGCAGTTCTCGTGATGTTTTTATTAATTCCCGCATGACTCCTCCCTTCCCAATATCATAGAATCATAGAATCATTTAGGTTGGAAGAGACCCTTGGGATCATCAAGTCCAACCATCAGCCCTACTCTACAAGTTCTCCCCTAGACCAGATCCCTCAACACCACATCTAATCTACTCTTAAACACAGTCAGGGATGGGGACTCCACCACCTCCCTGGGCAGCTGATTCCACTGACTGACCACTCTCTCTGTGAAAAACTTTTTCCTCATGTCCAGCCTAACCCTGCCCTGCTGCAGCTTGCAGCCATTCCCTCTTGTCCTGTCGCTCATTGCCCGTGAGAAGAGACCAGCACCAACCTCTCTCCAATGCCCTTTCAAGCAGTTGTAGAGAGTGATGAGGTCTCCCCTCAGCCTCCTCTTCCTCAGACTAAACAACCCCAACTCCCTCAATCGATCCTCATAAGCCTTGTTCTCCAGGCCTCTCACCAGCTCCGTGTCCCTCCTCTGCACTCACTCCAGCACCTCGATATCTCTCTTGTGTTGAGGTGCCCAGAACTGGACTCAAGGGGTGGCCTCACCAGTGCTGAGCACAGGGGGACAATCACCTCCCTACTTCTGCTGGTCACACTATTCTTTATGCAAGCCAGGATGCCATTGGCCTTCTTGGCCACCTGGGCACACTGCTGGCTCATGTTCAGCCTCCTGTTGACCAGCACCCCCAGGTCCTTTTCTGCCAGGCAGCTCCAGCCACAGTGCCCCAAGCCTGTAGCCATCCATGGGGTTGTTGTGGCCCAAGTGCAGGACCTGGCACTTGGGGATTCATATCCTGGAGTTATTAAATGTGGGCAGTATCACAAAAAATAAAAGTCTTCTTTTTCTTTTTCGTAGTTTTGTTCTACAGAACAACAAAAGACAAAACTAATCTGCAATACTTAAGACAACTAATGGCTTGTGGACTTGCTTGCTCAGAAGGCTACCAATGGCCTCAGCAGTCAGTCCTCTGTATCTGACCACGGTCAGTAGTTATTCCTGTCTCCAAATTATAATTTCAGCTTTTCTACAGGGTGCCTGTAACTGCAAACAGGATTTCCAACAAACAGGTAGCTTGAGTGGCCAGAAGACTGCAGAGGCTAAGAAAGCCCCGTGTCAAAAACAATCCCACGCAACCTCAAGGCCGAGGGCAGACGGGCAGAACAGCCCGGAGAGCCCCGTGCGGAACCCAGCCCCTTCACTCCCAAATGGACAATACACTCAGTTTGACAGCATCATTAACACTCTAGTTTTCAAAAACTGAAACAAGACTGCCTTGGAAATCACCACCACAACAAAAATCACTCAGTGGAATCTAGACCGAGAGCGAGGAGAAACCTTGACTCTGAAAAAGCATTATGCATCTAGTTTCCTTATTTTAGCAGTAGGACTATCTCCCTGGCAACATATGTTTCAGTGAACTAGAGCTTTGCCATTAGAAACAGGTTCTTAATGAGGAGCTTATAATAACGTATAAACTGACAGCTGTGGCACAAAACTAGCTGACCAAAATCTAACAATTAGAACAAATAGAAACCCCGCCCAAAGAGCCAGCCAAACAAACAGAAAAAAAACCCCAACCCCCCCAGATTTTGATGAGGAATTTCTGCAGTGTACACCTGCACATGCTGCAGCTCAGCTGGCCTGCGCCGGCAGAGAGCCCCAAACATCAGGAGATCTGTGACATGCCATTAAGAGGACTCAGTAATAAGGTCTAATGCCAGTGCTGTTTTGCCAGGAGCAGAAACAAACCTATCCGGGACACGCTTGTGTGTCATGGGCGATGCAAAAATTATCTTGGCTCCTTCTAATGGGATAGACAAGGTGGTGTCATTTGGGCAAGTGACCAAAATGAGGGAGTAGGAGGTCCAAGTGGAGGATGGAGTCTCCTTTAATGACTTGTTTGCCGTCACGGGGAGCAAGAGGCTCCGTGTGTGCCCTGTCGAGGAGATATCCCAACCCAGCCAAAGCCGAAACTCCACGCAGCTCTCTCAGCCTGATGGAGGCACATAATGAAATACAATCCTGTCAAGCTTGGCCCCTGGGTAACATTTTCACTTCTACATTCCATTTTCAGTTTAGGTCGAGATTTTTAAGAAGACAGCAAGCAGCACTCCAGTCCCAGGTGACCAGATCTGCTCAGATTTAGTCTTTGAATGTTGCAAATTAAATTCCCTCATCAGGCCTCTAATCACTCTTACCAGATGGGGCTTGTGCTCAATTTTGGATCCACAGGAAATTTAATGGTTATTGTTTCTGTTTAAATAGGAGATTATTGCATTTTAATAAGTTCTCTTTGGGACTTGCAGCAACAATAGAGCACTATGAATTACTGTAGATAGCTGTTACTGCATGCTGGGGAAAAATCAAGTTACTAAGTGTGACAAGTTGCTTTTTCTTCCCTTCCAGCAATCGCTCGGAGTGTATTTACCACCAAATTAAGTATGTGCCGTGGGGATAATATTTTTATCCTGCCGAGGGGGGAAGGCGCTTGTCTGTGGATTTTCATTAAAATGACACATCTGTTCAGCAATTTCACAAAGTAATTCTGCTGAAAGTTTTATCAGCTAATTTTAATTATTCACTCCAGTGGGTTGAATACAGGATTCATCATGTTGAATTAATACATTTGACGGGAATTTCACAAAGGGGGGGGGGGGAGAAAAAGCAATCAACAAATTGAATTGTCATGCAATATGGATTAAATTGAGATTCTTTAATTAGGATAAGCCTGAGATTTGGTATTTTGAAGGTATTAGAAAGCTTAGCAATACAGTGGTAAAGATTAAGAAAATGCAATTAAATATTACACTTTGGACACAGGCAGCGTATCATGTGAGCAGGAGACAAGGGTCCTCTTTTTAGCAGTGCAGTTAGTGTCGCTTTCAAGAATTTCTAAATGTCTGAGTTACTGGGGATGCCAACCAGGGACAGCTTCTGTGTGACAAAGCAAAGCTGCAAGGAGGGGGTTCTGTGAAGGAGCCTGTCCTCGAAGGGACAGAACTGCACTTATCTTTTCAAAACTACTTCTAACATAATTGCCCACAGACTATGGGGTGTACTATGTTAAATTTTAGTTTATACATAATCACACAGAGACTGGGTCTGCTGGCACAGGGACTCAGTTTCACAGGCAAAGTAGCTATGAGTGTACATTTTCAAGAAGCAGCAGAAACAAAGTCAGGCCTCCAGACCATAGAATCATAGACTCCTTTCGGTTGGAAGACACCCCTGGGATCATCGAGTCCAACGATCAGCCCTACTCTGCAAAGTTCTCCCCTACACCAGATCCCTCAACACGACATCTCATCTACTCTGAAACACAGTCAGGGATGGGGACTCCACCCCCTCCCTGGGCAGCCCATTCCAGGCTCTGACCACTCTTGCTGGGAAGAACTTTTTCCTAATGTCCAGCCTAACCCTACCCTGCTGCAGCTTGAAGCCATTCCTTCTTGTTCTGTCGCTAATTCCCTGTGAGAAGAGACCAGCACCAACCTCTCTGCAATGTCCTTTCAAGCAGTTGTAGAGAGTGATGAGGTCTCCCCTCAGCCTCCTCTTCCTCAAACTAAACAGTCCCAGCTCCCTCAATTGCTTCTCATAAGATTTATTCCCCAGGCCCTTCCCCAGCTCCGAGTCCCTCCTCTGCACTTGCTCCAGCCCCTCCAGATCTCTCTGGTGCTGAGGCGCCCAGAACTGGACACCAGACTCAAGGGGTGGTGTCAATTGTGGGTGACAATCAGCAGGTAGACTTGCCTGGATTAAATGTCCCTATTGGACTGATGCAGTTTTGTTTAGCTGTAAATTGTTAAAAAAAAAATAATAAATTTATTAGTGGAATCAATGACAGTACCTGTAGAAATGTGTACACTCACTAAAAGGTGAGAGAACTATGTGCCACAGAAGATCTGCTAATTCCAGTTTTATTTTCTGCTCCCTCCACCTCCAAAGCCAGTAGACAGGGTTACTGAGTTCCAGCTAGTTCTAAAGAATTCCAGAGCTCTTGGCCCTCATTGGGAAAGCTGCTGTGAATACGTGGATACACGCTGATGATGAGGTGGCTGTAAGCAGTGTGACAAATTACACAAGAAATATTTGGCAACAACAGTGCACTGCGTGTATTAACAATACGTATTTTAATACGCTGTTTCTTTTTTCCATTGCTTATATCATATCCTGAATATTCACAGAAATAGTGTCTGATCTTAAAACTCATCAGTGACAACGTAATATCATGATGCCATGGTGCAACACTCTGTGTTTGCCATGAACAGAACTTTTCACTGTACAAGGGAACTTGAAAACTGTTGACTTTCAGCAGGCTGTGCCTATAGTTTATCTTCAAAAGAACGGTGATTTCACCAACCTTTTAAATTAAGTTCAATTCCTTTCCTCAAGAATAATGTGTTAATATACTGTCACACTACAACTCAAATCCAGATGAACACGTTTCCATCTAGCCTTAACAGTGAGAGTCTCTTTACTTAAATTTAGTCATTCAAAATGTAAATGTCTAATCCAAACCAGTCAGCTCAGCCCTCTCTACAGACAAATGAAGGAGACATCATAGGAGAGCTCAGCAGACCTTTCGCAGACACACAGCTAAAGACAGGATGGGCTGTTCTTTGGAATATAGATATAGAGGGGGCAGGATATAGAGAGGTCTGAAAATCTGGTTTACACTGGACATTTCCCATTCTTGCTCCTGGCATCTATCTGCATGTATAACCCTACTTCCTTTCTGGAACTGGCACCCAAAGATCACATATGTCAAGGTGACTGCCCTCAATTCAAGTTTCTGCTTCACCTCCCAGTCTATCCACCCTTAATCTTGCTCCTGACCAGCCTTCCTCACCTTGTTCTCACTCACTCTCTCCTTCTTACAGACTCCAACTTTCACAGAGGGCTTCCCAACCCGCATTGTGACCTCAGCCTTTCGCCTTGCTCTTTGGATGGATGTTCTCTGGAGCGTCCCTTTGCTCCTCCATCTCCCCGCATCACTTTGACATTTCAGTGACTGTAGCTCCAACCCTTCTGACCTGCCCACCCGTGGACTAGTGGCAGCACTATCAATGTGGAAGCACCAAGAACCTGGATTTCCCATGAGCTTCCAGGTAGCACGTTGCTTATGTGCCCGTGCTGCTTCCAGTACCTGAAGTTAAGACTACGTTTCGCTGCTTCAAGGAGGAAGAACAGTGAGCTTCGGAGGGATCCCTAATCAGTGCCACACTGAGCCACACAAACACAGCACATATTCTACTAGAGGTATTTACAGCCTCTTATATACAATAATAATACTATTTGGTTTTTACATGTCTCTGCAGGAGACTTCCAGGGTAAGCAGGTATATAATGCTTCCTTTTCCATTCCTCCAAATGGATTACATTCTGTTTATACCTGTAAATTACATGGACACCAGCCTTTCCTCTAGCACAGACAACACATGGTGTGGGACAGCCTGGGCTTCAATGGCAAAACACAGTTTGTCCCCAAAATTAAGGAAGCCTGTTCTTGCCAGCTGTTAGGAAGGGTCCTGAGAGCTTCCTGTCCCTCAGACTGTATGGTATTACCTGGGAGAGTACTACCTGGCACCAACAGAGCTGTGCTCTTTTTGCCCTGGCATAACTTTAGAAAACATCTAAAATAGGGACACCTTCATAATGGCAAATCCTGTTATAATTTAAAGAACTTTTTCTCCTTTTAAAAAGGTAAGAATTTCACTTAGAGTGGGTCTCAATTTCCTGCTCTGTAACAGAGACAGTCAGCAGGGGCACAGAAGAACTCGGTACATTCATGTTTCCAGGTGTCAGAAATATAACCTTGGCTATAGGGAGGCACATGGAAGAGGCAGATTATTTTTTCAGGGTTTTCAAACAAATAATAAACAACCATAAAAAGCCCAATCCCAAACCTGTTCCACCGTGACGCCCGCTTTAGTCATCTTTGCATTGCCCTGCAGTGGGCAACGCAGAGCGGGCCCTAATGGGTTCACACCCACGGCCCCACGGGCTCCCTCCCAGTACCAAGGCTGTCGCCAGCCCCAGTTTACCAGCGGGGGAGAGAGGGGGAATTTGCCTCTCTCTTGTACTTGCTCCTCTCCTCAAACAGTCACTTTTCTGAAGGGCAATTTTTAGTATCTTTCTCTACCATAGATACTACGTAAAGGGTAAAATGAAGAAGCAAGATCCAAGGTGCTGTTTGGGAAGAGTGGGAATGGCAGAAGCCCACAGGCACTGCCCTCCCTCCGCTGTGCCCGGAGAGGAGAAAAACTGGGAATCTTTTCAAACAGCACAAACCACCCACCCTGAGAGAGGGCACTGGCTCCCTGCACTTCAGGAACCGCACGTCTGAATAACTAAGGTGCTGACGTGATGTACAGCTTTGAGCTTCAAAGCCACCCATTTTCAACACGTTAATCTCCTCTATTTCAGAAGGAAAAGACTAACTTTCCTTTAAAGTTCCGTGTTGACTGTACGGATGAAGTTTTAATTCCTGTTAATAAATGTTTTCACACATTTCCTGTGTGATCCCAGGCAGATTTGGAGATTTCTGAAAGCATTCATCATTCTGCCACCTCTGCTGCTGAAAATTAATGAAAATTTTACCAGTCAGCGGACGGAGCATTAGGCCAGTCCTGAACTCTGGGTTTTATTGAATTCCTCCTTTGTTATTTCTCCGAGATGTTGACAGAATCAATTTATGTCTGAAAACACATTTGAGACTCCTGAAGCATTAGAACTCTGACAAATATTTTTAAGTCGTCGGCAGCGTAACAAGCTGTACGGTACCTACAGCACTGGGGTCCATTCTGATCAGAACTTCTGATTCTTGTTTCAGTAGAAATGTTAAGTAACTTGTTAGCGTGACAGCAAAAACTCGATTCTTTCACGCTTTAAATTCTAGAAATTTGACATCTAAATTAACTTTTGTCATTGAGTTCGGGGAGAAAAAACGGTGGCCTTTATGTAAATTATTTCCCTCAAAATCACCAAATGAATAATTTGCTGAAGGACTGACACCGTGTGTGTTTCCAATAAATCCACGGAACTGACACAACGCAGTTGTCAATTTTCATACAGATATAGGTCTCCAATTGCATTTCACACATGGTTTTGTCAGCGAAAGCTTAATGTGCCTTGAATTGCTCTGCAACCCCAGCTAAAGCGCAGCCTTACAACTGGGGATCCCTCACAAAGAAAGAAATAGCTCCTAATAATCCTCACTGCACTTTATCAGCATCCCCTTTAACAGAAACAAACAAACAAAAACACGGATGCAAATACAACTCATCTCTCTGCAGGTAAAAAAAAAAAGGAATTATTTTGTGAATGGAAAATTTCTACAAAAAGCTGAAGATTCGGTGAAACCCTGCAGGTTTCTCAGACCATAATTCCATCCCTCAGTTGGCTGCTGCAGAGCACAGAGGTTTGAAGCCCAGGCTTTAATTCCACTGCCCTGTTTACACATTTCTTTCTCTCCCTGCCCTTCTGCTGCCCCTGTGCTCAGATGTCATATTATCCCTATCAGCAGATTAAAAAACCTCTTTGCAGAAACACTTATCTGTATGATACCAGTGATGACACTTAAGCTTCAACTTTCCTATTTAACACTCCATGGGCCTTACTGATATCATCCTGGACAGATGAAATTATGTGTTCAAGACTTTCAGGGTCAGAAGAACAGCCAAAATAGGTTGGGATAATGGTCCATCCAGCCTAACCTCCCGTCTCCAATCTGTTTCAGAGGAAGAGACAGAAATATCTCAAAGTCATAGGATAAACCTCCACCAAATAAACTTTCCTCCTGTCACACAAGATTTATAGCCTCACTTAAGTCTGGATTCTCGACAGTTCTCTCCTGAAACTCTTCTTTAATTTTAGTATTTACTGTAACAGCTGGAGACACTCTACTTGTTGATACGAATCAACACCAACTCCTTCTCAAGCCTGACCCAAGGATTCATTTCTTCCTGAGTTTAACAAAAAGAACTAACCAACCCCCCTTGCTTGCTGTTTATTTTGCAACTTCTTATTTCTTTGAACTTCTCCTTGCTCTTGAATTATGACCCATGTAGCCGATAAACACATCTGAGGTTGAACATTTCTGCAAGGCAGAATACAGCTCCTGGATGCCATCCAAGGGCCAGCCCAGCCCACCAAGCCAGCAGGGATTTCACTGAAGTGTCCAAAAGCAAGAGAGTGGGAAGGCAAGCCCTACATGTCCCAGTCAGATACTGAACAGTCCTTAACATACTTCCTATTGTCAGATATTTAATAGATGTCGTGAATATTCTGTCCTGTCACGGTTGAGTACTCGTTAGCCTGTTAAAATTAATATAGCATTGTTATATTACTATATTATTTATAGTACTATATTTACAATGCAATATTATTATTGCATTGTAAAAAAGTATGAAAAGTATGCCTAATATTTCTGGCTTCACAGCCAGCCAACCAAAAGAGTAAGGGAGAGGTTAAGATAAGTGCTCCTTTGTATTGGCTTGCTCCTGAGGGCTACCATCAAACTGCTTACCTAAGGCACAGTCTAACAAAAGGAGGAAACCACCCCAAACTGAACCCCCTAAGGACCAGAAAGTCTTCAGCCAGGTGTGGTGCTATTATGTCATCTAGGAATACCAATATCTGATAATTGCATTAGCACTCCCTGTGACCTCATCAGGAAGGTAGAATTACTACCTAATTATATTGGCTCATTAGAATTTCCTGTAGGAATATACTACCCTAACTGAAGTCGGAAAAGCAAGCAGGAAAACGCCATGGTGACTATACAACTTCCGACCAGAGCCCTGGGGGGCAATTAGAGGACAATGGCCAACTTCCAGGCTTCAGCTTGACATTGTACAGCTCTCTTCCAAGATTAGGAACGTTTTAGGAAGTGAAACATCTAAGGGCCGATTCACCAGAGAGGTGAAAGACTCTCTGGGGGAATGGAAATAGCTTGTAGCTTGAGGGAAAGAATGCTCTGTAGAGCCTTGTGGTCTCCCAATGTGGCAGGAAGCAAAAGCATAGGTAAAAGGTAGGGAGATGAAATGACAAAAGTAATATGCTGGTCTTTACGTTGTTTTCTAAGTAATGGCTTGTGCTGAATAAAAAATACCTTGCTTCAGAAAGAATCCTTGATCACAGGGTAGACCTGCTCAGAGCATCCAGCCTCTTCATCCGTAGCAGAAAATGTTAAGCCTACCTGCAGAGGTACTTGTAGCTGACACACTTGCCAATATAAGTCAGGGTCTGGGCTCAAGATAAGAAAATCACACCAAATTTCCAGGAAAAATGAAGTTGCAGTCACCTGTCACCCAGAGGCCGGCGAAGCTCTTTATCTGGTTCTTGTAACATGTATTTTTCATTCCTAACTTACCTTCCCATGCATCCCATTTGATCAAAAATTAGAACAAAGAAAATGTGTACCAGTTTTGTTTTAATGTATCAGTTGCAATAAACAAAACTGGCATGAAAGCTATCAGCTGTACTGTGTCAAAACTAAACGAGATGATTTACAAAACATCTGGTAATCATAGAATCATAGAATCATAGAATCATTTAGGTTGGAAGAGACCCCTGGGATCATCAAGTCCAACCATCAGCCCTACTCTACAAGTTCTCCCCTACACCAGATCCCTCAACACCACATCTAATCTGCTCTTAAACACAGTCAGGGAGGGTGACTCCACCACCTCCCTGGGCAGCTGAATATCTGACAAAAGGCAGAATGGCTTTATATGAAGTATTTAGTGAAGAGAGCGGAGCCATCTTTAATTGTTCCAGTTAAAACCACAGCAACAGGTATGAATAGAAAAATCAAACTCCTGAAAACATGAAACTCTTGTAGCTTTTCATTGAAGGGAAAAAGGTACTGTTTAAGCATGTTTTAAAAAAAAATAAATTTAAAAATAACCCAGGCAGAGACAATCTCAGCAAACTTTCATTGCTGAGTGTTTTAACAGCCAACGTATAAACTCCTCACAACAGGTTTTATGAAGCAAAATACAGGACCTGAACACCAGCAGACACGGCCGAAGGACTGAGCACACCGGGTTTACATCCAGCCCATCCAAACTGGAGCTTCCCCACTTCGCTGCAGATGGGCTGCCGTCCCCTCGGCAGGTGGTACATCTATGCCACACTCAAAGACTCAACAACACAGTAAGATCATGACAAAGCAACGATGACAAACTTCCAGACAGTAAAGATGAGACTGTAAATATTACTGCCAGAACATACACAGAGAAAAGGAGCAAAAAAAGCCAACCCAGACACTATAAACTTCAACCCCCTCCTCCCCGAGGAGAGCACCAATCATAAAAAGATTTTAAGTATCTGTCTCAAAATCAAAAGTAGGACTTTTTTAGGCAGCCTCTCCTAAAAAGGTGTGGAGAGGTTGTGGAGAGGTGTGCCAGTGGTGTGCCAGTGCAGCCAGAGCACAGCTCAGGGTCCACCCTTACCTCCCCCTTCTCCATCACCTGGCTCTGTCACTTCTGGGTGCTCTCTCCCACATCACCTAAGATACAACATAATGAGTTGGACTCTTTCTTATTCCTCTTATTCTAGACAGAATTTCTAGGTTTATTTTTAACATAAATGGTACAAAGACAAGTTCTCCAAGATGTTTTTCTCCATCATGTATTTAAAAAACTACAGGGCTTCCTTTCCACTGCAAATAGAAGAGGGAAAGATAATCCTACTTGTGATCTCTGTCTCTAGCATAAGCCAGGTTTATTGCTTATATGAATGCAAACATCTAAAAAGTTAAGAATAAAGTTAGTGAACACACTCCCTTTCCCTGCTCTTGATTAGAACAATACTTACTAGAACAATACTTCAATGTAGAGTCAATTTACACTGAACACTTCCTATACACTGAACATTCAGCAAAACCCATCTTATTTTGAACAAAAGGAAACAAAACGGTTGATATGCAAAGGAGACAGGTATTTTGCTTTAGTAATTATAAACCACCACTCAGTCCATGGAGGGGCACTGCATGCAGATACAGAGCCGAGCTGAGTGCCCCAGCAGCATCCCCAGCACGGGCAGACAGGCAGATGTCCCGTTTGCAGAAGGGATGCCAAGTGTCTATCAATAAGGCATCGCCATGGCCAGAAATAACCGAGCTACGATGACTGTCTGGTTACTTTGTAAGACAGTCCAAGCTGGGGAAATGTTGACTCTTTGAGCTAAAATCAATCTAATGTCATTTAAAAATAGGAGACACGACGTTACTGGTCCGTTGATCACAGCAACCACATCGGGAAGATGCTGCTACTTCTTCAAATACAAGAGAGTGTAAAGTAAGGCCGTTCCACTGAATTCAGGGAATCCTTTATGACAGAAGAACATCTGGTCTTTTATATTTGGAAAAAGGTAGGATAAATACTGCTGCACCATTCCAACAAATTCCTGTTAACTCCACCAATCTAAATAGATTTATACCAGAATCTATTTTTTCTTAGACTCTCAAGTTGAAAAACTACGCAAACATTAAAAGAGCATTTGGCAGGATGGGAAGTAAGCAGTCACTGGTGCTTCATACTGGAATTTGCTGAAAATTTAAACTACATGGAAAAATTTCAAAGGCAGATTAATGATCCAAACCCCAGCTTCTATTTCCATAAGTCACTTGGGCCACGAGAAGCCTGACCCTTGCCGCCTTCCAGTAAAATTTAGGACTGGGAGAGATCAGCCACCTTTTGATAAAAGCCTCAGGCTCCTACATCCCTGCTTTTACAGATCTGAGCCACAGCTGAATTGTGAAGGTTAAAGACAAAATTCTCTCTTACACTACCTTTTCTTCAGCTGCAAACGTCCACTCACCCAAACCACACACTGTATGACCAGAGAGGCAAAGAGGGCTTAAAAACTCCCTGGTCCTGAAGGGAACAGTATGATTTGATGAGTGAGTACCGTCAAGTAACTTTAAATCCCTTCAAACAACCCAGCAGCAATGACAACACAAATCTCGAGCCCTTCTGGCAGGACAGGTGGTACATTGAAGTATTCTCTCTTTCCTTCACATCTAACTCATCTGTTCTTTTCTTTCATTGAAAAACACAATCCGCATTGTTAGGTTTGGCGTGTAAGTACGTGTGGTTTATGTAACATTTTGTGCTGTCTAATTAGTTCACTAGCAATTAAAAATAATACCGTGGCAGAGCTCCACTTGCCAGTTTCACCTTGTCACAAATGTGCTCAGTGTTCACTGTGTTTTAAATAAAAGTTATCACTAGCAGGAAGAGATCTTTTCCATCTTTTTTTTTTTTTCCCCTCCGCCATTTGGTATAATTATTCCTGACAATTTGCCCATCACACTGTAAGAGTCTTTCCAGAAGGAGAAAAATACTACTTTGTGTTCTTGTGATCACAAGTCTAATTGAGCGGAAAACAAATCTGTTAAAAGGAAAGAAAAAAAAAAAAGCAAAAAAAAAGAGAGATTGAGGAAAGACAGGCTAATGTTTCACTCAGTTAAAAATAATACAATATGATGAGCAATGTAACGAGGAAACATTCCATCAGCCACTCCTGGAAATCTTAATGGATTTTCTTCCCTTGATTTCCAGAGGAAGTCTCTGCAGCAGATGCTGTTTTCATAGCAGTAATGATGACATTCAGGTCTCTTTTACTGTGACGTGCAGCTTTCCTCCATAGTTTTTAGTTAAGCCCACCATTCTGACTTTCAAGCTGGGGCACAGCAATTGCTGGGTGGCAGTGGCACATCGCTGCTCGCGCCGATGCTGGCGGGTGCAAAGGCCACTCTACCTCTAATCTGTGCCAGCAGAAAACGAGGTGCCACGTGTGTAATTTAAACTGACAGGAAACATTAGCATTACCATACACTTTGTCAATTAAATGATGGTTTAATCAGTACAAATCTGAATGGTCAAATAATGTTATAATTAAAAGGAAATAATGGAAAGTGGTTTGGTGATTAATTAACAGAACAGCAAGTACCAGCAGCTCATCTTGTCTGTGATATTACCTCTCTCCCATTCTACACTGGCTGGGGAGGGGGCAGCGGGGGGCACGCTGACCTTGCAACCTGAGAAAATCCATTCTGGAGCTGCAGATCCAGCAGCAGTGGCAATTTTCACAAGCTCAAATAAATGAAGGGGAGCTTTACCTTTTTACCTTCCCTGCAGTGCTCTTCAAAGCCCTGCCACATACGATCACCAGCGACTCTTGACTTTTGTGTGTGTGTGTATGTGGCTGCCTTTACAAATAGGAGAAAAACCAGACACCTTGGCACACATTCTGGAGCACCAGCAAATAATGGCTCCTACTGGCTGATGTCTTGATCGTTACAGCCACTCTCTCCCTTCCTTCCAGTGCTGGCATGCCACAAGCCACAGCGTGCACTGGTGGTCTGTGAGACATTCTGTAACATACAGGATCAAATACAGAACAAGATTGATCACCACTAACGAGGAAGCACTCGCTCTGGTGTGTCTAACACACATTGGTGTGTATGGGATAAAGGAAGAAAAGGCACAGTCAGGGGGACTTCCGTGATCCAATAAAAAACCTCAAACCAGTTTTCTAGTAGTGTGTTCAGGTCTGGTCTTTCTAATTCTCAATATTCCTACCTCTAAAGAAACTTAAATGTTGTAAAAATCTGTGCTTAATTTGAGATGGGTATGATCAGACCTTAGAATTGAAGCTACCGCTGAAGCTTAGGCCCCTGGACTGTCACCAGGATGCCAGCTCTGATGTGACTGTCTGGCCTCAAGCAGACAAAGGCTGGTATCATAAATGTCAGCCCTTCACTTTGGGTCATCAATCCCCCTCATAATGGTCAAAAAAATACCAGCAGATGGATGTGTTAAAAACAACTAATGGACCAGGAAAAGAGTCAGGTCAAACCCTATTATTCTGACTGGAGAAGCTGCCAGGGGCCAGTGCAGCACAGAACACCCCACACATTTTCTGAGGCCCGGGCTCGGCCAACAGCAGAGAGCTGAAGATGCTTCATCCAAATCTGTGGTGTCTTGCCTTACTACAGTGTATCGTACAAGGAAACAGCAACATGCACATTCAATCACGGGTAAAATGAGGGTGGGATGTTATATTTAATATTTATACGCATGGCATACTGGCAAAATTACTGGCATCTGTATGTGTGTGAATGACTGTTTTGAGGAACATGTGTTGTGTGCAATGCTGTTTATTATCAGTAAATGAAGCCAAAAGCTAAGTTGAAAATGAATGCTAAATTAAAAATTATATAAAATGGAGTGAAATGATTTAATTAGCAGATTATAAGTGACATGCTTTACTATTAGAACTAGCTTGGGAGGGATTGAGGGAAAGGAGGAGGGAAAAAAAACAAACCTTGACTAGACACAGAAGGGTGGAAAAATGTCTTTTTCCTCTATCTGTGGAGTTACAAACAGTGTAACATATTGTCCTGGTGTTTATAATCACAGCCTCTGCTGCCGTCACAGTGCTTGCTTAATGAGGCAGCCAGTCAGAAATAATGAGACTTTGAAACAAATTGTTCTCACTTCTAAAAAGGGAAAGAGAAAAGCTGCGTGGTACTCTAATACACTGCAATAGGAGTGGTTTGGCAACATTGCTATACTTAATTCCTCGTACAGTATCCTTCTGAATGAATTTTTGAGTTGAGAAATGCATTGTGGTGTCTTATAAAACTAAGCAAAAAGCTCAGAACTCTATTTATTCCCAGGTTATGCCACTAACTTGTTGCATGGCTTCATTAAAAAACCACTGCTTGCTAAATTAATTAACACATGTGAAATGCTTTGAACATTTTTGCTTGGTCTCTACCTTTAAAATGGAATATTTCACTCCTATAATGATCTTATATTAAAACTGTCAATATTCTTTGCCAGCAGAAATTGATTTTGCTTCTCTGCACTTAGAGGAGCGAGGCTGGGAAGCAACCTGCCACCCCACCTGCTAAATGGGCCGGGGGGACACACCACATGGGAAGGTGGGAAACCGAGCCCTCCAGCCCCTGCAGGGCAGCTAGGCGATCCCACCATCCCCTGGCGCCACGGGCACTGAAATAAAGTCGATTTGCAGATTCCTTCCCTCTCATTTCCCTGGACGCCCCATCTTGTCCCAGCACTATCCTCCTCCGCACAGAGTTTTTAAACAGCATATGGAGCACCCAGCCTGGCGTGCTCTGTCCCCAGTGCGTGTGTCCCCTGGGCTGCCTGTCAACTCCTACTCCCCTGCTCCCAGGGAGAAGAATCAGCTATGGCTGCTGCACCCCGAGAACACTCAGCGTTCAATATAGCCTTAAAAAAACCCTCTACCACACACAAGCCCCTCTTTGATATACTAAACCCGCTTAAATTCATAACCCAGAAAAATATGACAACCTTGGTAAGCCTTTAAACTGAAAGCTTTAAACTTATTTTCATCTCCAAATACCAAAAAAAAAAGGAGGAAAAGAAAAAGAAAAAGCACAAATGTGAATAATTTGGTATATCTGGGCACCAATACTATTGATTTTGGTGAAAAAACATCAGCAGCTGCCCCATGGTGATCAGCATTACAATGTCCCCACCACAGCGTGGAGAAATGACTCCAGGCTTTGACCCTGCAGAGCAGACCTCTCTCGGCCGTATTGCTGAGACCCCCAAGCAGAGGGGCAGGCCCACCTGGAGCAAACACCCACCAGAGGCAGGCACAAGGTGCAGAACCACAGGCAGGCAGAGGCAAGAGCCCAAGAAGGGCACCGCATATGCAAACATTCACCATCCACTGAATTCCAGAGCAGAGATGCTGAACCCCAGCACGAGGGAGGGAGAGCTAAGGCTGCCAGAGGGAAGCACACCCCGCCTAAGCTTATCCAGGAGCCCAGCAGATGCTGGCTGTTCAGACAGCCATACGGCTGCCTCTGCCATCTCCCACACTGCACCAGAGCTCTACAGCAACTGCAGAAAACAACAGAAGGGAAATAATAAGGACTATATATTATGGGGAGATTTAGATTTAAAAAGTTCTCCAGTTCAGCACACCTGCACCTTTCAGCTACTCCTTGGCAGGTTTGATCCAGGACCTGGTGCTGGGCTATACGAGCTCTGCCTCCTCCGCTAAAAGCCAGAAAGGCCACGGATTTTGAAGCCTATATAGAAGGCAATAAGCCGTATTACTTTCTAGGCATCTATTGTTCCTTGAGAAGCCCCTGATCAATTTGCTTTCCATACAACTATCTGCTAATTTGAAAAAAAAAAAATATGGAAAAAACCAAGAGAGAGAGCGTGGACTTAATAGAAAACACTTTAGATGTGTTTGTTTACAGAAAAAATTGCAGGCTGGAACGCAGCCGGGGGTGGGAGGGTTTTTTTTCCTAGTCTCCCATGTACTCCTAAAATGGTCTGTGCGTTGCCTGGGAGTAAATCAATACTAAGCACAGTCCAGGCGAGACTGCCATCTTACATGAAGCACTGACTGTAAAATAGACACAAAAGACACATGATACTCTCTAAGGTCCCCAGCAGCTATAATATCCATCCTTGGCAGCTCGCTTGACATTTCCTTGCCCTGCTTCCCAGTCCTCTTTCTTCCTCCCTCCTCCCCCGCCCTCTCCTTCCCCTCTCTCTCTCTAACAGCCATGCTCTGCCTCTCAGGGGCTCGCCGACCGGGTGAACAGATAACAAACCTGTCAAGAAGGGTTTAGCTGGGGAATAAATCCTGCATTCGCCAGGAAATGATGTGTACAATGGGAAAATACAAGGGATGACATGAGCCTTCCCTTCTGAGAGAGTGGCCAAGAGATGCTTAAAATGTTACAGCGCGTGCTAAATGGACACTGGGCCGGCTGATTAGATCCTATCTCGGACATTTCAAGAGGCTCCCTTCCTCCTCACTTTTCACCGCTACTGAAGACACACAAAGAAAGCAGACAAAGCCTGTCCTTACTTTCACTCCTTAAAATATATATTTTTAGAGGCTTGACCATGAGGAAGGTGGGATTGGCTTGTACGAAGCTTAAGGTCAAGGCTAAAATCTTTTTGAGTGGCAGGAAAGGGCACATGAAATCCACTGGGTAGTGACAATTTCCGAATATAAAAGGAAAATATAAAAGCAGGAACCTTATCTTGGTGACTTAATACATATCTCTGCTTATTACTGTTTTCAAAGGGCCTTTTGCACAAATCTGATTTGCACTGGTGCAATAAAGATTCATTATCCTCTTACACAGCAGACTTTGCATTTCTGCTCGGGATCTAATTATGAAAAACAGGAACCATCCCATAAACAGATGCTAATCATAGTAGGAAAGTACTTTTATTTGAGTAACAAGGTAGCTCAGAAAGTTTGCTTGGAAGATTGCTGTATCAGCAAAAAGGGCTACTGGGGAGGGTGAAGGGGAGGGCAGAACTGATTCAATACTTTTCACAGCCAGTAAGTACAAGCTGAGATTTCAGGGAGCTGGTTTTTGTTGGAAATAGCAAGAGAGCAATTACATTTATTGGTAAATCTCCTCTCTAGCACATGCATGTGATGAAGAACCTTGTCTCTAAAGGCTTCTCAAGGTTCTGACACTGGCTGGCTCAAATCAAAACCTTAGATTAACCTCAAACTCAAATCTTGGGAAATCTGGAATGCATATGAGTAATTGCTTTTGGTTTTAAGTACAGCAAAACACGCTGGTGCTGTTTGTGTGCCTGGGGCCTGCCTTCCCCCTTCATCCAGACACACGCCATGGCTCCGGTTTGGGGGTTTTTTAAATCAGTGTCATCCACCAACGTAGTATTTTACAGAGTTGGGGAATCTTTCCATCTGAAATCATTGCCAATGCATTTTCAACCCTCCTAATCTAAGATGCTGTTTTTCAATCTTTTAAAATCCCTTTTTATATAGTGATATCACAGTGTAAAACATGACTCAAAACAACAGTTTTTTTCAGAAAAATATGCCCATTAAGTGCATATTGAACAATGCGGGGTAGATACTCTGGCAAGAGAAACTGTGAACAAAGCAAAGGAAACTTAGGATGTTATCCACACAGGAAATCTAACATAGTTTGGTTATCACAGGTAAGTCATGTAAGGGTTCCTCAAGTTTCATTTATTGTCTTTAAAAATCTGGAAAACTTGGACTTTGGTAACTTTGCAATAACTGGTGTTTATCACAGAATCACAAAATGCTATGGGGTTGGAAAGGACCTCTGGAGATCATCTAGTCCAACCATCTGCCAAAAGCAGAGCAGGCTGCACAGGAACATGTCAGATGGGTTGGAATGTCTCCAGAGACGGAGACTCCACCACCTCTCTGGGCAGCCTCTGCCACCCTCAAAGCGAAGGAGTTCCTCTCCATGTTCCCCATGGAACTTCTTATGTTCAAGTTTGTGCCCATTTCCTCTTGTCCTCTCCCTGGGCACCATGGAGAAAAGACTGGTCCCTTCCTCCTGACACCCAACCTTTAAGGATTTCTAGGTATTGATGAGATCCCCTCTCAGTCTTCCCTTCTCCAGACTAAAAAGACCCAAGTCCCTCAGCCTTTCCTCAGCAGAGAGTTGCTCCAGGGCCCTCATCATCTTTGTAGCCCTTTGCTGTAGCCTCTCCAGCAGTTCCCTGTCCTTCAACTGAGAAGCCCCAAACTGGACACAGTTATATATATATATTCTGAAGTTAAATCCACCCTGCAGTAAGCAATCAGCCATTGTTTGTAGTATTTCTCAGTTGATTATGGAAGCGCTGATTTATTTAGAGCGCTGATAGTGAGTGTCTTTCAGGAGAAGCTATAAGCACGTGTCCCCTTGTCAGTGACCAACACTATCTACACAGGCACACAACAATCCGAATGACAGCTCAGTTCTTGCTATAATAAAGGCCAGGCTGGGTTCAGACAACTCTGCTTAGGCATCTTTAAATTCATATATAACATCTGGCTACTGGTAAACTACACTGACATAACACAATACAACAAACCTTGTTTGCAACATCTGGAAGGAACAAGGCCTTCACTAATGATATTTTAATGAGGAAATGCAGAGGCTAATTACTGCTGTCTCCTAGCTGGCCTAAAAAAGTCCTACACCCAGGAAACGTGAACTTGAACCACATTTTTCTGACATTTTGCTTGGCGTTTTTTTGTTTTCTTTGGGCTGGGTTTTTTTGTTCTCATTCTCGATGGAGAAGACAGAACAGAACAGGAATGTCACATAAATGGTCTCATCCAAGGGGAGAAAGGAAGATTACTGCTGAATAAGATCATATCTTCCTTTTTTTATTCTGCGTGTCCTCTTAATTTGCAGCTGATATTTTAAGGAAGAGACGCATCAAGTACTTTGCTATTATTAGAGGATTTGGCCAATATAATATCATCCTGTTTATGCACTAATAGTAATGAGTGATGCACTGGTTTGCCACAGACAGCATTTTATTACTGCAGGGCCATATATGCTGGGAGTTGCAGTGACCTTACTCTCAGAGGTTCACATCTTATTTTCTACTGCTAAGTGTTGCTTTTTTTCCATTTCTGGAGGGGAAGAAGGTCACTTCTCACTATTACTGTTCCATTAACTTACACTACAGCGTACACATTCTTAATCCAATAGCATCTTACATCGTGCCTTTTAACTCAATAATGCATTATTTTCTGAAGTCTTGCCTACACTGACCAAATTAATACCTGATGTTCTGCAGCTATCAAGAGGAGAGCAGAAAATACATTTTGTGAGAGAACTGAGGGGCTTAGGCATTGTTACACCAAATCTACTTTTTCTTGTCACCTTTGCAGTTGTTAACACTGTGACTGATGGCCTCCCACACATCTAGAGATCTGCAAGTGCAGGAGGTTGATTCTCATTCACACCCAGCGTCAATGAGAGCCAGACCCAACGTGGAATTGCTCACGCTCACTGAGAGATGCCGATGCCTCACAACATTTCTTAACACACATTAAACAAGACAAAACCTGCATTTCAACAGTGGCGCCTTTCATAAATATCACTGCTTGGGCAAGGTGTGATTTGGAGGCAAAGAGAATTCTGGTACCCTTCCCACACATTGACGGGAGAGCTGGGGCTCTGGTACAACTTTTACCCTGTTAACCAGTGACTGCAGTGACGCAGCCACCACTCCTGGTTCATGTATGTGCTGGAGTCTTTCACTAATACTGTCAACATCATTTCATCTAGCAATTGCTCTTGGTGCAAAAAGTTGCTCTAGTTCAATTTTTTCTGCCATTTCTAATTTATCTTTTTTAATAAATAAATAAACAAATAAGCAGGAATGTTTTATTTAAGAATCTGATTCTGGTCATATCAATGAATTAACACACAACCCTGCAGATTCAGCCTTTTCTGATTGAATTCTGGATCATTTTTATGCAGGGAATGCAACAGGAAAAGTCCAGGATGCCAAGAGAATAATATACTACAAGCTGGCATTACGATGACACGCGCCGACTGCTCCCCTGCCAAAATCAAATTTAATTATAGCCATTGTTTGTATTATTCAAACGACTATTGACAGTAAATCTATCTAAGCACGATGTTTCCTCTTTGTATTCATTGCAGCTTTTAGACTGGAAGTAAAAAAAAAAAGAAAAAGTAAGGAAAAGGAAACGTTTTCCCCCCTTACTCTTTCCCTGGTATCAGGCTACACGAGGCCACTGAAGCCCAGTTGATTTCCCAAGTCCAATTATTTTGCAGTACACAATCCTCTGGAATAGCACTCCTCACCTGGGGACTCCCTCTGCCTAAACACACTGCACTTAATGGAGTCCCTGAAGTTGTCTCCATTTCATTGCTTCTAACTAATAGGCTGTGATATTTTTTTCCCCAAATAGACCACAGCTCTTCCCACTCCCCTTGCCCATCCTCCACATAAAATCAAAGTGGCTAACGAGGCATTAGGAGACTGCCTGCCCATCTCCCATCGCCGTATCTTCACTACCACCTACTGACTGCAGGTCTTAAAGCCACAACAACCTCATCTGCAGCATGTCTGAGGTCTCCTCCCAGCTGCACCTTTCTTATTTCTTAAAAACAAGACAGAGAGAAGGAGAAAACATACTCTTTATGCCAGTGCACACTGGCATGACTGCTATGAGACCCCTTCAGCTATAAGGCTTAATACAAAAGGTGCTCTGTTAAAATGTTGGTGATTTTGATGTAATCTGGCCTACTTTTACTTTTTTTTCAATATCAAGTTATTTTTTTTTTTTCATTCATGTGCAACAAGCCAGGTTGCCAGCAACAGAAGGGAAACTACAACTTCAGAAAAGAGAATGATGTGAATTGTTCATCCAAGCATGGTGTTATACCTCCCTTTTCTGCTAAATCCCATTGTTTTTGTTTTTCTTTCCCATCTCGATCTCAAGTGACTGTCTCAGCCAGCCAAACTCCACTTCCATAGTGCCTGTTCTCCACACATCATCTTGGAAGAAACACATGAGTCAAAATACTAAAATTGCCACTGTTTGCAAATGTTGAGGTTCAAAACACATTAGGATGATGAGGGGAAGATGGAGGAGGGAAATGCTATCATATGTAAAAGATCCTGCACAGCTGTTAGGGCCAGAATTCTGCTCACCAAGGAGCCCAGGCAGTGCTGGGTTTGAACTGCCTTTTTCATTTATCCCTGGAAGGCAGGTATTACCTTATTCCGAGGCAGGATGCAGCGGAAGGTCTTTTACACAGTCATTCAAGCAAAGCAAAACATGATCTTTTCTTTTTTTTTTCCCCTCTCCCAGAGAAATAACTCTGAAGTTTGCTGCAATGTAAAATGGTGAGGCGAGGGACAAGGTCGTCACAGCCCTTTGAGAGGCCGAAGGCTGGGGACAGCTCTGCAGCAGAGACCCCAGGGGACAGGAGCTGAGCAGAGAAGGGCCAGCAGCGTGCTTGGCCACAGAGGATAACTGTGTCCTGGCCTGCATGAACAGCCATACAGCCAGGAGCAGGAGGGAAGCATCCTCTTAAGCCCTGCGAGGATGAAGCACTGAGAAGCAGTCAGCCCTGCCCGAGCAGGAGGTTGGACTAGAGACCGCCGGAGGTCCCTTCAGTCTGAATTATTTTATGATTCTACAATTCATTAAAGCAGCAGACTACAACTGCATTGATTGTATTTAAAAACAACCACTAACTGCATTTCAAGGCTGCCTCAGAGGAGGTGGCGGGGATGTATAGGCACAAAAGGCTAAAAAGGCAGAGGCAGCCCTGTTGTGAAGGGCTTGGAATTTGCAAAATCAGCTCCCAAGGATGAATCCCTCTGAAAACTGAGGGTCTGGGGGGACGTGACAGGTGAAAGTCTGATCCTCCTCTGCTTGGCAGTTTTCCGGGTCACCATGCTAGAAGGACATGTCGAGGTAGCGTCCTGCTCCCACTGAAAGCAAGGCCAGAAACAACCCCAGTGGCTCTGAGGGTCTCACTCATTGCTGCTGCCTGACAGCTGCCTCCATGCTCTGCTACACTGAAACAACAGAGGACAGGATCCAACATTTAAAAAGAAATTAAGGGATATTTTCAAGGGCATGTTTTAACTACAGTTATGGTTTAAGTTATTTTTTGTCCATTAAATTAGGTACTGATCTTTAAAATACAGAAGTAAGTATACAGAAGTAAAAGCTGCATGTTTTATCCCAAGTAGAAAACCCAGCCTGGGTCACTGCTTCTCTGATTATCTACCAATATTTCTAGCTTGGTTATCCGTTGAGAAGGGGAAATGAAACTACTGCTATTTAAAATCCAGGCAAATACTCAAAATCACCAGGACTGTATTGTCTACCACAATGCAGGATTTGAGCAAACAAAAACTGTTCTGGGAATGTGAGAACTCGACCTAATACAATAAAGAAAACAAACCCATTAATTCATCACTTCAGTATAGAAAATCTATTTCCTGTGTTTTATTCTCCAGTAAAAGACAAAATTCAGCTGAGAGGGACTGTGTTGAGCTGGAGGTAACAGGCAGAACACAGTACTCACTACCCCAGACACCTTTACTAGTGGTGCTTCCCTGTACTAAAAAATGGAATATCCCATTTTATTTAGCTTGTAAGCTGTCTGGGTACAGTAATTCTCTTTCCTGAACAGCACTGAATACAGTGGGACCTTACATTTCTTCAGATCGTAAAGAATTGCTTGTGAGGAAGAACAGGGTAGGAAATTGGGCCCACCTCCTCCCTGCTGGAGATTGCATAAAAGGGGGGAAAGCAGCTAAAGGGCAACTGGGTTGGATGTGTCCTGTCTTTCTTGCTGATTAAAGCAAAGGACCTCAGCAGATAATTTGCTGGCCCTTTTCAGTCTGTTTTGATTGTTTGGAAAAGTTGTGTGGCTTTCTAAAAAAGCATGCACAACCAAACCAAACCCAAAAAACTTCAGACAACTCAATTTTTATAAATCTTTCTTGTGTCTGTGTGTCCTTCAAAAGGCTGTAGAAATGAGGAACAGGGATATCATTCTTATAAAAAAAATATAAATGCTTTGTTCTTCATAAAATCCAGTGCAGATCCACAGAAACAAGCGGTAAATATGAACACTGATTTATTCCAAATAAATTACTTGCCCCCAAGATGAAAGATCTTGGTTCCTAAGATTTTACCTACTGCATACATAAAAACCACATCATCATCCCCATCTTGAAAAAATATTAGCTTACTGTCACCATAGAAGTCCAGCACTTAGCTCACACTCCACACTCTGAACTTCTGACCGCTGGCCATGATGACAGTAAGCACGTTATGGAAAGCTGAATCTTGTAACTACCTCGGCCTGGCAAAACCTGCCGAACTCTATAATTTCTCAGTGTGGTCACGTAAATCAACGTTGAGATTTTCAAAAGCTATCAACAAACTTAATTTTTAGATGCCAAGCATTTGTTACAAACCAGAAACCTTCAGTCTTAAATTTGGCATGTTGGGCATTTTTCTAAAACTGACTCACTCTGTATCACTAATTCCACCGGAAAAATCTCTGCAGGACACATGGGATATAAATGCCCAAGGGTCCACATGCAAACAACCGTGTGATCAACAAGGATTTAGGAAGAAGCAAATCCTTGGCACTGTCTGTGGCCCTAGAGAGATGGTCAGTGTTTCCTTTGACAAGGCCCTGGTGACACCAATTTTATCCTTTTGATTTTGCATTTTAACATGGGGCTAGTGCTTAAGGACACCCGATCACTGCACTTCTCCAAATAACCCGTAAAGCACAGGTAAAATCCATGGATGAAGGACAGATAACATTATAAGCAAAACCAGTGCTGTAGTTGTGTTGAAGGCATCACATACCTTTCATTTATTTATTTATTTATTTTAAAAATCTTCTTTTATAGAGGATCTAACTAAACATTCCCTTCTGCCTGCATCCCATTTCTCCCAAATATGGTTGATTCACCTGGGGAAGAAGAGCTGTGCTGTCCAAGAGTGACAGCCCATGCTGAGAGACAATCCGAGCAGAGATGTCTAAGAGCTCACAGTCACTCCTAAATTCCTGCACTTTCTTACTTAAAGGTAAGATAGTACTGTTTAATCACATTTGACATTCAGCTTGAGGTACAGTAAATACACCTAAATCACCTTTTTGGCCAAAACCGGCTTTGATGTTCCCATGGGAGACAGTTATTGTCAGCTTCAAGGGTTAAAACCCTGCCTAACTCTGGCAGGTAAAATGACAGGAGCTCAGGGATGAAACAGGAAAGTCTCTGGAGTGATCACCCAGCTGAACCTAATTTCATCCACCCATGACTGTATCACGGGTGTAATACGTAGCTTGCAAAGATATCCTCCATTTGAGAAGATTTCCTGGAGAAGGGAGAGCTTCCCTTCCCTGTTTTGCAGAGACTAGTGTTACAGTGCTTGTGCAGAGTACATATTAAAATGCATTAAGACGTTAACTAGGGTTGTCTTCATGTTATGCTGCTATTCTTAAGCTGTTATGTTACTAAGCCACACTGGCATTTTTCAACTTTCCTTTGATGTTCTCTCTATTATCTTTTTATAGCATAATCACACATTTTGGTATGTCGAAGATCAAAGGGAAGCTGGAGCTTCTAAGGCTAAGCCTGGATATGGGGCCTGTAACTAACTGAATTCATTATATTTAATAATATTCTCTAAGGAATGGCAGGGGAAAGTCATATGAAATAATAAACATGAAGGTAAATAGTGAAAGACTACTGAAGGAAGTTTAATGCAGTTTTGGTTTATGCTTCTCTTCAGCTCCTTCACTAACCCTGTCACCCTGCACTACCTGACTGATCAGGACTCGCTGGCATTTATGTCCCAGCTGAACGGCTGTGACAGGTCTTAATGCTCCAACTCCTTCACTTTGGCTCCTCTTTAACATCTCTCTCTACTTCAATGATGACATTTATTACAGATTGAGATAGCCTTACACAGACTGTTTTGAACAACGCTCAATTGGACAATGCTATGCATTTGACAAACAAATCACGGCTCTCAAAGACAGTCCCCGACAAGTGGCACCTAAGAAGAAAACAGGTCTTTTAGAAAGAACTTAATTCCTTTAGGTTCCTTGGAACTCCGATATCAAAACACTCATCTTCTGGCAGGCTTGGTAAAATTAATATTAGTTCTAGCTGGCATCACCAGAAAGCTATAGCACACAGCTGAATGACAGTCAAAAAGGTGTAAAAATCTCTTCTACTTTAGAAAGCACAAAGAAATGCATTCTAACTTCATCCTCGAAGCTGAGTGCTTACTGATGAGTGAAAGTGCAACCAAATACAGTATCTAAGAACTAGCTTTAAGAAAATAGCCGCTGAATTGCACAGCCAAATGTCATTAGGGGCTTGCTTTTCACACTTACAAATGTGGAAGTTAATCTGAATAAACTTGTAAAGTGTGCTAATTGATCAGTGCTGCTGAACCTCTGTGCAGACACAGTTACTAAGAACAGAAACCTTCCTGTGGTTGGGGATGTTCTCAGGGTGTAACTCAGTCAGTGTAAGATGGCATTCACTCCTGCAGCTAAAGCACAGTAACCAGTTTGATGCATCTGCCTCTACTGGCCTGTCCCAGTGGGAAAGAAAACAGGGCAGCATTAATCACCTCCAGCAGCAGCTTACGGTAATGTGTTTCACTTCACACAGAAAGGGGCTGGAAGGGCTCGTGCTGTCACATCCTACCTCTCAACCCGAGGGTGGATAGGGCCAAGAGAGAAAGAGATAGGCAAGATAGTTCTTCTGGGGGCTGTCAAAAAAATAAAGGGTGTAGGAAATCACCATCCTCTGTTTCTGCAAGTCCCTGGGCTGCAGCGTCACTGGCGGGATCAGCACGGGCAGAGAGACAAGAGATGTAGATAGGGCAGAAATGGCTTCATAGCTGGCAACTGCCAGCTGGGAACAGGTAACTTCTTAAATGATCCCAACTCCACTGCAAGAGAACACCTCATTAATTTGAAAGCCATTAAGGACATAACCACAACCAAATTAACATTATTTTTAATTTGAGTAAGAGTCTACCAAAGAGCTTGATGTGGGTTTGCCAGTTCACTTTAAATTCACACTTCTAATTTATCTGAAGTAACTTCCTAAGAGCCTTTTTACAACCAAGGCCTAACTCTGCCCTTTCTCCATCGGCATTTCACAGACCACAAATCACCTTCACACTGCTCAGGAATCATCCACAGTTGCAGCACAAGGGCGAGCAGGACTCCCAAACGCTGGACAGCAGGGCACCAGCAGGAACATGGTGGGCAGCAGCTGAAGACTAGCACACTCAACTGGAAGCACTGGGAAATCCCAGTGAAATTCAGCCAGGACCAAGCAGCTAACTACTGGTTATTAAACCTCTATTAACCAAAAGCCACCAGACAATCCGGTTCAACCATCATCTGGAAGATGTCACTTGCAGAAGATCATCTGTGCTGACCTCTACCTCCGCATAACTGAAACTCTTGGTAATGACTGGAGCGGAGACTAAGAACTCCTGAGACCTTGATGCTGTCCTGATAGCTTGAGTTGTCTTTGGCAGCTCGGTAGCCAAATACAAAGTCTATACTGATGCAGCTTTTAGAAATTCCAGTTTAGTAGGAGAGGCCAAAACTAAGAAAGTCTTTTTTGTTAATGATATCAATTACACAAGATCCATACATACGTCACTTGTGTATGACACATGCAGCTTTTTCCTTGTGCCCCTTGACTGCTTTCTAAATCCCCAACAAACTGCATACACTTGGTCCTCTCTCAGATTACTGTTTTTAAGACCAAGCACTTAAACCTGCGCAGAGTAACCAGCAAATCAGCTTCACACCCTGAAACCCATCTCACCGACTACGCTGCTTTCTCTTCTGACAAAGCAATCAGATGATGATGTAGGGAACCCCACACTCAGAGGGGTGAAGCTGGCCATGCTGGGTCCTGTCAGTGTGCTCCAATGTTTAGGAAACACAAGAAATTCGGATTGAGAATGAACTGAGGATTCAAACCTGCCTGACACTGATGCAGAACATCTCAATTCCTTCTGCCAGGTTCTCTGTGTATTGAAATCCAAACAATGAATCCAGGGAGTTTATTTTTAGGGTATTGTTCAGTTAATCCTCATTCTCTTGATAGACAACAGAGAGCTGGTATTGCAGCTCTGCATTAAGCATGCTCATTTTTTGTCTCTATTTATTGTACAATAATTTAACTTTATTGAAGTGAGGGTTTGAGTCCCCAAGGCAGATTGAAGTACTGAGCCTGGGTATTCTGATGTAACAACCATCCTTGTGCCTGTATTAGTGCCAAACTTCCCTGAAACACTAAATTTCAACCTAGAAGTTATTTTGTCATTTGTACATATTTGGTATTTAAAAACACACTTTTTTGAAACACGGAAAACATACAAATTTTTCCACAGAATACCTGTTCCTCTTAAAAGATTCACCACTGTTTGAACGATTTCTCAGCACTGCTATTTATTTTGTAGAAAAAATAATCCCAAACAACCCTCTCTATTTGGTCAAATCTACTTGGTAAGATTGTCAGATGGTACGGAGTTTATCTCCAGGGAATATTCCAAACTGCCATTACACTTGCCCTACGATCTAGTCAAGCGAGAGAATCCAATTACTTAATTTATCCAGAATGATTTATATAAACCTCTAAATATTTGAAAGCCCAAATGCAAATGACAGCTTAGGAAGATCATAAGCTCAACTTTCATATTGCTATTTCTCCAAAAAGCAGTAATGCAAAACCTATGAAGATTTTCAATTCTACATACGGGATGAAGAACAAGGTTGGAAATTTTATTCTAGGGCTTTGAAAAAGGAAGCAGTGAATTTGCTCAAAGGAAATTATAACTTTAATAGGTTTTAAAAATACCAAAAGTTGCACATGCTCTTAGCAGCAAGGCCTCTCTAAGATCATGGGGTAGAAAACAATCACAAGAGGTGACCCAACCTGCCTGTTGTACATCCGGCTTTAAGGATGTGATAAAAAAAAGCCACCGTATTTTGTGTGAGACGCTCAGAATGACACAGTCCCACCGTGAGATACGGGAAGGGCGAATACGATCCGCAAGTCAAATCCCTGTCTTTTATTAGGAGTTCTGTATCCTTAGCGAAGCTGCGGCTCACGTTATTGTACACAGGTATTACATAAAACGTGGTAGGGCCTTTCTGTGTTATTACACCTCAGTGGAACAGAAAAGGTACAATAAGGCAAAGAACATCTTGTTTGCAAAAGCAAGTTAGTTCTGTTAGTAGCCAACGCTACTAACAAGAATATTGCTTTGTTTGTTCTGGTGGTACCACTCCTCAGGCACCTCCTAAACATGCTGCAAATCAACCAAAGACAAAAAATGTTTGGTTTGGGTGTTTTTTTGGGAAAGACTTAGAAGTCACTTCTCCCGTCATATCAATATAAACAATAATCCCAGCAGATTGTTATAAATCCAGAGGGTGATATTTTCAAAGCTGCCAATGGGATTTAGACACACATCCCCAATTTTTTTTTCCAAAGGAGCTGTAATTCCAAGCCCAGACTTTGAAATCAAGAGTTATATATGCCAAGTGTCTGAAGATGCAACCAAAGTTAAGGGAGGGCTGTTTTGGCAAATAAACAGTGAAGACAAGAACAACAAACCTAAAGGGAGCTATAAATGTAATGGATTACTGATAATGTCAGAAAGTAGATATTTCCAGCTAGAGACCTACTCCAGACTCCTTTACAATGAAACAAAGCAATATACACTATATTGTACATTTGGGTTTTGTCGTTTGTGAAAGAAACTCAAGCCGTCCTGTATTTTACTTGCATTTCATAGTATCACTGGAGGTAACTATTAAGCTCCTTTTACTTGTGAGTAGGTTGAGACATAAATCCAAGGTTGCAGACAAAATCTCTGATTCAGCAAAGCACTTAAGCACATGCTTAGCTGTAAACACATGTACCATCCCATAAAAGTAAAGATAATCATGTGCTTAAGTGCTTTGCTGAATCAGGGCCAAAGACAATAGCAGAGCCAGGAAGAGAAGCCAGGCATCACTAAAACAACTAGACAACTTTCCCTGCAACATAAATGTTATATAAAGGAATAGATCATAAAAAGGATGGTTATGACTTTTTAGAAGAGTTAAGAACAGCTGTCACAGGGTGGGGGGTAGGGACTGAGAATAAACAGGCACTTTAATATTGGTTTTCACAGCATCCTTAAGAAAGTAGAAGGTAATTTCCTTCCTATTTTGTCTCATGTCACTCTTTCAAACCTGCTTCCTCACTCAATGAGAATTACGGTGCATTACCTAGCAGTTTGGCTAATTTGATTTAAGACTGATCACCATTAATTACTGTACCTTTGACTATTAAAAAAAGGCGATACAGGGAAGAACAGGCAGGTGAGTGAGAGCGGGAGCGATGTGCCGAGTAGGAAACAGCAGCATTTTTCTCCTTGAGATTTTTATTAGGTAGAAAATAAACATTTCACTAGGCATTCATTTATGTTGCGAAGTAATCAACACAACACTAAGGATTCAGCCAGTATTTTCAGCATGTTAAATGCCCATTACAGAGAATCCAACCATCAGACATATTGGGGATGCTTCCATTCATACCCCAGCCCATGTCAGACGGGCTGATCCTTCCTTGAGAATGTGCATCTGTCCAACAGTCTCACACAAAGGAGCCCAGTCCCTGCCGGGCTCAGGGCAAGCGCTGACGTCTGAGTGATGAAATGAGGTGAAGTAAGCTCTTGGGGAAAGACCTGATTTGTTCAAACAGCCTACTGTATGGTTTTAATAAATCTCCTGATTACATTTCAGAAACCCTACAGGATTTGGGGGGGGGTCATGTATCTGCTCTGCATTTCTTTGAGACTGGAAACTGCCTTAAACAATCCAATTCAATGTTTCTCCTCTATAGCCTTGAGTTGAAATTACGCTCTCCTTTCCAGGGAGCCAAAAGCATTGTATCTCCATTCCCTGAGTGAAGCAGCAGGTAGCGCGGTGCTCACCGCACATTTGGTTCAGATTAACTTATCTCCCCCTTGTGCAGGATCATAAAAAGTTAATTGGAATACGCAGCTCCAACACACACCACAACATGAGCAGGGCCAGTGAACATTAAAATCTAACCACGTGGCAACTCTCTGTTTGGAAACAAGCTAAAACCTGTCAGATTTCATTTTGAGAAAGCAAAAAATGCCAAGTAATTTAACCAAGATCTGGTTTCTTCCGGTAGAACCTCGCAGCTTCCTACGGGACACACCACAGCGTCACACAAACCAAACTCTCCTTTGCAGGCAGAGATGGCTCCTGCTGGTTTTCGAACTCCAACACCACCATATGCAGCAAAAAGGAGATGAAAAAGGTCAATCAGGATTGCTAAAGTTGGTCAGGAACATCCAAGGCCGACTTGAACTGGCCACAGGGACCCTGTCCTTCACCAGGGACTTTTCCTGGGAGTGCTCACTGCTCTGGAGTCCAGAGCCCCTCCCCAGGAGTGCTGGGAAGCAAACCCAAGTTTGAAACTGGTTTTATCAGTCATCAGTATCAATAAGGCAATCATCTGGGTTTATATGAAGTCTCATGGCCCAGTTCATGTAGTCATTTCGTTCTTGGTGTCTTAATGAACAGCTTCCTACTCTTCAAAATTATTTTTAATTAGTTTTGATTAAAGAATAAATTAATAATTAGCCCCCCATCAGCAATAATACGATTTACTGTACTCATGAATTGCATAGTTTGGTAATCACAGCTTAAGCATACCTCAATATATCCATCCATCCTCCGGCAGCTACAGCTCTTCTCACTAACCCTACCACTAACCATGAGGCTTTCATGAGTCAACCCAAAACCCTCAGGAAGCCTTGTCCCCTTCCCCACACATCCCCACCAGTGCAGGGCCACTAGCCCAGATGGGGTTTTGGAAGTAAATCACCATTCAAGGAGTGACACAGCACCACAAACCAGGAAGAAATATGCTTCTGGAAGACCCCACAGCTAGAGATTTAATAAATTTTGTACTTAGACCTTCTTAAATGAAATTGTAGGGTTTGGTCTTTTGTTTTTTTTTAAATGGGACTGAAAATCTGTTTCCCATGACCTGGTGTGCCCTAGCTCCTTGCACACCCCGAGTTAAGTCATGGCACGTATCTCTGTCCCCACGGTGCCTCTGCAGGGGCACATAAGCAACACACCCTTGCCCAGGCTGTGTCTGCGAGACCATGAAGTTCTTCAGAGGAACATCTCGCTCTGGCTGAGAAGAAATGCAGCACCTCGTGCAATAAAGCAGGCAGCGTTTGTAGTGCTACTGAAATATAAATAGGCTGTACTAAACATAACTCAGCAAAAGGCATTTCAGTGATCTTGCAAGCAGGAAGAAGAAACAGTAAATAGGAACCGTCCTGACAGAAAAAGGACTGGTGACACAAAATAGATGGCTATTCAACACTGCTTTATAGTCTGGATGTTGAATATTTGGGAACAAGCAGATAAAGAAAACATGCTCCTTCCTTCCACCGTGTTAGCACAGGTAATGAATAAAGGGAGCATCACTTTGGCTCTGCACTCTGTGCACAAAGAGATGCTGATTTGCCCAGAAGGAAAGACATGCTTCATAAAATTAGCTACTGTTTCTATAATAACTTCCAAAGGCATTTCCTCAAACTCTGCTGTTATCTCTGAACACACAAGTGTAAATAACAATATCCATTATGTCAGTGCTTCATGCAGCACACAAAGGTAACTTTTTCTCCCTTCCCAAGAGGAGGCATCGTGGTAGAAATTGAAAAAGCCATTAACGGCCATGACTACAGCAACAGTGTGAATAATCCAATAACATCAGGTGAGCAGGCCAGAAAGGCAGATTATTAGACAGCCCTTCCCTGATACTCATTTTAAGTCACAGTACCATCCATTTCTTACATGCAGGATGGTACATGCTCATTTCGCTTTTATTGAGTCAAAAATAAGACAGTAATTGGATTGAGGCTTTCAGGGAAGAAGGAGGGGAAAAAGAATCTTCTTAGACTCCCTAATGCCAATCTTCATGACCTGTCTGATCTCTCAGTAAATGCCACATATAGGTTAATCCTCACAAATCCTCAGGACGACCTTGTCAAATCAAACTGTTCATCAGTTTGTTCAGAGGTTACTAGATAAGAATAAACAAATGAACTCATGCTGCACATCCAGTTGTCATTTAGGAGTGCTTCTGGATGAAGGCTCCTCAGTTGGTGCTCCACTGCAAAAAACCTCTGATGGGAAACCATGAGGGATGAGCATATCTACCTGCTTCACTAATACACCTGGACATAGGAACACTTACACATTTTACTCTGTGTGCTTGAAGCATTCTGGTTTCTCCTTGATTTTCCTAACATTAGATAATATTGATTTTTAAAAAAACACACATCCATATTAAAAAGTATCATCATATAATGCTGTGAATGCAGGGACATGCCCCAGACACCAAATTGCTCCTTTTACATACAAAACAAGCAAAATGCAGCAGCATCACAACCACCTCCCGTGGACTCCCTGCTTAGCCACTGAGCTGCTCCCAGGGCACGGCGGGTCATTTACCCCCTTTAACCTCAAGGCCATCCGAAGGGGTCCTAATGTGTGATAATACCTTTGCTGCTGTCTTGGATTGATGCCATTCATCTATTCCACGTTGGCCTGCAGCCACCCAACAGATGGCAATGACTTTTAGATGAAGCAGGGTAATTTTGAACTAGTGACCCAAAAGGTGAAAAGTTTTGTAGCCCACTGCTTGCCCTCCGGCCCTAACATCTGCAAACCTGCCCTTTCAAATACCCTCACAATAGTGCTTCAGGCACTGAAAAATACACATGCAGCATCACCACTTGGTTTAGTTTTCTCCCACTTCTCATAACCTTCAAAATTCAGTACTATTATGCCCCACTCCAACTGCTCACATAACTATATCTTGCCATTATGTCAACATCCAAGGAGTACAATTTTGAACGTCTGCTTGTCATCATGTCTCTCAAGCACCTTTGCAATTTCTGCTATGCTACCTCTTCAGGAATCGAGGAAAGTCTAGTCAAAATCTATTATCTTTCCCTCATGTCTTTGGAGACATTTTACTGCAATGCACAAATCACTGCAGTCTACAGTTTGGGTTTGGTCTTTCTCTTCTGTAACTTTGTCTCATCTACGTATGATTTATCCGACAACATCATTGTTTCTACAACTCTGTCCTTGTTCAGATAGTGGCTACAATTTAATATATATGTTGAAGGTCAAAATTTGTGGATACAAGTACAGTGCAGAGTACCTGAAGAATGCCAAAACCTCTGTCTGCATATTGTTCCCCCCTGTTTTTCCCATCCCTGAAAAAGCACACGTCCTCCTGTACAGGCTACTGTCTGTGTTACTCTGTGTGTTTTGGGTTTGGTTTTTTTCCCCTCTTCTCTTCTACTGGAGGATATGTCAGATTTCAAAGGTCTTTTCTTTCATGTACTTCATCCTCAAGACCAAGTATCACAGCAGTTGGTCCTGAGGCCAAAAAGCGAAAGAAGTTGTGCTCTTTTCTGAACCGTGGAGATCTCTCTCAGGAGTCAGATGAAGATCCACTCTTTCAGGAGCAGAACAGAGAAAAGCAACCCTTCTGTCAATTGAATTTCAAAATTATATAAGGTTTTGATGACCCTGCTCAAAAAGCAGTTCACTGGAGAGGTACAGCATGAATCGAACTAATAGAGTAACGGGACTGGAGCGTTTCCGTTGCAGTGAAGGGCAAAACGCTGAATGTGCAAAGGGAATGGCAGCAAAGGGAAGCAGTAACAGCCAGAGAAGAAAGAAAACAAACCAACAAAATCAACACACCACCAAAGCAAACCCCAACAAATTTAACATATTTGTCATCATGTTTTGTGAAGCAGTAAAACGTCTATGTTGGAAAAGGCTGCAGCTTCTGCATAACTATCCCAGCTGTAGACGTTTCCAACTCCATCATTAATCAACGATTCTCTCCTCCGCGCTGCTCGTAACAAACCCCAGCCGCTAAATCCCAGGGTAAGTCCTGCCGTCAGTCTCAGGGTGTGAAACAGACAGTTGACTTCAGGATTCTTCTTTATGTTCAGAAACATGAATAAATCACACACCATCAAGTTTATCATTTTTTCTCCTCAGAGAAATATGAAATATTATAGATCATCTTCAGTACATCAGTTTCTTCACACTCCATTAGCAAGCAAGGTCTATTTTCTCATGTATTTTACCAAACCACTGGCCTAATTTCTCTTTACTTCTTTTGGAGCAGGAAACATAGAGAGCACATTCTCCTGTCATACATCACCTACAACCAACCTTCCTGCCTTTCATCCCAGGGTTGCAAAAACAGTTGTTGGAGTCGGCTAGCAGCTCCAGGTGGTGCAGATCTTAGGTTTCTTTTCAGAGATGCTATGAAAAAAGCTGACCACCAGAAACAAAACCTATCATCAGATAAATAACCTTCAGGAAGCTCAGAAGAAGACATATCCCAAAACACTAAACAGTTCTGAAGGATTAGCAGGTTTTGGGGGGGCGTGTGTGTTTGAGAGGAAAGGTTACCAGTGGGTTTCTGAAATGGTGCTGCACCTGCACGATCTTACTTCACAGAGAAACTGATTCCTCACACTGATACCCTGCAAAAACCCCCAAAACTACAAGCCAAAACCATCACCACCAAAAATTCCACAGTCCAGAAAGCATTCTGAAAACCCCCAAGAACTTCTCTCCTGGTTTCAAAAACTACCTCTGATAGTTGGTAGCCTCAACAGGCAGACTGAGGGTACAGTGGTAACTTGCCATGACATGACAGGAGAGTGTTCCTCCATGTCCAGCAAAATGCTCATATTAAACACTGTCTGCTACAGAAAGGAATGATTGTTCAGAAGAGGACAGAAAGGAATAGGTGGAATTACAGCCAAAATAATAGGAGTCATTAAACACATCTTTTCCCTTTGCGACTCTGTAAGGGGAATAAATGACAGAACTGCAGCACGTTAACACCCTCTCCTCTTTTTTTTCCACCCTCAAAAAATTGCAGTTTGCCTGGAGAAGCAAGTAGGAGAGAGGGCAACAGGATTTCACAATGAACCACTGCAGTAATTGCCACAATTCTTTCCCTACAAACAGAGGGCTGAACGGTGAGCGTCCACACCTGGGCAAGTGCAAGAAGGTGACGTTCACTTTTCCAGTAACTGCATGGTGCCTGCAAGAAAGGCAGGGGAGGAGAAATGCACTGGAAGATCTGCAGGTGTAGGAAACCCTCTAATGTTATGACTGCAGCAAGAAACACTACTAGTAAAAAGGAAAATCTTAAGACATTTGCTGGGTTTGGATGTTGAAAAGCCAAGTACACGTGCAAAATACTTCAGAATTATCTTCTTCATAAAGCCAAACTGAGGCCCAACTTTAAGTGCAAAGTAGATTTTAAGGTAAATTATAACGGGAAAATCAGGAATGGTTTTGCTGCCTCTCTTGCATATGCCAGAAAAATCAAGTTGGCAGCTGCCAGCTCCTGTAGGGACTGGAGCGCTCGTTGGTAAAGCCTTACATCAGCTACAAAAGAAAGAAGTACTGTTTTTCTTCTCCAGGCTTTGAGTACTAATAAACTGCAAATCTCCCATTTCTTTCCCCTTCCACTCAGACTGATCTGGAAGGGCAGTTTCACAGGTGGATCCTGTGCTTTAAAACTGCCACCCAGTCACACATGCTCCGAGTGGCAGAGAAAACACTGGCAGCATCTAACCCTTGTGACCAGTCACGCTGGATCTGGAACCAAGGGGCCCTCCGGTTCCTCTGTAGATTTAATGCACTTCTATGGGATGTGCCAAAGTGGCAGAGCACCACAGTAAAATAATATACACGATGGCAGTGCCCTACCTTAAAATCTCACTGGTCCAGTGATAGCTCAGGGTTGGTGGGGTTGTAGCAACTTGGGTTATTTCTCAGTATTTTTACCACCCATAATTTCCAATTCCCCTGAACTGATGATTCTCAAAATTGCTTAGTAGCAGGAGTCTTTTGCTCGTTCTTTGCAGAAGAACAACCAGGCTATAACATAAAACAGTTATTCCAGAGCCAAACATGCACTCGAAACATTTGCTCCAGCAAAAGAAACAATCAGACACAAGAGCTTTCTGTTCCACTCCCAACAGTACACTTAGTAAGAAGAGAACGACTTTATCAACGAGCAGTAAAAACCTTAGTTTCCCATGTCTGAAAGAGATTTCATTAAATGCTTCCCTTCACTGGGTGCAGATCATTATATTTCTCATAGACTGTAAGCAATGTGAGTCTGTGTCTGCACAAGGAGGCCTGAGCCCTGAATGACAGCTCTAGGAATTACAATAAATACTGCAGGAACACAAGCAATGCTTTCATAGGAGGCCACTGGCAAACGAAGTGCTCTCTTACAGGGAAAAAAAAAAAAAAGCAAGCTAAAAAACAACAAATCAAATTGCAAAGCTCCATTTAACGCTGCTTCTCAGGAAAGAAAAACACTCATCTAGTAAAGACATTCACCTCTCACTGCGGTATTCAGTCTCTGGCTCAGCATCTGGCCCGACTGAGGGCACATCCGCACACCCTCTGCTGCCTCCTCACCGTCCCCAACTCATCCTTAGGCCAGCAAGGATGCAACAACAGGAGATGCCTGTTCCTGGGCCAAACCCCTCCTCACGCTGGGGATGGGAAGCTGCCTGAAACCTCCCAGAGGGTTCAGCTGTATTATTCATGCACTGACGGCCTCCTTGGCAGTGATAAAGGCCACAGTGACGGGGAAAAAAGCTAATTCACAGCCTAAGAAGGATTAATCTTGCTACTGTAAAATGTCTTGGCTACAGTGAGAGTTAGCCACTCATGGGACAGAAGTAAGCCAGAAGTAAACCAAGTACATGCAGAAAATTATGCTTTGCTTGCAAAGACAGAAGAGGACAAATAACTTCAAGGTAGTCTGCTGAACCACATTTTTTTGCTACGTTTTTTTACTTAGAGATTGGTGGTACCCCAGAAGGTGTGAGGGCCATACTTTACTCCTGCTTCATCTCCTTCCACGCTCAAAACTACTTGGAGCAATAACCACAGTCCTGATTCGGGCCATGAAATTGCACCATTTGGGGTCAGCAAACCTACGTCCAACTCCAGTGCTAATGACATTTCTCTGAAAACATAAAACTCTATCTTTCCCGACCCATTCGTATTTCCCATCTGTAGATGAACTAGTCAGTCACTAGTAGGGGTAAGCCCCCTTTCTGCTACCCCTGCAACATGGTTATCTTGTGACAGCTCCCTCCTGGACCCAGCAGCCCAGTCGTGCCCAGTGGATCAGGGATACCATCCAGCACTGGAGCACACCTCAAACCCAATCTGCCACCACTTTCACCAGGAGACCACGTAATAGCTCACATCCATGAGCACACAGGGAAGCCCACATATGCTTGACCACTTGCACTCAGTTTCTAAAAAAGCTATGTAAAAGAGCGAAAAACAACTTGCAAACTCGTGTTCCATTCCTGGTTTCCTCACAGCCCTGGCCCTCTATCAGAAAGGAATGCAGGAATTACAGGTCCGAGGCGGCTCTGGCTGGGAAAGGAGCTGCAGGACAACTGCGTGAGGAGGCTGGGGCTGATCAGCAGAGGTTTTTAAGTTCCCAGAATCAGATCAATAGAAGGAAATGCAGACACACTAGTACAGCTGTAATACTTCACATTTTACCTTATTTTTTTTTCCTTAAGGCATGTTTAAATACTATCTCTGAATAAACACTAGCAGAAGTTGTACTTCTGCATGAAGGAAAATCTATATCCTCTTGTTTGATGCCAGCCAGCACCATTAAAACACTCCAGACACCCACATTTTAAGAGAAAGGAAAGCAAATGGAAAATAGTTCCACACTGAAATACTGAGTGATCCACTCAGAGGCTCTTAATGCCACTGCTCTGATTGCCCTTATACACTGGGAGAGACAAAGGAATGCAATTTGATTGTGCATTTGTAAAAGGAAATTATATTCCCCTCTTTCTATCTTTCTTAAGCATTTGCAGTTTTTCAGAACATGACATCAACAGTATAAATCTCCTGGGCCTAATACAATGGACAAAGTCAGAGTAATCAATTCTTATTTATTAATCAGCCTCTATAATGATGTTCCATAATCATTACACTCCAGTTTAGACACAATAATAATGAAGCTAACAGAACTAATGCAATCTGCGGTGAGTAAGATGTTGGCAGGCAATGGCAATAGCTGTTCTTGATACTAATGCAGTAAGGCAAACAGGGCTTGGTCATGAGAAAAGATATTAAAATGTACAAAAACACACTAGGGAAAGGGGGGCTTAGATGTACATATTTTCAAGTTATTAATTTTTTAAAAAATGAGAAGATGGTAGAGAACCAATCTGCATCATCAGAAATGACGGTTTAGGCTTCTGTAAAATCACTTTTATTCTCAAGAAGGCACAGTAACAGCATTTGAACATCCTCACAGAATCCAAATGCAGTGAGGTTAGAAGAGTCAGATGAAGGGAAAAAAATGAACATTTCTCTTGGAAGAAAACTCTTTAATTACAAAGTAGTCTGCCTGGGACCCTGCTACAGAAAGCCTGCAAATGCTGGCTATTTGGACACACTAAAAACAAGAGCCACCCCCTAAAAAGCTCTTTCCTGTGTGGTTCTCCCAGCCTGTGTGAATAGAAGAGCTTGAAAAATGGGCGAGGGAGAAAGGCACAAAGCAAGGAATGGTACTTAGATCCTTGGGAGCAAAGTCTACCGCAAACGACACATTGCTGGGGGTGCTTTCAGTTCTCAAAAACATCCTTGTTCCAATGATCAGAGGAATTTCTGGGTGAGAGGGATCACTGCTGCACAGAAGACACAGTTCAAAGGGACAGCAAGCCACACAGAATAATTCTGTGGCAATATGACCCCTTGAAATGCTCAGAGAAGCACAGACCTGCACCTTAAAAACCTCAACTACTCAAAAAGACAGGGTGGGAAAAAAAAAAAAGGAAAGGAAAAAGGAAAAAAAAAAACTTGTTTATAATAAAGACTACATTCTGTAGCAATTTCCTAGATTCCTGGGGTTAGAAATCTAGATTGCCAATGGATAAGTGAGCCTTAAAATCACATCCCTGCTGACAAAAATTCATTTCTTATAACCGTCTCCATTTACCGGAATGTTGAATCTTTCCCATGGGGAAGGAACAAATGAAAATGTTATTTCTCTGCTCATGAACTCATACCTTTCTGTCTGCTTTTCACTGTTGGCAATTTCATTCTCTTCCAAATTTGACTAAAGCCCGTGACCTGGGGGAAATAATGTCTATATAATAATCTTCTGAAACTCTAATTCTGAGTCATGTTTTTTTGGATGTAGCCTCGCACTTTATGAAAATTGCACTGAGCTATGAAATGTAAGTGATGTGATGTCTCTGCCTTAACATAATCATTTTGTCTGGTGTACATGTTGCAAGTAATAATAATAATAATATTAATAATAATAATAATGATAATAATAATGGAGTCTCCTTCGAAAGCAACAAAACCAAAATAAAAGTAGGAAAAAACCATCCATGCCTAATGGCAAAAAAGCTGTTGTGGCACCCTGTTCCCTGGGTTTATTTTCACTGCCCCATGGAAACAAGCATTCACAACTGGTAGCAAATTAATGGTGTGAGAGAGGCAAGGAGAAACATCATGCTGCTGGGGTTGAGCAGCTTAATAGCCCTAAAGCTCCTGTGACTTTATGCTTCAGGGGACCTTCCTAAATCCTGGCACAAAGTGTCACATCAGCACTTTGCTCCCAGCCTCGGCCTGGCTGAAACCCCACATTTGCAAATGGGGAGAAATCTGAAACAAGTTCATAAAACACCAAATGCCTGTAAAGCATAATTATTGGCTGGGGTCTCTCGAGCAGCTTGCTGAGCAAACTCAGCAGTGGGAATGTTAGCACTTGATCAGCTCTTCCCCCAAAAGCAGAAATAACCACAGTATCTCTTTATTGGATCCACAGCCACACTCTGGCTGCATCCCTTCCTGGCTCTATAAATCTGCACAAACAACACTGTACATTACCAGATGTTTATTTTATGTTTTTTTTTATCCATGCTGACCCATAAAAATCTACAATGTAGTAGATCAAACAGTGGAAATAATTAAAAACTTGCTCTAAACAAAATTGGTACTGCCACATGTTTGGGCCTTCTTCCATGTGAAGCTCCACAGGTATCAATCTAGACCAACCCCATTTAGATCAACAGTTACTCCACATCTGCAGAGATGTAGCACATGAGTATTGGAGTTTGGGCTCTGATGTTTCCAGGATGAATTTTATATAAATATATATATACATAAATACAACTGAGAAATGCAAAGCAAGTGAGGAATGTTTTATGCAAAAGACAAGCCTGGCAAAGGCAACCTGAGACATTTTCAACTGATATACTTGAACATTACGCTTGCAGTGAATTGAAGCACACAGCAATGCATGTTTGCTGCCAGGCAAATATCCCGTAAGTAAGATTTTTACAGTGCATCTTAAATCTGCAAATTGGTAGCTATAAAGCGCATCTTGAATCATGAAAAACAGGGGGAACTGACAGCCCAGACCTCAGACAGCAAACAACATATTGCAGTGTCATGTGAAAATTCATTTTGTCACTCTGACACCATCTGAAAAAACCCAGTCTCTCTGCAGTATATCCCACATGAACTGGGACAGACTGTGAGCTTAGGTGAGGCAGAATTTTGGGTTCCCGTGACCTTTCAGGTTTTACAAGCTGCCCCATTTTTCTGTTGCGATCTTGGAATGAATTGAAGCACTTAATGTACCCACACTTGTTAGTTGCCCAGGACTATCAGTATGGAGAGCCTGTGTACATGTATGAGTGAGTCTCTGTGTGTGTCCACATATAGAATCATAGAATCATTTAGGTTGGAAGAGACTGAGGGAAAGAAGAACCACGGCAGAGAGGGTGTCTCCTGGGACACAAAAAGCAGTGAAAGAAGATGACGTGATGGTTATTGAAGGAGGACTTCATCCCTGGTCTACTGCATGATAGCACCAAGTTCAAATGTAGGTCCTGAACCAAAAGAGCAGGTCACTCAACTCCTGCAGAGCTCTGCAGAGGGATCAGTCTGATTCCTGCAAAACAAACCCTGTAGCAGAGAATCTCCCCGCATGCTGCTCAGACTGCACGGGCTCTCGCCAAGCAGATGAATCCACTTCACAGCCTAAACCTGCAGCCACCGATGAAACACAAACCACCCACCAGCTTGGGCAGAGCTGGGGATAGCAGATCTGAGCCAAAGCTCGTTACACTAATGAATGTCTTACTATCGACTTCTGCCATTTTGACTCAGGCCTGTAATGAGTAACAACTTCTTGGTTTTATGCTGGTCATCTCCCCCATTTGCCTTCCACACACAAGAAATTGAATGGTGGATTTTTTCCTAAAGCACCCTTAGGTCTTCAGATACAATCTGCTTGAGAAGTGCACGCTCTTCATTTGTTGTTGTTAGAAACACTATTAATAGTGGCACTATAATGTATTTTTAAAAAAAAAAACTCCACAACTTTTTTACATGACAATGGTAAAAGGTTCATTTTAAATAATCAAGAAAGAAGTAATTTCCATTAGATAAAGCAGTCAATAGCATCAGAAATGTGGCTGCAATTACCTGTTGCTCCTTACAATGAAATCCTTGTAGCGTAATAACCACAAGATGATGAAACATGTTTTGTCTCCATTTCACATGACTGACCCCAATTTTGCCAAGGACATCTGAACACATTTAACATACTCAAATCTTCCATTAGAATAATGAAAATACACATTATTGAATTCTGTATTTGCTTTATAGTCCTACAAATAGCAAATTCAATCTTTCTTACTTTTGGTGGAGACTACACCTGCATAATTGTTCGCATTTCTCAGAGGCTGAAATAAGCTACAAAATGAAGAAAGAGGAAGAAGTTGACCCGGGATCCGTTATGCAGCACTCATGTGATTTTATTTACTGAATGTGTTTACTAAAAAGGCTGTGTATAACCTAGCAACCTCCAAAAGATATACAACTATCCTCCACAACCCATACTAAAAGCAATAAACCACGATGTACATGCATCGTTAATGACGGGGGCTGGAGCGCTCCCTTGTAAGGCAGCAACTGCCAGAGTTTATAGCCACGGAGTGAAATTCTCTTTGCTTCAAGGTACAAAGAACTTGCTTAAAAATCACTAAGTATCCACATGTCCAGTAAGGAAAAACACAGTCAGCCTTTCTGCTGTGCTTTTTAAGAGGGAAAACTTCACTCATGGAAAAGTCCTATCAAAGTCAGTTGCAGCTTTTAGCTGTTACGTGCTGAGGACACCTTGCATTTGGTCCCGTATCTCTCTCTGCTTTGCATACAGCAGTTTGCTTTAGTGTGGACCTCGGGAGACATTTTCATCTCTTTTCTTATCCACAGATCTCAAATCACTGAAACCGAAGCCCCATGACTTATAAGCCCAAGGCAACATTGAGAACTGATCTATGTCAGAGGGAAAAAAATAATCCAGTCCTTCAGGCTTCTGGCTGATTTACAGTAAAGGTAAGGCCTTTAGACTACTGGATATGATAAATATTTCTGCCTCTTTTTTTAAGGCAGTGGCTCGGTATTTTCTTTTCATTAGCTTCAAACTTCACTGCAGTGCTAGAATTGTGAGTTACACTTGCAGAGTCCCTAATGTATCATTTGGCTTCTACTTCAGTAGCTGGTACTCAGATAGCAGGAGAAATGGAATAAAACAGGCAGCCATCACCCCACCCCTCTCCAGAAGCAATGCTTCAGGTGTACTCACTTGTTCTTATTCAAAAATAAGAATCCAATCGTGGATCACAGCTTCTATCTGTTAAACTCTGCTCAATATAATCTGAGACGTTCAGACGCTGCGTGTTCTACAGTCACTGCTCCAAACCATGTGTTAAGTCTAGATGGCAATGGAATTTGGATGATTAACTACCCTCAACAAAAGTGTGCCCCCATCCCTATGTCTCCCCCTACAATTTCAGAATCAAACAATGGCTTGCTCTGTGAATACGAGGAATTTCATCTCAGACAATTTCAAAGCCTGTTCTCATACACAGAAAGCTTAGATGTTGAAAATGACAGGAAAGATGTTCATCGCTCTGATTACAATCCCAGCATCTACCACTGTACTTTGCTGAAAGATGGGTATGAACTGACAACAAAATTCACAGTTCAAAGAGGAAGTCTCAGTTTCCAAAACTCCAGATAACCATTCTGTAAACTGCTAGCCCAGGTCTGCTGAAAATACTGCAACATCACCAGGAATGAGTGATGTTAAATAACATTGTAGCCTCTAGATTCAAGGCACCTCCGTACCAGTCCAATTTCCCCTGCATCAGCTGACAGGTCAATCTAATTTGAGCATGTACCAACAAAGCAAAAGGACCAATAAGGCAAATATAGATCAGCAGTTTGCACAGAAATTTTGACATGTCATGACTTTTCCTGTAGCAGCTGGAGGCACAGCATGCTATATTCACTAATAATTCAGTGTACTCTTACGACAAGATGCTCTAGATGCTGCTCCACTTTAGAGTCATTTTTTTGCACACAGCGATAGATGGAGAGGACAAAAATGTACTACTCCTGACTTACTGCCTCTCCTAAAGATGGTAGATTTCACTGTTGTTTATCTGTGGCTTTGACCTTGTGCAACCACATGGCACTATACCAGCAACAAGGAGGCAGGGAAGAAGAAGAACTTCCTCACGGCGTCTGAGGTTTTATAGTTCTCACAGAGAAATGTGTCATTGCAAACATCTAAATACAAAGCACTGAAGACATTGGAAAGCAAATCGCCATCGTTTGTGTCCATGCTTGTTTTGAATCTCACTATCTGATCTCTAATGCAACCATTCAGCTTTATTTTAAAAGAAAAACTGTTACTGCATGTAGCAGTCCGAAAGATCCATTAAAACTTACAGACTCTGGTTTTCTGGCTTTCATCAGAGTGTCAAATTTACCTCCCTCTTCTTCATCTGAAGGAAGCCGAGTTACAACAGTGATACATTTGGAGAAGATCCTCTCAAGGCAAAAACCTGTTCCATAAAACACAGAATCTGAGTTGTGACTGAAATGCTGGCGGGATTTCTGAAACCATTTGAGTTAAATGGATTGATTATAATTTCCACTAAGGAAATTCAAGTTACAATGGCTACGTAGCAGTCACTTTGAGTGATCAGGGATGTATTCTCCATGTAATTATACTATTGTTACTCCGGTGCAGTTCTATCTATTTCAGTGTTTACTAATTCCAGTTCAAGGGAGGTGATCAAAATTAGAGTCAATTGAGTCTGATATAAAGAAGTTCTCAGATTTCTCCACTCCATTAACATCAATTTCTGTGCTCCATTAACACCAGTTTTATTCTGGTATAACCGCATTGATTTCAAAGGAGTTACACCACCCTGATGTTGGTGCTAAAGAAACAGAAAATCAGACCCTATTTCTTTAATAATATTTTTCTGGAAAATATTGCTTCCCTCAGACAATTAATGCAAAAGTCACATAGCAAGAGGCACACAAATATACTTGTAAAATGTAACAGCTGAACAATCTAGTAGATAAGAACTGTGTTTAGGTTCTGACCCAAGGCCAGTGATTTTTACATCAAAGTCCTTACTCTTTTTAACCAAAGGTAATATACCCAGCAGCAAGGATGCTGCAAGTTGCCAACAGCAGCATTGCCCTGCAGTGCTAAATGGATTGACTGGTGAACTCCAGCTGCTGAAAATAACTGAATTGAGAAAGACATGTCAGCTATTTCCACTGTTGTCCATTTCACACCAAGGTAGTCCTTCCCTCATCAACTGGTTTCAAGATGAGGAACTCCACAGCACAACAATCTATGATGGTATGCCAAAATTTTATGTAAGCGTGTGCATGGGCACACATTTGTGCAGACACATAAATACCACCTACACGTATCACAGATGATGATCTGGTCGATTAACTTCAAGTCACTGAGAATGATACATACTGAGATCAAACAAAGAACGTGCATTGACTTCAACATGCTTTAAATCAGGCCTAAAATAAAGAGATCTGTAGGACTTAAGTATGCAGCCTCTTAAATATTTCAAACACTAGAGTTTAACAGAACGAGAACATGCCATAGTAGTGCTATTCCTAGAAAACACACACACCAGCCTATTTGCACGTGGCTGTAAATAAACAGGACCCATTCTCTGCATTCACTCTGAAGCAATTGCTTACATAAAAAATTTGTCAGTGACATAAATAATCCAGTAGGCTAAATGCCCAAGAGTGTCAGCTTTTGTATTATTGATGCCTAATATTTTAAAATAAAATCAAGTACAATTATCTTGCATAGCTATAACAAGTGGAAAGAAATCACTGGCAGAATGTGTTAGTGGTTATCAAAACCAATCCACATTCAACAAAACGGGTGGACGACACCAGTAGAAAGATTAAACGGAAAAAACGGTCAGAAGACATGGCAGCATCGCTCTATTTTAAGTGGAAATACATCGGAAAATATCATTACAGCCTCGTTGCTAAGTATGTAGCACTAATGCTGCTGAACCAAAATACTGAAACTATTGAAATGCCTGACAAAAAAAACCCCCAAGCCATCTTGAAATGGGTTTGATGGTTTACTCTGAGCTGTAGTTCCACCAAATCTTGAAAAAAATTAAGCATCTAAGAGAACACTCTGACCCCACCCATTCCCACTAGGGTCCAATATTCTAGCACTGGCACTTCATCAATTAGGGGGGACAGGGCTCCTACAACGGAAATAAAGGCACATTGCAGTCACCCTGAGATGGCTCTCAATCAAACGCTGCCACAGAAACAGACCAGCACGTTGCTTCTGAGACCAAATCATGTTTTTAGAGAGCCTTACTATGCAAAGCTTTACTTATGTCCCTCATGTAATGTATCCTGCCTGGTCCCACAGAAGTGAAGAAATCTGCTTGCAATGCTGTGCAGGACCGACTGCTTACCCACTCGCTTTCTGTTGTGGCTGTGTTTTAAGCAACCTCTCAATGCACATGCCCCTCCAGAAGAATGCAAGGCAGAACAGCTGCTGGGAATATAGTTCAGGGGCTGACCAATACCAGTCTGTAACTGGTTAGGAAAACAGGCATGACCACATACAACTGCAATAATAATAATAATCTGATTTAGAGAAAAATATTCAGGTGATTATGATTTAAAGAACAGGCAACTCACTTTAGCTGGTTTTGTCAGATGGGTTGACCAGCTTAAATTCACAAACAGGAATACAAACCAGTTTAAGTGATACAGATTAATTTACTATGCACAAAAGTTACCAGGTTTGAATATGGAAGTGCAGGTCTTCCAAGATCTCATAAATAATAAATTGAAAAAAGGCATTTGGATGTCCCAGTAGAAAAAAAAAAAAGAAGTTTTAAATCAAAATAAATGCTTAGTTCACATGGAAATGTAAAATCCATGGGATTAGATACAGCAGTATTATATCAGAAATGCAAAAGTTGTGTTTCAGTATTGATTAATGACAGCAAGGCCTGAATTTGCATATAATTTACAATCACTTCCTTCAACAAATGTCTTCATTTAGTATTATTATGAGTTTGGAATGACAAGATTATTACAAATCATTCTCTATCAGGAAGAATCAGTGAGAAACCCACCATTTATTTGGCAATACTGCAAGAGACACGATTGGGTGAGAAGGTATAAACATGGTTTATGTCGAGAGGGCTGTACATTACTCAAGTGTACCAGTGTCACATGCAGATTAGGCAAATCATTAGTTCTGTTCTGATAGTGTTCACAATACGCTGCACCCAAACACATGGAAGCTGTAGTCCCTCCTCTCGAGGGAACTACAGTTCAAATTCATTTTCTGGTACTGGGCAGGTGATGAAGCCAGGCGAGCACCGGGCAGCACTGCAGGCGAGCATCAGAGGTCAGGCAGCAGCACATGAGCTTTGCAGAGAGCAGTGAGGTTCACAAGCCAGGCTGTCAGGAAAGGGAGTAAGAGCTCTGATTTGCATACAGCAATAGGTTAAAACCAGACCGCCAAAGTAGCTGCTGTCCCCTACACCAGCTACTCTGTTCCCCTGATGGCAGCTGTCATCCCACCGCAGCCCAGACAACTGAATGGCTCATGAAGCACCTTCTGGAGTGCTCAGGTTTTCAGCTTGCAGTATTATGTCTCTCCAATTTGAGTTTAACTTAATATGCTTTAGAAGCCATTCATTCATCTGCCTTGCAGAGAAGGTAATCTCCATCACAAGGGCAGGACAGACAGCTTAAGGGCCATAACCTCTTCAGCTGTTTTTTGCCTTTAATTTGCCACAGCTTGCAAGTCAGGGACCTCAGGCAGGACCTAAGTCATATGGCTGGATTTCAACAAAGCACTTAGGACCAAGCAAATCTGTGGAACAACCAGTTATTACAGTCAGGCAGGTGCCTAAACGCTTAGCCGGATTGAGACCATTTAACTTAGACCAAGTCGCGGGACTTATCTTTACAGCTCAGTTGACAAAATCCATCCATAGGATTGAATCGTGCTGCCTGTACCAGCCTGTGTACTAACTACTACTGTTCCCTTCAGTCACTTCAGATTCTTGTATAAGAGTGTTATTTTGAATGAAAAGCTTTAACAACAAACTTTGCAAAGAGTAGGCATTTCCACTAAACAGGCCAGGACAGTAAAAGCAACACAAATCAGAAGAGAATGTAGAACTCTTACAGCCTTTTTCACCCCCACTAAATTTGCCAACTGCACCACCATGGCAGACAGGGAAACCTTTTCTCATTTTGAAAGAACTCCATGCAAGCACCACGTGCTGTGAAATATTATTTTAAGGGAGTTGTTCTGATAAAAACAAATGGCCAAGCCTAGTGATTAATGCTTTATATGATGTACTCAGGTTATTAATCCCACCTTCTTCTTTCCACTGGCCCCAGCAGTGAATGTTTTCTGGAAAACTGCATGGAGCCAGATGGTTAACTATTGGAAATCTATACTAAAAAGATTAATGTTACCCCATGACAGGGATCAGTCATTTGTAGAGATTTCCTAATACAAATGGTGACATTTGTTTATTCAGACTGGCTGGATGAGCCATACTCTGTGGAGAGCCTAATTAGTTCTCAAAGATTTTCAAAACACTGGGGGCCCAGCTGCTGAGCTGCAGTTCAACATCTGAAAGAGAATTACATGTGGAAACAGCTACAGGAGTAACACAGACACCCAGACAGACAGACAGACACGCACAACTGCTTGTCGGGCTGCCTTTGAGCTGCTAATTCTGACATGGTATATGGAAAGACACCGGTGGCCCGGGTGAGTTCAGCACTTACAAGTGGCCAAGGGAAAGTCTCAGGTGCCAGTCGCGGTGATTGGAAATTGCGGCCCTGGGTGCCATTACTCTTGAGAGAGAAGAGCTGTGCACAGCCACGGGCTGAACGCCTACCTACACCCATGGCTCTCAACACCACCCACTCAAATGCACAGGGACAAAGTCCAACCATCTCGATACTTCGCTTTTATGTGTAAACAAATACGTACTGCGAGGAAGATGAGCATGAAAGAAAACAACTGCGTCTTACACAAAAGTTTCAAAGTGTGAATAGTACTTACTATATTCAGAGCAGGCCTTTTTCCAGATGGATAAAAGAACCAACATGCCCAAGGCCACTGTAATTTCCAAACCACTCAGATTAACCCCCCCCTGTATTCAGGGAAGGAGTGAAGCACACGCTTTAAAGTGAAGGACACACTTAAATCCCATTGACTTCAGTTATGCATGTGTGCTTACACACTCTCCTGAATAAAATGGATGTAAGCGTGTGTTTAAACTTGAACCGATGCTTTGTTGAGATGAGACTGTGAAGAGAGAAGTGAAATTTAAACTGATGTGAGAAATACTGCTTTTATCACTAAGCAACAAGACCTTTCTATCAGCAGAGGTGTTTTGGGAGAAAAATAAATAAATCTACATACAAGTGCTTTTCTTTTCCTTCAAACGCATATAAGAAGTAAAAAAAAAACCAAACCTAAATCAACCAGAAGAAAAGTCATTAAAATTGAATGTTTTTATATAAACCATTCAAATGCTCAATTCAACAATATGAAAACACTGACAATGTTGAGACTGAGGCCAGGACAGATGTTAACTTTGTGAACAGCTGTTGATTTGAAGACATTGCAAACTCCCCACTGGCTGTTATTGCTCCCCCGTCAGAACTTACCACGTGTACAGCGCAGCCAGAAGGGATCGTACGAGCGCACCTTCATCCACCACACACACAATCAACCACAGCAGCTTAAAAAAGGCAAATTACTGGAGTTTTGGTTAAATGATGAATGGTGAAGGAGGTGTGGGAGCACTCGTGGGACAAATAGGAGACTTCAGACAGAGAGAGCAACGAGAGCAGACACATATGCAAGATTCACATGCAAGCTCTGTGCTTTAAAGTAACATATATAATATTTATTATATATAATAATATATTCTAATAAGTTCATATAATATATATAAAATGTTCTCAAAAAAAATAAAAGCTACACTTATTTGGATGGTTTTTTGGTACAAAGAAAAGTCAACAGTAACAGGTTAGGATGAGAAATGAATTCAAGAGCACATGAAAACTGGTTTGCTCTGTATAAACTCCTAGAACAAACCAAGCTAAAAATAAAGTCCCACCACGAACAAAAAAGAATACTCTCCTAGTAAGCTGCACAGAAAAGTAGGGTTTGTGAAGAACCTCTGTCCCTACACCAGCAGTGACTGCACTGTTACTCGCTCAGTCAGACAGACCGGGCTGTCGGCTGGAGTCACCTGGCCCGGCTCTGGACTGCTCACCACAAACTGGGAGCTCTGGTACTAGACATCTCCATAAACACACTGACTAATGGCTATGGACAGCAACTGTGAACTGGCTTCTGATTTTTAAGATCACTTACACATAATATATTCGTGTAATATTCTTTCCTCTCCAGTGGTTTACTCTTGTTTTTCATCTCAAACCTCAAAGTTAACTTCAGTTGTGAGCTGAGACAAGGACTGTTAGTGGGCACACACAGAAACTAATGAAAGGAACTCGCAGTCTCTTACTGTGATCCTGCCATAGAACCAAAATAGAAATCATTCTGGTACTATCTAGAAATTTAAACGCATATGCTTTGCACATCTTCCCCAAATCCCCTCCCCTCTGATGCTGTACCCTATGCCATATGCATGAGTCAAGATGCAGGAGCATATTTTCTTCCAATGTATATGCAAAAGCTTTGTGGAACAAAGTGTGATTAACTGAAGGTAAATCAAGTCACCTTAATTGGGAAAAATAGGAGCTTTAAAAATAGGTATTTATTAAGAAGCTGAATTTCTAAGTAGTATCCCTCTTCGTGGTATAAATATGTGACATGGAATTAATCAAGAGAGCATCTTGGAGAAAATATTAAAGTAGCATACAATTTGATACCACTGCAAAAAAGCAATCAAAACAGAGCACGGCAATAAATTAATAGAAAAAAGTTATATATCCAAACCAGACTAGAAGTAATTTTGTAAGTCAGCAGTAAAAAGTTAAATGAACATTAATTTAATCTATTTTAGATGCAGCAGTCGGTAGAGGAAATACTTTCCTGCTCTTTAGCGATACGAACACAGCTGACACAAAAATTGAAAAAGGAAGGGCAAGCTAAGCACTGTGGAAAGTGTGAGCACAGAGACACCGGAGAGAACCAGACCTCCTGGAAGGGCAAGGCTGGTTTTCGTGGGAGAACTCCAGAATGGAGTTTTGATGCAATGACCTCTCGATAATGGTTGCAACCTATGTTTACCGTGTTGCCTTTTTATGCACTTTTAGGCAGCACAACCATCCTTTTAGAGGGAACAAGCATTTCACACTCCTCTGGGGTATGCATAGCAAGGAAATGATTACATCCACCAAAGAGGGATCCTCTATCAGAAGCAACAAATTTCCTGGCAGTGTGGAATGAGGAAGAAAAAAATGGAAGAAACAGAACAGGGTGCCAGTAGAATTTCCAGGGATTACCACTTCTCAGAAAACCCCATGTTTCAATTGTGCACATACATATTCATCATTAACATCAGGTAGAAGACTCTGTTCATGAAGGTCCCTGGAGAGGACCTGGAGAAGTTTTAGGAAACAAGGCTACCAACAGCAAAAAAAAGAATACTATGATTCATTTCATATCTGAAATTATATATTCAAGTGAATGTCTGACAGCATCATAGCTTTCTCATGTGCTGTCTGGAGCTTTATCTATTTAAACAAGTTGCTGCACACCTACCTTCAGATAAACATCCTGCATGATCTTTACAAGAAATAATAAAGGGGCCTTAGCTGTTATCACTCCAGGCATTTGTAATGCAGATAGGCAAGAAAAAGGACTTTATGACTGAGCTGAGAAATGAATGAAGAGCAAGTTCGTAGCAGGTGTATGAAAATCAAACAAGGATGGTGAAGCACAAGAAAGAAGAAACAAACACTGGGAACCAAACTGCAAAGAATGAAAACAAGAAGCAATGACTAATGACGACATAACCCCCCTAATTAAAAAACTTAAGGCTTTGACTCTAAAAGGTACCTTAACAAGTGTCTGTTGTAAAAGACACCTCACCGAGCTCCCTATGCCTAAGCAGGTCAATTCAACAACAGCGCTCTTCAAATCCTTCCTTTAAATAAATGAATGCAGACATTCGGACACTGATGGTTTTCTAGTTAAATCCAATAAAACTGCTACTGATTCAACAATAACAAACTCCCTTGAACCAATAAAGTACTCTATAAGAAAGAATATGGTGATCAGAGGGCTGCTGAGGGGCCTCTCGATATGAATTTATAACAATGTTTTCCTTTTATTTACTGCTCTATACCACAGGTAATTTAAGTAAGCAATAGGTACTTAGTAAACCAAAACTGTAAAATAAACTGTAAACTACTGGGAAACACTAAGCAAACAAACAATACTAGTGATGAATGAAGGTTATTAAGAACAGAGTGGGAATCCACAAGGAAGGGTGTTTCTCCTCTTTGCTCGGGGTCAAGGAGTGCTTCTACCACAGAAGAAAACAGAGTATCACCAGGTGCCATCGTATTTGTACATCGGAGAGCCCCCAGGGAAGACACTCTGCTCTTGCTATCATTTGCAGAACTATTTTTTTTTAAAAAACAACATTAAATTTGCATGAGATTGGATGGGGGGAAAGGATGGCGTGTAAAGGGAGAGAGAGCTGAATTAATATTCATCAGCAACATACTGGAAGAATGCAGAAGGGGTGATTTGAGGGAGCTTGGAAAAGGAAAGGAGAGACAGCCATTAGTATTAGAGACATCCTGCGAAACACACTCTGCTCTCAAGCAAGAATTGCAATGTCTTTTCCCCATGCACACTAAATATCACCCTGCTCTGAACAGCTTTTGGATTCCCCACTGCAGGGCACCCTGGGGAGGAAACCGTTTTGGCTGAAGTTTGGCAGGAGCAGGTGGCATTCACCAGCTGCAAGTCGTTTTGCTCTTGTTGGCACCACAGCAGCTCTTGGACTTCTCACAGTTTGTGTTCAGTGGGGAAGGGGGAACAGGGAGGGAGCAAACAAGTCCTCAGTGGTGTTTAACACGATCCCAGGCTTCAGGGCTGCCTCTTCCAAGCTGGCAACTCTAAGCATACAGCTAAAGACATAGAGCTTTCAGAAGGTGCCTGCCTGGGTTTGCCAGTGCAGGGTTCAGGTTTGCTTGTGCTTCCATTCTCGGCTGTGAGAGCACATAGTCTCTGACACAGCTGCCACTTCAAGGTGGAAACAGCCCTGCAAGCCAGATGTGAATGCTGGGAGGGAGGCAGAGAGAGAGAAGAGCACGGCTTATCACCAGGTGTAAGTGATCTCTCTGCAGATGGACTAACCAGCATCAGAGAGCTCCAAAACACATTCCTTTTCCCTGCACCTGTGCTGCCAATTCTCCATCCTCTGGGCATGCATGTGCTTCTCTACAGAAACAGGGGCTGCAGTTGGAAAATTTCTGGGGTTTTTGCACAGTAGTACAAATACTTCAATTATTACCTTTAACACCATATTTCATCAAAGAAAAGAGGGTGGAATCTGGATACCATAAGCATTGCAATGCCATTAAACTGTCTGAACTTACTTATTTCTGTCTTCAGAAGCCATCGGAGAAATCAAAAGGTAAGATGGGAGGAGGAGTTCTCTTCCCTTCTCCATTTCTCATCACAGCAGAGGGACCTTGAAATTGCAAGAGCATCTCGTCTAAGAGAATTTTTTAAGTGTTTTAAAAATCTTAAATCCGTCTGTTTTCTTTCTACCTTTTCTTTTGACTGTGCACCATGAAAATGCTTCCATCTGGCCTCAGATGATTCCTTTAAACTGCAAAATATTCCTCTTGCTTTCCCTGATATACCCAACCGTCTAACCCTTCATTTGAAGGGTTCTTTCATTTCCAAATGGCACAAGCGTGACCATGCGTGACAGTGATGCCACTCCAGAGATGAGCTTCACTCTCTGAACCAGGGTGGCACATGCACTCACGCGGGGTAGAACAGTCACTTCTCCCCTCCAAACTCATCTTTCATCACCATCCCTGACAGACATATCCTCCTTGGCAAAGATTAACACTTTGCTAATGAAGTTATCTTGTGATCTTCTATTATAGCTGGTGTCTATTCTGCCATCTAACAAGCTCTTATAATTTGCTAAGGTGGAGCAATTAGTCAATGCTATTAATATTAAAAAGTTCTATTACAGAAATAGCTAGAAAGCTATTTACCAAGGTAGCACACAAATGCACAGGTAGGTACTGTCTCTATGCTGAAGAGCACTGTTAAATAGGTCACCAAATAAAATGAACAGCTAAAGCACTCATAATAAATGTTCATGGAAATTACTTTCTCTTCATTCACAAGCAAGTGGTTTTCACAGATTTTTCCTAGGCATTATTTTACAGTGATGTTACACAATATGACCAGCCCCACCGCTGCTAGATGCCAACCTTGACTTTGTACCAAAGGCGTACTCAGCAATGCAAAGAGATCTGCTGGAAAACCCTCCAGCAGGAGCGCCAGACAGAAGCTCCTCGGTAATGAAAGCCACACTGATCCCATCGCAGGAGTCAAAGGGCTGCTCGTCGTGATGCAGGATGGCTTGAAACAATAGCGTTTGCCAGAGCAAATGGTGGATGTGGCATCCACGTCTCCCCATGGGAGGGAGAGTTCAGACCATCAAGTGAGATGAGATTTCAGGAGGTGAATAAGCTACTTCAGCTGAATGCACATTAACCCTCAGGTGTAGCAAAGAAGAAAACATTTGCCCTGATTTTTTGTTTTGTTTTGGTTTTTTACCAGATTTACAAAGCCATCAAAAAACCTTCACTTCCTAATGGTCTGAGAACAGGAATAACCTAATAATGCTTTTCTTAAGGACAAAGTACCCCCAAATATTTATAATGAACCATTACAGCATGTACTGCAACTTTACAAGCTTTCATCTAATTACTTCCACTGAAACAAACACACAAATCTTCCAGCTCCATGCTGACACACACACACAGGCTCTCCGAGCACCAAGCCTTCAGCAACCTTCCTCTGATGGACACTTTTTTTTTCAGGAAATGACACGGTGACATAGGTAAAAGGTGATTTAGATAGACTGCTGTGTCACAAATTGTCAGGATCTGATTTAAAGACCTTGCCTTTGTCAAGAAAGACAGTTGGGTGTCTGCTTTAAAGAAGTACTGGGAATATTTTCATCAAAGGTTTGAATTGAAAAACAGTGGGAGGTAAATATCTGAGATGTTGCCAAGAAAGACCGCTATATCCGTGCAATTACCATTAACAGGGGACAGCAGTGGTTCAATGAAGTAATTCAATCTGGTGTCCTACATTTTATCAGACAGCAATTTTGAGTTCTGACATAAAAGGCTGAGAAAGAGGATTGGACTCTTTTCTGTGAAATTCAGCCCTAATTCTTGCAATCAGGGGATGTGTTCCCTGCTTCAGGTACAATCCTCCAAGTGACTCAAAAGAAGAATATACTAATATTCATCAGCACACTAATCATTCCCAGAGGTATAAGTCATACTTTGGGCAAGTTTTTGGAACTGAGTGCCTGCAATTTTCCCAACTTAACTACACCAATGTTTCCTTACTTGTAGGTTTCTCCAAAAGAAAAAGATCCATTGTTAAAGATTGTTAAAAGATTAATTAATATGATGCAGCCTAAATTAGTAGATGTATTCCTTCCTTGCCTGGAGAATAAGGCTTATGAGGATCGATTGAGGGAGTTGGGGTTGTTTAGTCTGAGGAAGAGGAGGCTGAGGGGAGACCTCATCACTCTCTACAACTGCTTGAAAGGGCACTGTAGAGATATTGGTGCTGGTCTCTTCTCACGGGCAATGAGCGACAGGACAAGAGGGAATGGCTGCAAGCTGCAGCAGGGTAGGGTTAGGCTGGACATTAGGAAAAAAATTTTCACGGAGAGAGTGGTCAGTCAGTGGAATCAGCTGCCCAGGGAGGTGGTGGAGTCACCCTCCCTGACTGTGTTTAAGAGCAGATTAGATGTGGTGTTGAGGGATCTAGTGTAGGGGAGAACTTGTAGAGTAGGGCTGATGGTTGGACTTGATGATCCCAGGGGTCTCTTCCAACCTAAATGATTCTATGATTCTATTCCATGATTCCAAAATAGGAGAAAGTGAGGAAGAGAGTATTTCTTCAGAAAACGACAAAAAGAAAAGTCTATGGAAGCTCACGTCAACAAAATACTATCACGTAGCTTTTCCTCATCATTAATCCATCCATATGGAATATTCCTATTTCCTTAGAGGCTTTTGCACTCTCTCTCTCCAGAGCAATCCTATCAGTCAGTCACATGACAGCACTGCTGGTTTCCAAGGTCACCGAGTTTGGACAGGAGCTCTGTGATATAATCACTACCTCAACAGACCCAAACGTGAGAGCGGGATGAACCAGCACTCAACATTTTGGTGTCTCCAGCACAACACTGACCCAAACAATCACCACCACAAACCCCTTTTTTTGGCAAAGGATTCACTAGATTTTATCCATTAACTCCTTTCTACCACAATACCTTCTTTTTGCACACTGTCATGCTATTCGACAAATTCCCAAGTTACAGAAATCAAGTTTGCAGAAATCTTGCAAGGCTTTCCATTTTAAATACAAATAGGAGAAAACATTCATTTTACATTTATCTGAGTAAAATCTCGCTACAAACGATAGCACCAGCGGGTAACTTGCATCAGAAACGGTCCGGTGTTGCTCTTTCGAGCTGGGTTACAAAAAATATAATCCACCGAGTTCAAAACTTCAGTAAGAAGAGCAACCTGGCTCCTGTTCCAGGCCGAACACGGCCAACCCCCTTCAAACATCATACAAACCCAGGACTGTCACTGAAGCGCCTCGGGATTGCTTATCCCTTTTCTCTTCAGGAAATGTTATAGATCTTCCCCTAGACACCCAACACGGTCCTTCCTCCAAAATATTAAATGTACAATAAATACATTCATTGTTATTGAGCATTTTCTTTTCATGATACCAAACTGAGACCCTTGGAAGATGAAGGCTTCGTGTATGACAACTTAACAGCTCGCAATCAATCTAATTTGCAGCACGATGACCTTAAATGAGTTTAAAAGCACCATAACGCATGTTTAGCAATCAGTGAGGCAGTTCTTTATTACCCAGGTTCACATCTGCAATTTGTGCCATGTGTTATGGGAAAGAGAAAAAGTGGGGCAACACAAAAAAATAATTCTTCCACTTTGCAAGAGCTGATGAGCAAAACACGAGCTACGAGTAACATGGGGCACCAGAGACCAGACTGAGACTGACAGCAAATATTAAGTCTTTCTGCTACTTATATAAATCCTAAATCTCCAGAACAGGGAATTAGAAAATTTAAAATTTGCTTTTAAGTGATCATGTCTTGATTCTTCTAAATTGATTTTTGTTGGGTAAAATGATGAAGGAATTTCACCTGAAACAGCATCAAAAATACATACTCAAAACCGTGATGTTTCTAAACTGTAAACAAAGCTGTCTACAAACCACCTGCAACACTCCTGTCTTCTACTGATGACCAAAGTTAGAGCTCCTTCTGGCAAATAACGGACATTTTCATCTCATCCCTTCAAATACATAAGATTTCTTATTTCCTTCTTTCCTCCCTTTCTTTCTTCCTCCTTTCCTTTAGCCATTGCCGTTCATCACACTTATTATCCTTGGGAAAAAGACAGTTCCAACAAGGTAAGTAGAAAACTATACGTAAAAGCAGAAGGAAGAGGGACTAACAAGCTGAAAGCATTTGGTGAAGAAATGCAAGAGCCCTATATGTAACACAGCACTCTAGAAAAAAATCCCACGGGAACCACACAAAAGGGCAAAACTGAGCCAAAGACATCACACAGAGCACAGAACTGCTAAATTCCAATACCTAAGGCAGGACTGGGCGTGGGCAAGATGGAGCATGAAGGCCTCCAGCTCAGCACCGCTCAGTCCTAAGTGCTAACTCCTTGGGTACATCAAGTCCTGAACCACCCAATGTATCTGGGGTCTGTCTTAATCATTGCACGGTTCGGTGGATGAAAAGCTGATTTCAGCAAAGAAGGAGCAAACTCAAAAGACCTGAAATTCTGCAATCTGGTAACAGTCTCCTACCTGAAGGGAGTCAACAACATCACTTATTCGACCGCTACAAAGAAGGAATCTTTGCCTACTTAGGATCGCTGCAATTGCATATAGACCTGGTCTCAGTTCTCCTCAGCTGGGCGAGAATTTGCTGCTTTCATTGTTTAAGATTTGGACAATACAGTTTCACACAATTCAAAGAAGAACTGTAAGGATTCATGTTTTCAGTTCCAAGCATTTTATTCCAGAAGCACGAGCATGCCTTAGGGCAGGGTTCTCCAATGTATTAGGAAACACCAGTCAGAAAGGCTGCAAAAATACCTCAGGCCTTCACCATCTCTGTTCAAAATTATCTGATTAACCAAATTCCAGCCCAGGTCATTTATTCTGCTTGCCTAAATGTTCCTCAAATATTGAGTTAATAATATATGTTTTTCTTAACGTCTAGAAAAATACACTGCTTTGTTCTTCAAAACCAGTTGTTTTGCTCCAGCTATTCTCATCATGATTAGTCACATGCTGGAAATCCACATACGCCTGCTTTTGCTGCTCTTGCGTCGATGGTCATATTGTTAGCAAACTCCTTAATGAGTCTCAGTTCTCCCTAGGAACAGCACTACAGCTCATAAATAATCAAATTAATAGACCTGGGGTAGATGTTATTACACATAATGTATTTAGTTGGCAATGATGATACCTGCCTTACAGCAGCTGTTACAATAAACTGCGTTTGCAGTGGCTCCTGGAAAACAAAAGACAACACCTAGAAGATTTCAGATAAAGAAACACCAGTTTTTCCAGGTCTCACTGCTCCACATCAAATGTGCTCCACTGAATAACCACCCTCAGAGAGATTTCTACCAGGGATTTTGTCCACTTTTCTCGAATCTGAATTTACTATCAGAAGATTCATAACCTCTGTTGTCAGCTTCACACGTGCAAAGCATGGGCACATGGAGATTTTAAAGTGGAGCTAAAATGGATTTCAGTATACTCTTCTCAATAATAGTTGGTAAAACTAATTACAGTGAGAAAACTGGAGATCATTCATTACCCTGCTAAGCAAATTGGGATTTGTTAACCATGATTTACAGTGGCAAGCACAGGATAACAAGGATTGTCTTTTCAACTGTATTCAGAGGAGACATGACAGTTTATTAAGTGTGGTGCCATCCAAGCAGCCAGGGCTGCAGTGCTTCTGTAGACCTCCTGGTATTTCAGGCAGATACACACTTTTGCATAAGCAAAACACATTTATGTGTATGGCTTCTAAAGTCAAGCAATAAAAATAACCTACTTGCAAGAACAACAACTCTTTATGTACCAACATCACTGTGTACATGATGTGGAGTGTTAGACCCTTTCTTTAACACCAGCTGGTTGCATTTCTTAAACCTCTTTGCAAGTGATACTTTTGATCTCATCTATCTGTTTTTCTCCTGTGGAAACCAACAGGCCTTACTGTACTCTCCTGAAGTGGAGAGTAACAGTCTCCTCCTGAAGGGAGTCAACAACATCACTGATTCGACCCCTACAAAGGAGGAAACTTTGCCTACTTAGGATCACTGCCATTGCATATAGACCTGGCAATGAATGAAAATGTACTGGGTATAAGGGCTCCACGTGAGACTATGAGCCCAGAGAACGTGCTGGTATAACTCATCCCCCCATTTCTTCTGTAAGGTAACATCTTGGGTGAAAAACAGTCCTGTCGTCCAGTGAAAGAGCTGACCTGATCTATGCCAAATCCTAGTTCACTCTCTCTGTACTAATATCACTGGTGCTCCATTTTTTCTCCTTGGGATGAGTTTTTGAGCTCTGAGTAATGTAATGCAGTGTTGCACAACACCGTGTCCCAGTGGCACGCTGTAACTACGCAAACATCTGCTGAACTGAACCCACTCAGGGCCAAATTGGATAGCACAACTGATTAGCTAGGGCCTTTGGGAATACGCTCAAGATTTATGTTTGTCTGAGTCACCAGACACCAGAGAAATCACATTTCTCTCTTTTTTTTTTTGTTAGGTGGAGCAAAAGCATTGTTTGGAAAAGAAGTGCCACACGAGCATCTTTCTCCCTTCCAATGCTCCATTACTGTTTCTGTCATCAGCTCACAAAAGCTGTCCACTCTGAAAAACCCACTAACTCTGTGCTTTTCAGGGAAAAAACCTGCTAACCAAAAATAGGCATTTAAAAAAAAAAAAAAAAAGAAAGGAACAGAAAGCCCTCAGAAACTGCCACAAAGACTTGAGAAGAAATGGAAGCAATGGGAACAAGTTGCCATAAACTGAGAAACTACAATTGCCAAAGAACCTAGCAATCTTGGGAAATGGGTTTGTCATTTAAAAATAACATACTCAGTTATTCAGGTTTTGATTCCTGTTGGTTTGCATTGCAAACCAATGAACCACCTGTGCTCTTTACTGTGAATTTGGTTAGGTGCAAGATACACAAAGAAAACTAGCAAAAACCATTCTTCATTGCCAGATATGAGAAAAAGCTTCTACTAATATTCAAACTCCAATCATATTCTAAAACATCTCTCAACCCCCTGAGATCACAGACAGCTGGACAACGTTAAAAATTCTCATAACTCAAGTAACTTTTCTTTTAAAGCTAAAAAGGTGGGTTTTTCTCTAAAATTCTAATTACTTTGCAATTATCTGTTCTGACTGCTCAATGAGATGCAATCTACCTTATAATCTGTCTTTGATGAGAGACAATGACAATTTGCAATGCAAAAAAAATCACAGACAACTGGGAGACTTTCCAGGAAATATTTAGTTAGGATTTCTTAGGGCATGCCAATATTAACAGCACTTCCAAATCTTTATTCACATGCACCAATCATAAACTGGACTGACCCCACAGAAAACAATAAAGTCAGGCCAGTACAAAAGGCTTGCAAGGAGAATTAGAATGGTTTTTATCTTTGCCTCTTCTCACTACTGATTTAATAATATGTAAAAAGGAAGGGAAAGTGTCAACCCTGGCAAGGTGCACCAAGACAGGAGAAATAGATTCCAGCAACATACATGCTAGATAAAATGGCCTAAAACCACAAAGATTCCATTAATACTTGGATTTAAACAGCAAATGTAAGCTACTTAATCCATACCTCAGTGTTCATTCACTCCTGAATAAAAGCTTCCTTCTGTGTTGCTGCTTTCTGTTGTAGGAGTGCTCGGACAGCAGAAGTACCGTTAAGTCCATTCTAACTTACCTGGTTGCCTGTGTTTCCTTTGGTGTGCTACAGAATGTGATATTTTGTAGTCCAAAGTACAACATATATAGATCAATAATTTCCATGGGCAAAAGCTTTATTACTAGCTATTAAACTAAAACCCACTGCTGTTTTAGTTGAAACCAATGACCCTTGTTTTGATGTTCTGGGTTAACATTGAACAAAAAACCTAACAGTCTTTTCGAGTTAAAAGCTTTGGAAAAAAGTCAATACCAGTGCATATTCTCTTGCACTTTGATAATACAGTAATTACATTTATCAGAAACGCATGCTAATTGGATCATTCTGGAGCATTTTTCTCATTGTCTGGTACCGCGAAACACAGCTGGGTCTTATTTGCCCCATGTTAAGTTAATAAGGATACCGACTTTTTTAAAACAATAAGCAAGATAATCCTAAAAACAATTTTCCAAAGTGGAAAGGGAGGAAAAAAACATCCACATTTCATTGAAGACTGTGTAAGTGTAAAAATGGCTTGAAGATAGAAATGGAAGAACATTTTCTATCCACTCAGATATTACTGAAGAACAAAAAAAGAAAGTTAAAGAAATCTTATTACTATGACTATTCACAGGAAACAGCACAGTTAAATATATCCTATTAATGGAAGCTAATAAGGGACGTCTCCCCCACCTACACAGATCCAAATTAGTATGATTTGAAGTGTGAATACATTGGCACTGGAAGATGTCAAGCTTCTTCTCGTTACTAAATCCCTAACTCGGGAGAACTGGAAACTTTCAAGCTTTTTGCTGGAGCACAGGGGATGTTGACACTTTCCAGATTTCATTTTACTGGACCAACCCACAGACAGTATGGTGCAAGAGAACGGCAGATGGCTTCTCTTCTGTTACCTCTGCTTCCTAAAGATGAAGCCGAACATTGTTCTTAAACCATGCATATTCAGCTCTCTCTATAAGGAGAATAAGGCTTATTTATATATGGTAAAGCGTTCCATCCCATATTATACTTGTCCCATTCCACAGCGTGTCTGTGTATGTTCATATGATTTGAATTTTAAGTGCCCAGACAAAGAAAAGCAGTTTGCTCTGAACTATGGAAAGACACTGAAGCTTTAGTCTTTAAGCAAAATAAGCACTCAGCCATCTGACAAAATGTTTTTCCTTCCCTCTTAAAAATGCATAGGACACAAACTTACCTTACACTGATTTGGGGTTTGGTATATTTAAAAAGAATTACCACATGAGCAATACAAATTGATAATTTTCCGACCTCACCACAGGTAGAAGTACAGCCATTCAGTTTGTGTGGAAGCCCAATGAGAATCCAGCAGGACATGGCATTTCTCCAGGTATTAAGAAATTTTTGCACTCACATTTTACACTTTACATGTGAGGTCACACGTAGACAGTTTAATCCCTTAACTTTCTTATAGGATCACTGACCTCGATGAAAATAGACTAAATTTCACCATGTACTAACGGAAGAAAATGACTTTCTGGGAATCTGACAAGAGAGCAACAAAGTTTTTCCATCATGTAATCAAATCCTATATAGTTTTCTTCTCCCCAGAGTTTGATGAAAAGATAAAAGCGGGTTTTGATTACGCTATTAACCATATAGAGCAATGCTGTAAAAAAAGTCTCACTCCATTTCACCCACCTGTTTCTGGACATACATAATGCTCTATTTCTTCTACAGATACTATAAAGGCCGAAAAGACATGCTTGGGAAATATAGCTTAAGTTACAAGTGAAACACAGGGGAGCAAAATAAACAGTGTATTGGATTGACTGGAAAACATTTTTTACTCCCAAACTTACCTGTGCAAGTATATTGATGAATGTAGGAATAAACAGATAGAAAGGTGTGAATATAGACTGTTAAATCAATAAAGGGGCACGCTTAAACAAGTAACAAGAAAATAAAAGGCTGATCAATTATCAAACCCGCTGGGGGCTGATCCTCTTCTCATGACGTAAAATGTAAATCTAGAATAAATCGAATTACAGCTGAGTTTTCCAAGATCATCTGAGAGACATGGGCCTTCTAACCAACAGGTAGAAATCCCTGTGTCAGGTTCTCTGGACTGTGGTACCCAGGAGGCGAGACAAGTCTGCTGCAATGGGCTCTTTCAAGTCTATGAATCAATGAGAATTGGTACAAGGGGAAATCAAGATCCTACCGTCTCAGATGAAAGAGCTGGTAGGACCGTGGTTTGTTTTATTTGCTTTAATTTTCTAAATTAAATACTGTTGGAATTTATGTAGTAATTAATATGACACCTGATTAGTTCAGGAAAACATCGACCACCATGTCTGAAACATTATTTATAATGCATTCATGGAGGAAGGAACAGAACAAGAGGAGTTAACTTATTGGGCAGAGTGAGAGTGGTTATTTATGCTTGTTTCCATATAATAGGGCACTTTGGTTTCAGGAGCAATGCTAGGCTGTTCAGAGGCACATGTGTTAAAGTTGAGATACACTTACAAAGTAGCCTGTTCCCAAGCTGGAAGGAGCTGAGCTCTGCAATAAAACACAAAGACAAAGTGGAAAGTCAGTGATGGTTTTTAACACGTTCCAATCCACATAGCTCATTACCAGCCCTTTCCAAGCTTTTCATCACTACATCACAGCACCAAAGTGCTGCCCCTTGTCATCTGCTACTGAAACAAACACGGTGTTGCTTAATTTTTCCCTTTACATCTCTCAACGACTCTGAGATGGTAACGTGCTATTTACTGAATTCCAAGCTTCTGCGGTGGACGTAATTGCCAATTTATTTGACAGGCAGCTGGGTAATGAATTAATGATGGCATTTCGCCCTGCACTGAGACTAAACAGACACTCATCAACCAGCCTCCCTGACATGCTGACATTCAATGCCCTGGACTCCAGCTACTCAGCTTTGTGGCCACAAAGGGGCAGGCGGGAGGGGGGAAAGAAAAAAAAAACGTAGACTGACTTCAAAACATAAAGCCCGGTGGGTTTGGATGACTTTTTCAGTGTATGACCTGTTTGCCAATTTATTCCCGAAAGGCCCTGGTTAGTACACACATAGTGCTTTTCTAAAACGAGACATTTTGTAAACATAATTAGTAGTCTGAAATGTAAAGGATGCGTGGGCACAGAGAAGCCGCTCAGTCAATGTACCATTTTCTGGAGAACGCAGTCGCTACCATTTCCCATTTGGATGGTCACACTGTTTGAGAAACCAAGGATTTGAAAAAGAAAAGCAAAAACAAATAACAAATATCTACAGTGTGAAACAGATTTCAAAACTGAAACCCATAAAAAGAATTGAAACTAATATTACTACCATAGAAAATAACCAAAGGGTTTAAATGCTTAAAAAAAATACATATAATGATATTCAGTTTAAGTGGGACGTGATCACAACCTCTACATTTGCAGGAATTAAGGAGATAAAGGGTTTTGTTTCATTAGTTTTTCATCTAAGCAATGGGGATTACACAGCAGGCTCTCTTAGAGACATGGTGAGAGACCCTCCGTCCCAATCCAGGTCACTGGCTGTTAGGTTGAAGGGTGAACAGCTCCCCACACTGCAGCCCTGTCTCCTGCAATGCTTCCAGCCAGGCGATCAGCGGACACGGGAGCGAAATGCAGAGGATAATTCTCTACTGAACAGCAGGTGGTCCAGGTGACCAGCCTTTAACTCCTACAGCTCAATTCCCATTCCTGTTCCTCAGCACAACCTCACTTCCAGTAATGGCACAGCTCAGCAATTATCAACAACTGCACAGGACCCCGACCAGCCTCAGCAAACCGTTGGAAAGGCACATCATTTGCATCACTGTCATCCCTGCCCTGAGATGCTATGGCAGGGAGTTCTCTCCATTTCTGATCATAGAGCACAGCACTGCCATAAAAGAAAATAAACCCCCCCAAGGGGCTTACAGTGTCTTTTTACTGAACTCGGCACAGCAGAAGTAGAAATTTTAAAAGACAAGAAATTTTAAATTAACCCCAACAAAATTAATTGCAAAAAATCCAAGGGGTTTAGAGAGGTTATGCACATTTAGGGAAGGCCTTCTCATTGAAGCCATTAGAAGTTAAAGATTTCTTCAGTAGCAAGAGGAAATGACCTTTGTAGTCATAAGGGCGCCAATATAATAAAATCAACAAATTCTGATGTGACATCTTATACGAACAAACAAAACTGCTGCAGGAATCTTGAAGGTGTGTGGTTCCTGCACTTTAATACTGTCTATTTTATGGGTTGCAGCTACAGCAGGACTCAAGATCTGCAGTGTACAGATCTGGTCATCTGAGTGCAAGGGGAGCTCGACAGAAATAAAGAAATTCCTAAGTCCTTCTGGCCCCACTCTTGCTGCTCAAGTGTGGGAGTGCAAGCTCCCACAGCAAGACCCACCCGGTCCCAAGTCTCCAGAAGCAGCCCTGCAGCAGCCAAGGATTGGGCAGCACAGATTGGGGAACATACAACCATGAGGCTCCCAGGTTCAGCCCAACTGCTCTGACTTTATGTCCCCAGGATTGTGCAACTGGGAATAACCTGGTACCTGCCACAGCTCCAGTCATTGTAGAGCCCAGCTGGCTAGAAAGTCCCCTCCATTGGCAACATACCATGGCTTTGGGAGCCACAGCAGCCCATGGACTGCAGCTCTGCAGCACCTGATAGAGAGCCCAATTCAGCACCTTCCAGTTTAGTATCTAAAACATTTCCTTTCCTGCTAAAGTACATCACATATACTGCCTTTGGCTTTACTCATTCTGCTTTCTGCTCCGTACCATTTAAATTCTTTTAATTTAAGCTAGAGATCTACAAAGTACACACGTGCAATCATTACAACCACTTGACTTCAAGCTATGTACAGATGCCAATCGAGTCCCACTCTTTCACTCACAATTTTAAAAACTTACTTTACAGGCTGAAAGCTCCAAAGTTTGCATTCTGCATCTGTGTGTAATTTTTGTCTCCTTTTTATTCCAAGTTTTGGAAGGATCAAGTATCAAAACAAAACAATAAAAAGAAAAAAAAGAATAAGCAACAAAACATTTCCCACTGAATATTTCCATTCCTTTAAAAGCAATGCTGCAATGGCTATGGGAGGACAGTCGAAACATAGCAATCAAATTACCTTCACTGAAAAGAAACAACTGTGCATTTTCAAGAAATCTGAGTTTGCTGGATGGAAAAATAGCCCTTCACACATTGCATGCTGCATATGGATAGTACAGTTTGCAAACTCTTTTTAATTGAAGTCAGGAAGACTGCATTGCACATGCATGAATGACTAAGTCAGCTGTGTTGTGAACTGTGTGTTGGTGGAGCAGATAGGCTGAAGCAAGGGCTATGCAAGATGACAGCTTCTCACCTTCGATAACTCCCAATAGCGAAAGGATCCCACTACCCAGTGCCCAGCCTTGGTACCAACTGAGGAATGTGATGCTGTGTGTGCAGCACCTTTACAAGCCCATGTTGAGTCGTGATCCTGCACTGGATGGTTCTACATCTCTTATATAAAGTGTGCCTATAATAGAGGTAACTGTTTCACTTTCCGAAACCCTTCCCAAAATTTGACATCAGATACACTATTTGATATTCACACAACCACCAGCAGCAACCTGCAACAGGCGCCCATCAGCAAAAGGCAAGTCACTTGCTTAACATAAACAGGGTTTTGGTTTTCTTATTTTCCTTCTGCTTCTGTTTTTCCCCACCATTTTTTTTTTTCTTTTCCTTCCTTTCTTAAAGAGAAGAACTTTTGGCCCAGAAGCAAAAATGTAGTAACCTTTGTGTAAGCATTAGTTTATTCTGTACCAAAGAAAATTACATCCTTGAGGTCTTGGAAGGCACAGTTATACCCATTTTGCATATATATTGTGCATTACTTGGGGAGCTGGGTGGGGAGAAAGACTGTGTTGTACGTATTTGTTCTGGCTATTGTTTATGCAGGTCTGACTGAATGAAGGAACAGTGGGTATCATTTCAATTTCTGATGTCAACATCAAATTACTTATTTAATTTCATGCCTGGCGAAGCATTGTATAGCTACACGCAGAATCATTTCACTTCATTTGTTATGCTGTGTTTTCTTGGCGATTGGCTTGCCTTCCAACTGACAGCTTTAATTACGACATGAATTTGATTGCACTGCCGAGGAATTAACATAATGCAACAAAGCATTTAAGCACCCAACCTTAGACACACAAACACACACATACACACCCTCACGTGTGCGCGCGCACACACACACACACAAAGAAGCAGCCACTGCAGCTGATCGGCTTCTGGCACACACACACAGAGCTTTGCTGGTGTTACTCACTTTAGATACAGCCAAGATTACCTAGGATATTCTGGAGAAGGAAAAGCACTCAGATCTCACCACACATAGCCCAAACCATTCCTCAGTTTGTCTTTCTTTGGGCTCAGTACACAGTTGGAAGGAGTGGGAGACAGAACTGATAGTATTCCATATTTAAGGCCAAAACTGTGAGCTGCCCATGGGGTTACACTGCTGGGGGGGTGGGTGCCTTTATTTTTGAAGCAGACACCAACAGACCTGGGCATGCCAGGACTTACTCCTCATGCCAGGACTTACTCCTCAATGCTACCTCATTGTAACCTCAAGCGCAAAGTACACAGCACAGTAGCACCCATGCTCGTGTTGTGCAGGAAAAGTGGGAGACCTGAGCTGCCTCCCAGCTGATGACTACATGTGAGAGGCTTTTACTCTCCATCCCCTCACTGAAAGCCTGCAACCAGCACCAGGAGCAGCAGGAAGGGCTGAGGACACCCAAAGCCACTTGCCAGCCATCTCCCATTCACTCCAGGCTCATTCTATCACTACATCATTATTACTGGAAGAATGAGCAAGGGTCGATTCACAGACACTGGATTTTAACAAGACTAGCAGCATTGCTACAGCCAAGCATGAGCCTCAGTTCTGTGGCAGATCAAGAATTTAGGAATGTGCACCAAAGAAAACAGGTTTTTTATTTGGTTTTTGATAGCAAATAAGTGGCTGAACCCCTGAAAACTATGCATGTTTACCATCCAGATTAGCTGTAATTCTCACTTTTTCCTCAACATAACCTCCTGGTTGCTTTGTAAAGCATAGGTAAAAAGTATCCCATCAATTCCAAAGTGAGAAGACTCAATTAAAAATAAATACATACAGAGATAAGGAAAAAAACCTGACTGAGCTCCAAGCTGAGGAAAAGAGAAAGCACTGCCATCTTGTCTCCAAGCAAAATCTCAACAAAATGAATTCTACTACTGGCAAGATTTTGATGAGATTAAACTGACTACAGCACCCTATATATAAAGGAGGAGCAGCTCTCCAATTTCTTTTAGGCCCCTGAAGCTACCTCTGTCCATAAAAGAAAAAACAAGTTGTCATTCCAAAAAATACTATATAGGGGAGAAAGGCAGAAAGAAATGGGTTTATGAAATTCAAACAGGGAGATGCATGAGGGCACTGACAACCACTTGCAATGGAGCATTCAAGCAGCCATTATCCCTAATCTAGCAGAGGTCAAGTTCTCTACTAATTATGTTCTCTCACAGAGGGGTGGGTGCGTGTGTGTACATGTGTGCGAGACGAGGACAAAGAAAAGAGTTGATGGAAATCAGTCTCACTGCATTGCCTCTAACAAGAACATAGGATATTTCTCTTCCTACTGCCTGATGCTATTTCAAGCCTCATTATGAGAGAAGTCTCCTGTTTAACATGGTCTTTTCATTGTATTATCTTCTTTTCATTTTTGACCACCTCTCTCGCAAATGCTGCAAATTACCTGCTTGGATCTCATTAGCCTGGAAAGAAGTCATCCCTTGTAAACACACTTCGCATCAATCTGTGTTACCCAAGGACTGTAGGTACATTTACAATATGCAGACTTGAAAGATATCTGACAGGAGAGGGAATGAAGCCACTGACATGTCAGTCTGCAACTGGATATTCATTATACCATCTCCCTCATTTTGCATCTGTCACTAAGCTATCACTTAGGCTCTGCATTAAAGCTCATGAAGCTAACATTTCTGTTCCAACAGCTTGCTTACAACAAGGCATTTTAAAATTGATCATCCACCTAGAGTATATGTACTTCCTTCATTATACATATTCCCATGCAGTAGCCATGCTCAATCTTACAATGCTGTCAGGCTACATGGGTGAAGATCCCTTCTGTTTCATGTCCAAAATTTGCTTTCTGACCTCAGGGTCAGTATTTCATGTTTTTGTTCTATCTTCTGTTGAGTACACAATTTTTTGCTTATTTTTTCTGAGAACACACTGGTAAAACCAGAAATGGATCACTGCTCAGTCTATATTTTTTTCTGGACAGTAATTGGTAGGTATCATTAGAGAACTCACTCCTTTAAAGGTATTATTTAAAACAACCCTATTAAGCTCTTGATGCATCTTTGTGCATAAGAGGACAGCTCAAGGCAGGCTCACCCATAGCTGGAAATGGAAGTGCCACTACCACGTTTTCTGACCCTGTCACTTAAAATCATGGGGTGTTTGTCTCTGGGGGAGAGAGAAATGCAGAATGGTATTTACTTCTCTAAACTGAAAGAATCTAGGAAAGGCCAGTACACACTCAGGCAAGATGAGAGTTGTCTCATGCATGTTTTTCAAATCTCAGCTGAACTGGCAACAACAGCCCACAGAGACATGCTTGTATTGCAATGAATTATCAAAGCATAACGGAGCTTACTGTTTAAGCAAAATATAAATTATATGTAACATTTTAGAATACACATTTCCACATATATTTACATAATGTTCCTTTTAAGCAACTTGTGAATCTTTATGACCTCTCTCAGGTGCACTAGGGAAGTTACATTTGCTCTCCACTTCCTTTTAATTCACAATAGTGCCAAGACAAAGACAACACTAAACCGAGCGGTGCGGTGACACACCTAAGGGACAGGATGCCATTCGGAGAGAACTGGAAAAGCTCAAGAAGTGGGCCTGTGTGTGAACCTCATGAGGTTCAACAAGGCCAAGTGCAGGGTTGGGGCAATGCCCAGTATCGGTACAAGCTCTGGGCAAAGGGATCGAAAGCAGCCCTGCTGAAAAGGGCTTGGGTGTACTGGTGAATGAAAAGCTGGATGGAAGCCGGCAATGTGAGCTCAGAGCCCAGAAAGCCACCTGCATCCTGGGCTGCATCAACAGAAGCATGGCCAGGAGGGCGAGGGAGGGGATACTGCCACACCTGGAGCACTGTGTCCAGTTCTGGTGTCCCCAGAGCTGGAAAGACATGGAACTATTGGAGTGAGTCCAGAGGAGGACCACAAAGATGATTGGAGGAATAGAACACCTGTGCTGTCAGGACAGGCTGAGAGAGTTGGGGGTGTTCAGCCTGGAGAAGAGAAGGCTCTGGGGAGACCTTACTGTGAACTTCCACCTGAAAGGAGCTACAGCAAAGATGGGAAAAAAAACATTTTAGCAGGCCTGTTTCAACAGAACAAGTCATAATTGCTTTAAACTAGAAGATGTAAGACTTAGGCTAGATATAAGGAAGACATTTTTTACTGTGAGTGTGGTGAAACACCGAACGGGATGCCCAGAAAGGTGGTAGATGGAAACATGCCAGGTCAGGCTGGATGGGGCTCTGAGCCACCTGACCTAGTTGAAGATGTCCCTGCTCATGGCAGGGCTGTTGGACGAGGTGATCTTTAAAGAACCCTTCCAACCCAAACTATTCTATGACTCTATTATTCTATTAAGGGAAAGCATTGTTAAAACATCAGAGAAGAATTGCATTTGTTTGGTGGAAGGGGAAGCAGGACTCTGCTCTCACTGCCAGGTCTGGCACTGCAAAGATATGAGCTGCTGGGAAGCTCAAATCAGCCTCAGAGCTCTGCACTCAGTGCATTGCAAGGGAATGACAAGGCTAAATTAAAACCATGTTTGTAAGGAGCTGTGAATTTTTTTGCTGGAAGGTGCTGGGTAATTGTGAAGTTCATTGCAGTGACTTCTCAACTGCCACAGGGCTCAGAGCAAGCTGGGATAGCACCGGAGACAGGTTGATGATCAGCTGCCACGCACTGCTACCTGCACAGAACATTTCCTTACTATCTCCTCTGGTTTCACTCGCCTATTCCAAAGATACCTTGCAGCCCTAAGACTGACCTCACCTGACAGCTATGAACGGCAGGCTCTGAAGTGTTTAGCTGAATGTACCCAGAAAGGTTGGCTCTGGGGGAGGAACAGACCTCTACAATAATATGACAAAGAGATAAGGAAAGAGAGTGCTACAGATTTCACACCTTCTCAGGAGAAAAAAAAATAAGAATCAGATGGCTGCTCCAGTGATATGCAGAATTCAGCAAAAAATTACTAGCCATGGGCCTTCAGGCTTAAATTTGCACAACAAAATATATCCTCCTTTACAAAGATATTTCTGTTAATTTCTGCTCAATTCAGTTTTATTGGATTGGTCTATAGAGGACACCATCTGGTATCTGTCATCCAAATCTACATGGACATTCTATTAATAAAATCCCCATTTCCAAAATGTGGGTTAGTTAGAAGTAGATACCTGGCCAGACACCTGGCTGATACAAATTTGTCTGGGTGATACAGCTATCCTTGCCTTCACCAGCAAAGGATCTGACGTACAAAATCCCCAATTTAGATACTCTTTTAGCACAGGGCTGTCTTTATATTCTACATGTAAAGCATGTAGCACAGCGGACCCAGAGCCATGAATAAAACACTCAAGGATTGTGATGGTACACATAATAAATAATAATCCAATTGCAGTAACAGAAAAATTTCTGTAGTCATTCATATGTCCGAATAACTCTAGTGTGTCACTCAGTGAATGGCAGTGGAGAAAAATGTTCTCTGCAGAGCTGCCATCTTATGACCTTCCACAGCAGTTTAGGTAGAGCAATAATGATGGAGCCTATGCTATTGTTGGCCATGTAGTATCAATTCATTATATATAAATTAGCTGAGTCTCTCTAGACACTCTTAACACTTTTCATAAAGACAGCATGTAGCCCAAAGAAATACAGTCTTTTCCTTCCCCACTTGGGGTAAAAAGAGGCCATCTCACTTCTCAACTACTCAAAGCATTTTAACTTCATTAAACAGCCTTCAACTCTGTCAAAATGAAGACTGTTTTCACACAGGCAGACATTGTACCAAGCTTTAAGAATTTTACTGAGCTGGGGCAGGAGATCTTTGTCTTCTTCCTAAAGGGAAAGGTTTTTTAGTAACAAACCATCCCAGAAACTAATTCCTGGTTTGACTTACACCCCTCAGAAAACTACACCAGGAGTTAATCAGAGCAGTACTTGGCTGCAGGGAGTTCTACTTACGTCACTGAGTCTCTCCCGAGAGCTACTTCGACGGAAACCTTTGGATTCCCCACTGGCGCTTTCACTGTCACTGTCTCGGCAACTGTTTTGACCTGGCTTGAGCTGCAGGAAGAGAAAAAATGAAGAGAGCAAAAGTTTAGCCTGGTTCAGGTGAGGCCCAAAGTCCACTGCTCTTCTTTAAGACAACCTCACCTCTGCACAAAGCAGGGTTTACACAGTGCTTGCCGCACGGCAACCAGCACAGTGCAAGCCTTGGTGCCAAGGCAGCATCTCAGAGAGAGCAGGAACGCAGAGAGTAAAGCAGGCTCACGTGCACCACAGCGCCCGCGAGAGCCCAGACCCTGCAGGAAGAAGGAGGCAACATTCACCTCCCAAGGAAATCACAGTTTAAGACCTTCGTGTTGTGAACTTGTAGACTTGTCAATTTATTTATGCCATAGACACAGTTTTTAAAGTTACCATCACATCAAAGCATGTGCATAATCAATCCCGCCCCCGTTACAGCATAGGAGTATTGAGGATCCCAGATCAATGGAAATCTCCCCAGGGGAAGGAGCAACCATCACTCCAGGCCTTTTGCTGGGATAGCCCCCAACATTGCCTGATACTAACTCCAATGTTCATAAAACAACGTGATCTACTTAATAGGTATCAGATTGCCTTGGCCTTTGAAACCAGCTTTAATGAACTTTACTGGCAGTGTAGTAAGTAAAAAAATATAAAAAAAATCTACAAACTATATTTTCAATATGATTCAGAACATCTGCTTTCTCTTATGCTGTGGATTGTGCAGGTCAACATGTTACAACAGCAGTGCACTGAAATGAATATTTACCATATACATACATTACATACATGACACAAGCACATGAATATATATATAGCACATGGAAGATACAAACTACATCTACTGCAATGCTGGAAATGTATATATATCTTTTAATGTATCTTTCCCAATGTTTTGCTTGAATGTATTAAAATTTTGTTTTAGCCTTGTTGATTCTTTGACTTGCTGTGCAGCCTGGTTTTCTCCTGAGGTTACGACTGGCAAAAAGTCAATTTTGGAAATGTAGATTTAAAATCATGTATGCAAATACTGGCAGCAGAAGGAAATGCAGTGAAAATACTTGGCAAGGTACCTAATTAAGTATTTTATGAGACACCTACTACATTTACGAGTATTCATATAACATATACTAAACAACTCCTAACTTACTCTAATTATGACACATTCATAGTCATTTCTATTCACACTGTACAGAATTAGGTAATCACACTCATCACCATGTCATGACTGCAGACTTAAAGTTCCTTCTCCATGAACTCTCTCCACCAACTTTTTTCCCCTCTTTCCTCCTGTCTCCTCATTTTTTCCCCAGTTCCATCAGAAACATTCTGCACAAGCACACAGAGGCGCCGGCCCACAAGGCACACATTTCTGCCCTATTTCCCAGATATACATTCATACTCGTACACACCGCTCACCTCTCCCAGGTTCACAAAGCATCCTCACCCTAATGGTTATCAGGCATTTCTCCTTACCATGACAAGAGCAAATCACATCTGCAAGTTTGGTATGTGTGTGATGCTTTACTTACATCCTGTATTCCACTCATTAGTAAAAAGCAGGTTTGGGTGATCTCTACCAGTCAAAAGAAAGGAAGGAGAAAGTAAAGGCTCGGATAGACAATGCAGTTGCAGTACACGAGCACAACAGCAAGACATGGCACAGGTGTACTCTCAGTGCAAAGAAAATGTAACAAGATCTAGAGCTATTAGTCACTTAGAAATTAATAAATAAATTAAATATTCCACAGCTCAGCCAGAAAATCTCTATTAAGAAGTTTTTTATTTCAAATGGAATGGTTTATCAGTCAGATCTAATAGAACTCAGTAGCTTTTTTTGGAGGCAGAAGCAAGGATAACAAATTCAAGAAGTTTTATACTTCACACATAACTCACAGATCTTATCTACAGCCACTGTGTGCCGTAATTTTATGGTTCCAGGTTTAAAATTTAACAACTCCAATGAAAATGGATCAAGTTTCCCTGACGCAGTCTTTCGTCAACATACTCTCAAATGATGGAAAACTCCTACTGTAACTGGGGCCTGAGGAATTATTTCCAGTCTCAAATTTTATTTTTAGAAGCTCAATTTATCTTGTACATGATTTTCATACATTAATTATTTGCTAACTAATCAAAATGGAGTAATTTTGATACTTCTATATTGCGAACTGCAGCTCTTTACAGAGAAGAAAAACCCAGCAGGTGTCAGTTTTCTCGACACAATTTACAAGGAATAAGAGAATAAGACCAAGATATCTGAGCCTGAAACTCTGTAGGAACAAAGTGAACTACACGGAGTAGACAGCAAACTCAGAAGTAAGTCCAAGTTAAGATTTACAAGCGTTCCATATTTTCCTTTCTTTTTTTCCAAGCTGAGTTTCTCCATGTGCCAAACTGTTGAGGGTTTACATTTTATTCCAGAACCCATCACTGTGCTAAATTAAAAAAATAAAGCATGGAAATGTGCCCATTGTCCTCTTTTAAGAACCTAAAGTTACACACATACACACATGAGAACACTTAATGTGGGTAGGCAATGGTTCATTTTGATCTACTTGCACAGATTCAACCACTTAAAATTAAAATGACGTTGAAATACCGTAGTGCTGCAAATAAAAGAGTGGATCTTTTGTTTCACTGCATGTATTTGTTGCATTACTGTGGGGCTCATGGGGACCCTAAAATCAGCTTACCCTCAAAAATGCAATTGCCATTGGAAAAAATTTCAAGCCCAACATTGACAACTCTTGCTCCTGTACCATTCCTGTCAGGGTATCCCATGCAAAAATCAAAGCCACCGTGAAAATCCCATGATGCCTACTCAAGTGTCCAACCAAAGACCTTCAAACATTAACACAGCCATTACTCTTCTACTTTGTACCATGTGAGGAACGAAGAATGGTATGCAAAAAGTACACTTGACTCCACACTTTGCCTGGACAGTGGGAGGGAACGTATCCATGCAGGGATCATATAATCACAGAATAGTTAGAGTTGAAAGGGATCTTAAATATTGAATTCCAACCCTCCTACCATGGGCAGGGACACTGCCCACCAGACCTGGTTGCTCAAAGCCCCGTCCAACCTGGTCTTGAACACCTCCAGGGACAGAGCAGCCACAGCTCCTCTGGGCAACCTGGGCCAGGGTCTCACCACCCAAACAGTCAAGAATTTCTTCCTGTTACCTAATCTTCTCTGTCCTATCAGTCCACTTGCTGATCAAGAGTCCCTTCTCCAGCTCTCCTGTAGGCCCCCTTGAGATACTGGAAGGTTGCTACAAGGTCTCCCCGGAGTCTTCTCTTCTCCAGGCTGAACAACCCCAGCTCTCTCAGCCTGTCTTCAAAGCAGAAGCGCTACAGCTCTCTGATCATTTTCATGGCCCACTGCTGGACCCATTCCAAGAGGTCCATGTCCTTTCTGTGCTGAGGACTCCAGAACTGGACACTGTGCTCCAGGTGGGGTCTCATGAGCACAGAGAGGTAGAATCACCTCCCATGACCTGCTGGCCACACTGCTTTTGATGCAGCCCAGGATGCAGTTGGCTTTCTGGGCTGCCAGTGTGGGCTGCTGGCTCATGGTGAGCTTAAAATGGATCCTTCTAAAGGGTCTTACAAAGAGGAAAACCAGGCACTTTCTACATTGAAAGCAGAAACCCCTAAAACTGCAGAGTGTCACCGACTCCCAACATACTCATATGCTCGTACGGCCTCAAGGATTTCTTGGATGCAAGAGACATGTAACATGTAAAAAGAAACAAACAAACAAAAAAACCCAAACCAAAACAAACCATAATCAGTGACCTGAGCCGGTTTGCCCAGGCTGAATGGCTGAAGGGCACAGGGTTGCATGCCTGATGCACACCCACCACCCAGAGGTGTTCTAGTTTTTGGTCATTCTTAGCATCATCACATCATATTTCTGGAAATCTTTTATCATGCTACAGAACCTATTACTTTGTAATGCCTTTAAATCTGTTGGAAGATACTAAAAGTTAGGCAGAATGGGTTAACTAGGTAACTACACTTCTATTAAAAGAAAGAAAGGAAAAGAAAAAATAAAATAGATCTGGAAGGGGGGCTTCTGGCTGAAGTGGCTGAGCTGGGTTTTATAGCAGCAGGTTTTATTCTTCACAACACCCAATTCCCTCCCCAAAAGGGAGAAGAACAATGGGTGTTTCCCAGCTCTCCAAAACTGGTCTATTTAGGGTTGTCTTTTTTAGCAGGGAGAGTTTCTCATGGGGTGACTATGGAGTACATCCCACACTACCAGGCCCCAGCAGCCCCACTCACTGCTGTTGGGGCAACAACCATTCCTAATGGTGAGGCGGCTCCACTGACAAAGGGTATTGAAAACACAAAATAGCCCTGAAGAGAGTGCACTCACCTGGGGTTTCATTCTTCCCTTTTGTGCAGACAGGAGTGGTATGAAGCCTGTGTGCTTTGGCTGCTCCCTCCACGGGCCTCTGTGAGGAGAGGACGGTTCCCACGGGCTCTGCAATGGCCCCCCACCATGGTCCAAGCCTTCACCATGGCTGGTGGCACCTCTCTTAAAGTGTACTTAGGAGAGGGCAAAACTGCCAGAGCACTGAGGGAAAAACTGTGAGAGGAAGCCCTGAGAAGAGCCAGGTGAGGGCTGAGGAGGGAAGGAGGTGAGCCAGGCCCGAGCAGAGATTCCCTCACAGCCGGTGGAGCAGGTGGATATTCCCTGAAGGAAAACTGGCCCCTAGAGAGCCCATAATGGAGCAGGTTTCTCCTCAAGGAATTGTCCCCCAGGGAAGGATCCATGTGGAACAGAGGAAAGAAGCTGCCGCAGCCCCCAGCCTGCACCACACTGAGGAATAAGGTGAGTTCTGGGAGGAAAGTGTTTCAATTTCTGTTTGGTTTCCCACTATCCAAGTTTGGTTTAAGTGGCAATAAATTTAATTAACTTTTATGAAGTCCAAACTGTTTTGCCCATGACAGTAATTGGTGATGTCCCTGTCTTTATCTCACCTCACAAGCTTTTCCATCTTTTTTTAACTCCCGCTGCCCTGTTGAGGTGGGGGAATGTGAGAGAGTGGCTGAGGGGTGAGGGGGGTGCCCTCAGCCAAGGAAAACTCACCACACCATAGGGTTTGATGAAAAGCACTCAGATGCACTAAACTCAGCCTAAAAACTTCAGACCTATCACCCTGCGCTGCCCTGCAGAGTAACTCGAAAGAGATGGAGAACTGGAGGTGCCATGAGGGACACAAAGCACGATAGGGTCACCAAGACGGCACTGGGAGGGGAGAAGCAGCATAAAATATGCAACCCTAACAGAGACCAATTGATGAAGAAAAAAAGAGCTGCTACTAGCTCAGGCCTAAAGGTCACAAAGAAAGTAGCCAGAAACAGCTAAGATTATGAATAAACCAAAAAAGATGCAAAATCAATGTGAAACTGCTGTAGTAGTAAGCACTAAGCACAGCTCTTCTTTCAGGGCATGGAGAGCTTTTCAGGTGACTTGAAATCTAATGGAACTGGTTTTGCACCAGGGAAATATTCAGCCCTATTTTGTGACAGTGAAAGCGCAAACTGAATATTCACCTACATCCAGGGAAAGCAGCCCTCTGCTATGCCTCCTGCCATTCAAAGTCAAAGGGTAAAGTAGACTTACACATACAGGCTTAGGAGTAGAATGGATCTACAGGAACAGTACTACAGTTACTTCTTTAGTCAGACATTTCTGTGAAATGAAAGGATGGGGGGTGTAAGCCATAAAGCACTCCTAAGGATAACCCAAAACAACATGGCTCTCTGTTACTTTTTGTCTCAGAAAGGAAAAAGGAAAAGAATGAAGGACAGAGATAGTTGATCATGTTAAGAGGCATAAGAAAGGATGAAAAGGCAGCTGAGCTCCAGACTACAGGGAACATCATCCTCTCAGGACTGCAGTTTGCTTTGCTGGATCCCTAAGCCACTTTAGATAATTCCACAGTAGCGATGCCTGGTTAGCAAGTAACAAAAAGTAAAATAAATAAACCTACTGAGAATTTAGCAAAAGCCTTTTTCACAGAGCTTATATATCATGTTAAAAAAACCCTAATGCGGCTCTTCCAACCTCCTTTTTAAAAAAAAAAATAATAAAAAAAATATTTTAATTTAAAACCCCATACCATTTGGCAGCAGTAAATCTATGGTGTAGTTTCGAGGCGTCTGAGTTTCCACACCATATGGAATTAAAGGATTATTTCACTACATTATACTTTAAAGTTATGAATACTAACACTTCTCCCTATTATAGCACAGCCAGCCAGCTAAGCCGTTAGCAGAGTCCTAGAGGAAGAGGCCACCTGCTCCCCAAGGGACGGCATAACCCTACTGCGTGGAGGGGAATTTCAGGATTTCAGTTCTGCCTGTCATTCTTCATTTATACAGCTTTTCCAAGGGCAAGACAGTCCAAAACTCTTCTGATCCAGCTCCCACCTGGGTTAAGATATTCTCTAGCTCGGATCAGCTGGAGAGCAGGTTCACATGTGCTCTGTTAGCGATGCTTGCTGACTCCAGAAAGCCTGAACAGGTACAGCCCAGTCCCAAACCCACAACAGTGGTGACACTGTTTTGTTCTGACCAGGGTGACAGCCCTACACAGTACAGAGACATTTCTACCTGCTCCTTCACATACACACAGCTTGCCTCCAGTTGCTCTTGGGGCTTTTCCCAGGAGTCCAGGTTCAAGCTAGATTTGAAGATGTGAATTTCTGTTGCTACTGGCAGTTACATACTTTTCCCAAATGCTGCACACATGGATCTAGGCTGGAGCACCAGGAAATCACGCAGCTGATGATGACTGCAGGCTGCTCCAGGTGGCCAAAGGCCAGGAAGCAATAGCCATTTCAGCCTGCGAGAAAAAACAAAGCCCAGCAGTGAGGTCCTAGTTAACAGGCTGTGCTGCCTCAGCATGAATGATCATGGATTCATCACTGTTCCTTCAGGACTCGGCACACAGGAGGAGTTTGCCTCACAGCACACAAGCAGGAGGGCAGGTGCCAGGGAAGCATGTTCCCAACTCCCACCCTGCACGGTCACAGGGAGGTTCACGGGGGAGCTCCTTGGCACTGTGTTGGGATGCATCCTCACAGCTCCCAGCAATGGTGCATGAGCCTCTGAAGCTGATGCATGGTTCAGCACTGGGAGCACCTCCAGCACTCAGCAGTGAAGCTGACCCAACCAACTCCCTGAATGCTTTTACCACTTATTTCTTTTCTAACGTGAATTGCGGCTATGTTCTCTGAGGAGACTGGTTTTAATGTGCTCTTATGGCCATAAAGTTAAGTACAGCTCCCACTAATGCCCAAACCACTCACCAGGGTAGAAAAACCATCAGGAAATTAAAATACTTATTGTAGCATCATTTTACACTTAAATGAAACCTGTTTTTTCCTTAAAATCTGTTAACTTTGATTTCAAAATTATGCCAATTTGCGATGAAGTATAATTGGTTCTAAAGAAGAGAACAATTGAGTGTAGCAATCAGAAGTATAACATCAGTGGATCAAAGGGTGACAAGTTAAACATTATTCAGTTAAAGGATGCCGCTTTTTAAATTATAACTAGAATAAATAAGAAATATACATCCCAGCGGCACTGAATTACAGCCTTGTCTCTGCTACCCATACCCACAGGCATGGCGGTAATGTCCCCTCTGGAAGCACCGCACAAACACAAGCCAGTCCCTGCCCTGCACAAACACACACACAGCAAGTGTTTTCCACCAGCCAGAAAAGAGCAACACCAGATTTCATGTAGGACTGAATGTTTGTTTGCAAAGAAAACATTTTATCAATGATTGAGAAGAAATCTGGCTGTATGAAAACGAAAAGGAGAATGGCATAGCAAGAAAAATCAAGGCTTGCTGCTTGTGATTTAAATCACGACTAACAGCTATCACTGAAATACATTCATTTAATTCTACCTTCTTGCTACTGACAGAAATTAGACAAATAATACTTCTGCAGCACTTACATGTCACCCAAGGGTTTAAAGATGTTTCAACACAGCAGCTGAGGACCTGGAGCAAGACCTCTACACCGTGTCTCTAACAGAGCCATGCTCACCACCACTACATCTGCCCGACTAGTTAAACAGAGGAGCAGCACAAGGAAAACAAATCAGAGGTGAGATAATGAGAAGGAAGAATGTTTACAGCACACAAGTTTAGGCAATAAATATGGAAAAAAAGATTCACACCGTGTGTGGACCCTGAACAGTATGAATACAAAGACATTTTTCACACCAGGGAAGAAATATCTCGTTACCTAAGGGGTACAATAAAGCATTAGGAGAGGCTATCTGTGTATGCCTTGATATTTCATCTGCAAACAACCAATGTACACGCTTCCAAGAAACTGTCAGCTGCTGAGGATCAGGGCCTACACGCCACCATCCTGGGATCTGGCATCCCTACCAGAGTATGAAGCATTATTTTGCGTACCTGTATGGTAAAAATGAAGCAGAACAACAAAGACAAGATTTTATCCTTTTTTCCTTCCTGCCTCTACTGAGAAGTAATTTTCATCTTCAAAATTTCTTTTCATGAAAAACAAGAATAAACGCACCAATTTTTTTTTCCAATTTCCTGTTGACAAAGAAATCTAAATCTAATAGAACTTGAACATGTAACTATAAACAATTACCTAATCAGCTCTATGATACAGAACGAGGGTGTCTTTAACTTACTTATTCTAAAGCACTAGTGGTCATTTCCTGCTGCCCAAGAGCTGATCCAGGGGCTGCTGCTGCACTTGCTCAAGGCATCAGCGTGAAGGAACTCGTCCTCTACCGCCTTAAATGGGGGAAATTCTACTGTAAGGCACAGAACTACAACCCTCTTCTTCTGGGGAGAACTTGACTATTTAGCATTGTTATTACAGATACACCAAGTGATCCTGTTCTGCTCACAGTAGTGACAGCAGAAGCAACACAGGCTAAGAATAAACAGCATCCTTGCCAAAGCGGGGGCGGAGGGTAAAGAGAACGGGCATTTATTTCCAGATCCTCTTCTCCTTCATTATATGCTCAGGCAACCTTAGATATATAGCTCACAGAAGGTACTCTGAAGTAGCTCTACAGCTCTATTTTATATAAGTTACACAGAGAATGCAGCCCATCATTTTTTTCTGTGCTGTTTATACAGAAATCAAAGATAAATTTGGCATAAACTCATCACACCCCAGAACCATACATACATTATACAACATATAAAGTGTAACAGACTTGCTCTTGTTCCCCAGCTCCTGTTAAGAGCGGTATGAAACAGCAAGCTGTTGGCAATTGCAACAAATGAAGCGTATTTCAGCACACTTTAAAAGCTGAATTGCAAAAAAATATAGGCTTCTTCTGACCCTTTGCATTTTGATGGCTGCACAGTGAGAAATACGGCCTTTAAAATTACACCTTGCAAAGCACTCCATTGTACCAATCAATCTCCCCAAGCCGCTCCCGCAGCACCGGCTCCCGCAGCAGAGGGATAAAGAGTACGGGTCCGGCTGCTCTGCCTGGGGGCACCCGAGCACAGGCGACTGGCGGGGAACCCATGAGCCCCTCCCAGCATTTCCTCAGTCCCACTGCTGAGCTTCTTTGTAGCCCATTCTGGATTTCCAGGGCCCTCCAGGCTGTTTTAGATCTGAAACACCACCTGGTTCCTTTCCAACCATGAAGATTCCATGATTCTTCATTTCCAACCATGAAGATTCTGTGCTTCTCTGAATCCATGAAATATTGTCGCATTTAGCCTGTAGTGCCTGACATCCAACTCCTGCACGACTCTGCTTGGCCTCTGGTTGACTTTGAAATATATAACTTACTGGAAGTATACTTAAGAAGATAAAATTAATCACATGATGGAACAAAAAGCAAACAGGCCAGATCAGAAGAACTTAATAGCACCACAGCTCTACAGCTCTCTGCAAATCGGCCCAGAACAACCAAGATAGCTCCTGTAGACTTTCACTCATTTCAAATCCACAGGATGGTCACTCCTCATGCACAGGAGAGAGGCCAGATGGGATGAGACCTTTTGGGAACATCTCAGGATGTAATGCAGCTCCACGAATGGAGCCTGAAAAAGTCCAGAGTGACAGGACTTCCCATTTCGAATTAAGTCACAGCTACCGTCATCCTTTTCTTCCTCGATGCAGACCACTAACCTGACATCCAGTTCACATTACAGAAGTAAATAAATGTCCTGAAGGAGGAAATATCAGCATTCATGGATGGACCTCAAGATGTTTGCCACTGTTTACTTAAAAGAGCTCTGTTATTTCATAGTTCGATATAAGCCCAGAATAAATATTTAATAACTTGGTTGCATAAATAATGATTTGAAGGTTGAGCTATTGGCTTAAAAATATAATACTATTTTAAGCCGTTTAACTGCCCTGCCATATAAATAATTCAAGATTTAAAAGACATCCCATGGTCTCTGTACAAGGAGAAAACTAGGAAGTTGTAACTATAATGACAAAAGCAGGGCAAGATCAATCAAACCACATGATCTCTAACACAAACAAGCAGCAATTAAGCAGCAATCAAGACCAATATGACTGTGGTTGATGTCCTTTTATGCCAATACTCTCAGTCCAGAGAGCAAAACTTAATAATGTTTTGCAATTTATCAAGGGAACCATAACTCTGCTCTCTGTGACTTGGCCAAGAGGCTATTATGATAGTATTTCTCTATAATTTAATAATGGGAAGAGAAGGGGGGGGAAGCGGAGTAAAAGCATTTTGACATATAACTCACGTCTATGCATATTGTATTTTCCCCTTGCCTGAATGATAGAAGCAAAAGTCATAATAATATACCTCAGTACCAATTTGTTAGCAGGAAAGGGGAGCTGAAGTATCTGGCAATGAAAAGCTATTTGAAGAAGCACAGAAGGGAAGGGAATGAACCCTCTGAATTCATTAGCAGCTGTCATTGATGTGGAGATGAGTTTAGAGATGAAGAGAAGCTAGTCATCACAAATAACTCAGGAGAAAAGCAAAGGGAGGAACTGTTGTTTAAGTTGTTTAAGTCTGGATTAGCTTCTGATAGATGGCAAGCTGCCACTTAGAGGAACCTTTCTGTTCCACACCCCACCCTCTTTGGAGGGAAGCCCTTTGAACAAAGTAAGATATTTCAGCATTTTGGGCTGTGCAGGGGTTGTTGGCAGCCCTGGGTGCTGCTCTGTAGTGCCAGCCTGTTTGCCACTAACAAGTCACCATTTCCCTGCACACTCTGCTGTTAGTTTCACAGCATCCCTTCTGCTCCAGGAGCCTGACCCTGCTCTAACCCACCCGCTCAGGGCAGCTTTCCCCAGAGCTCTGAGACTCCCTGGGCTGTATGGCTGCAGGTAACGCTGGGGCTTTGTGGGGAACTCTGCCAGGTTAGAAATGACCAGGTTAATTTTTTTCCTTCTTTGTTTCCTGGACTGGTTCTAACTCAGATCAGTTCTTGGTTTGGCACGATGGAGGTAGAGGGAAGGGATGGCAAGGACTCAGGCACTGCCAGGAAAAGAAAAGCTGAAGAATTACATCCTTAAACCACAGCTTGACTTCATGTCTTAAATCTTGTTGAATTTTTGCCCTGGACTAACATAATAAGAACTGCAGTTGGTTTGAAAAACTCAGAATGTCTTCAAACTCCTAACAATACCACCTTGTTGGGTTTTTGCCGTTGCTCTACTTTATTTTTGGATTATTTTTTTTACTGCTCACCTCTTTCCCCCCTCTCACCCTGAGAAATAATGTAAAATACATTGTATCACTGTGCTCTCACCTTGGACTACTTTTGCCAATTGAAATAAAGAGTCCTCCTATTTGCAAATGTCAAAAAATCCCCTGGTACAGCTCAGAGTCTGTCCCCTGTCAACACTGACCAAAGCTGATTTAATGTTTGATAGATTTGATGAGCTGGTTGCCTCAGTCCAAGTCCAAAACCAGTGTCATTTCCAGAAATGTATTCTGCCAGCTACTGTTATCAGCCCTTGTGCTGGCAGCTCAGCAGAGGTAAGGAATCAAGGCAAGAACTGGTGCCCACTGAAATCAAGAAGAACATTTCCACTGACTTCTAGGGCTATAAAATCCATTCAGGAAACTGGGTGTCCACTAGAATTACTTGACAGACAATTTCTGTACCTTATACTGATAAAACCCCACAATTTAACTTCACTTTCATATGCTTTAAAATCATACTAAACTTACCTGTCCTGAAAATACAGTCATATACTAGGTAAGTGGAGTTTTATTGTTGTTTAAAGGTAAGTGCAAAAACCCTGTAACACAGGACTACTATCAAATTATGCTTACTTGAATTAATCCTCATTCTGGCATTTAATAATTTGTAAAGTGCTTATTCAGGAAAAGGTCAAAAATCACTTGGAAAGATATGTTAATGGCCCTCTAAGTAATGTTTAGACTTACTGAATAAATTTCCACACTTAAGTCATGTATAACAAGCATTACAAAATGTATTATAAATTGTGCTCTTCACAATAGAGAGCTGTGCATAAAACATACATGTGACAGTCTCTGCACAAGACAGCACTTAAGCACTTAGTTAAATTCATCTCAGGTGAGAAAAAAATAAGCGTATCTTCACTGTTACGCCAAAAATACATTCAAATATGTTCTCATAAAGGGGAATATTTACCTGAATCAGGACCTGAAAGAAGCCCATTATTGTTCACCTACATGATAAAGAAAAACCCTACCACATACACCCCCCCAAAAATAGTAATAAACAGCTTCCCCAAAATTCAATCCTAAAAAAATGACAAATAGTTGTAAATAACTGGAAATGAAGGAAGATAAACCCTTGTGCTGATGGATCTACATGGAACCCCTTCCATGTTCTGAAATATACAGGCTTTAAAATGACCCCCAAGACTTAAAAATTAAGTATCAGCATGTGAAAACACACCATATTACAGTTTAAATCAACCACTATACAGGCTCAGCAAGCATCAGCATACTCCTTCCACACACTGAAAAACATCAGCATCTCCTTGGTGAATAATAATTTGAGGAATAAAGCAGGCATGCAAAGTATGGGTGGCAGGCAGCAAATGCCCGTATTTGGGGCACCAAGGTGTTTTAAAATTGTTTTTCACTTTTGCATGCAGCATCCACTGAAATCTCAACAGATCAAAGTTTTGCAGACAAGGAAAAAAAAAGCCCACAAAATTAATAACTATTTAAGTATTCTGTTTCATCATGATAACAAACAGATGGTTTTAATATTCTAGAGGCTAATTTCTGAACAATTAAAAACACAGCAAGACATTAACATCTAATGAAACATTTTAACTACCAGTATATGCATCTGCCATTAATTTCCACACAGTAAGGTCTTGGTTCTCTTCAATCTGTTCTTTATTAAGGAAAGTTTTTCCACTCTGAATTTAGTGAAGTAGAGAATTAACAACTGTTTTCAATCAGCAATCAGCATGATATTTCGCCAGTGTGCATTGAAACCGTCCACACTATCAGACATAAATTTACTCCTATGATGGCTTTGATCTGCATGCTGAGTAGGGATGCTAGAAGGGAATTCATTTTCTAATTCCATTTTCATCTAGAACGTATGAATTAACCCCTCACAGATCTCGTGTCCCTTTTTATCTACTTTAGGTAAAGGACACCTACTCATAATGCCATGGCTTACACACTACTTACAGTCTAACCAAAACCAAATCTGTTTTTTGGAAGAAATGAAAGTATTTGCGTGCAAACCGTATTGAAATAAAGGTCTTCAAAGGCGAGGTGTATCCTATACTTATGAGCTTCTAATTTATATTTCCTTTGCTCATTTGTGATAAGATCACGGGGTAGTATTCATCAAAGCTGTACCCGTGCAAAAACTAGTAGCTATAAAAAATCCCTCCTTACGCCACAGCCAGCAAGCTATCTAATTCATGTGTGCCCGAATCAGATATGCAGCTCAGAACTACTGATGAATTTCCTGCAGATCTTCACCAATTTGGCAGGTAATGATTCAAATTAAGCCAAGACGAGTCCTTCTTGCTGCGCCCAGGGCATAGCAAAAGGCTGATGTCCCTCAACACTTGTTGCCATCACCTAGCTACTGTAGGAATGGGCCCTGGAAATAAATACCTTGGGGAATAAATTGAAGCACTTGAACAGCATGCTTGCTGTTCATTAAACATGGAGGCAGCTCGGTAAGCGCCTGGCTTTCAAAAGGCTTAAGTTAGCAAGTAACTTGGAACAATTTTAACAGGAACCACATTCTGCCCAGGTTCCTGTTTTGCTTTTAATCACATCATTTATGTAAACACTGAATTGCAAGGCTGAATTAATAAACATTGAAAAAAAGCCTTGACAAAACATAGGTTTAGGGAAGGAGTCAACTGCAGGACCCTGCCTCTCAGATTCACTTTGGGGTGTTCAGAAATGTCTGTATTGCAGCCATGTCAAGTAACAGTGACCCACATTCTGGTTATTGCTTTAAAGCCAGGAGAAACAGGGTCACGAATCTGGCCTTTCTACGAGTCAGGTGGTGCCCTACCGATGGGGCATTAGCTCTTCTGAGACATCTCCCTCCCTCTGCTCTATGCCAGAAATAACACGCTGGGCTCAACAGACTTCCGACAACAGTGCCGTGTTTTCATCAATATTTCCATAACGGACCACCTACAGTAAAACAGCCCCAGCCTTCTCACACCCTGCTCCACACACTTGTACCCCTCTCAAAGGCTCAGCCCAAACAAAGACCTCTCTTTGTCTCAGCACTTGATTTTTTTCTCTTTGTTGAAATGGGTTGTTACAGGTTACGGGCCAGATCCAGAAAGGCTGAGAACACCCACGAACCTTTTCAGAATTCGGGTTTCCAAAATCTGGAACCAGAACAGTAGTTAGGTATGAAAGGACATGAAAGACTAATCATCCCACTTTGGGTGCCATCATCGGGCTGGAAGGATGGGCTGTGCCCAGCAGAGGCGGAAGCCCCACAGAAAGAGAGCGAGCTTCTGGCTCCTCTCACATCCACTCCCGGTTCAGCGAAATTCGGCTGAAGCGGCGTCCCTGGGGATGCCATATGGGATTCCAAGAGCCCTTTACAGCCAGTCCTATCTGGTTCAGAGACACGTGCACACTAAAATGAATGTACTGGGAGTTTGCCATGTAACCATTAGCCATAGAGCCACCATTAATATACCTTGGAGGCACTGCTGTATTTTTATATGTCAGACGGTTTCAGACTCACACTGTACTTAGGGAGGATAGCACAATATTAAAATGTGACTTTCATACTTTTTATGCTCCAAGTGCCTGGATCTCCTCTTGGCACACTACAAAAATAATACTTTCATGATTCAGTTTTTCCATGAAATATTTATAATACAACTATCGAGTGATGGAAGTGCCAGAATATTACTATCGCTATACTCGAATTCCCGGCGATTGCAAGCTTTTGCTTGGTCTAGCAGCACGGAGGAAAAGCATCCTGAGAAACAGCTGTCTCTCACTGGGGAACCACATGGGAAATAAAGACTTTGGGGCAGCGTTGCCTGAAGTGAGCACTCCTCTTACCTACTGCAGTCTAGGAGCACCCAGGAATCTCTGCGTGATAAGAATAACAGAAAACCAGAGAAAGACACAGACTCAAGAGGTCCCATAGCCCAGCCTTCAGAGCCCAGGAAGGACTAGGAATGGTCCTGCAACCCCACCCAAACTGGGACACCCAGTGACCTCTGCAACGTCTGCAGGGGGATTAGTGCAGCGTTTCACTGCCTTTACCTTTAAAAAGCTACCTTTATATCTCAACTGCATCTCCTGCCTGCAGTGTGACCTTGTCTCATCTATCATGGATATGCAGAAGAGATGTTTCCCTTCCTCTTTGCAGCAATCTTCTTGTGTTTGAAAACTGTTATCACTACCCCCACTCTATTTTCTCTTTTTAAAACGAAATTGCCTCAATTTTTTCAAGCCTATCTTGAAGACCATGCTTTTAGACTTTCTCTGTGTACTCCACATATTTCTCCCCCTGATTATTTCCTATTCTGAAGGAGAGCACCTGCAATATCCATTTCCAATGATAAAATCATACAAATCATACTGGGATGAAACAGGTGTTAAACAAAACACAGAAGGATGAAATAAGCATTAAAAGCTGTGTCTGCCTTTAGACAGCCAACCATTCAGGCAGGCTTAGTGTTGGGTACCAGTCTTAAGACACCTGAAAGTATCTGAAGTGATCACCTGAAGTGTTCACAACACAAACCTTTTGAATGTATGCCACTCTTTCCCTTGTGGAAGTGCTGTTAACTCATTGTATAAATAATATTAGATCTGTAAAAGATATTTCTTGAACAAAAGAGAAATAACTACAAGTAGAGACAAACTGCTTATAGAAGAAAGGCTCAGGAGAGGCTTTGTTAACTTCACTGCAGCTTGATTTAGATCTCTCCTCATTCCAAACCTTACCTGAAGCAGGTCTTCTGCTAAATATTAAGACTATTCAATAGAAACTTCATTTCTTAACAGGGTTTTTCTGAGTTGAAGCTGCAAGTACAAAGTGTAGCTCCTCTTGGTGCCTCCAGCTGGAACTCATTTGCCATAGGAAGCTGTCGTTGAAGTGATCTGGAGAAACACTTCTCAAATCCATTTTTACAGCTTCCAAAGGCTGCTCAAAGATGCCCAACAGCCCTGTTCTCCTTGCCAGGCCCTTCCTCCTCACTGCTGCGTTCACTTACAGCAGGAGCACTGGAATAAAATAAAACTTATTTTGCTGTTAAGTGTCCTGTAACTGTGCAGCTTCATAAGCCTATTTTACGGCAACTAAGACCAGGAACAACAAGAGGAGATGCTGGTATCTCCACCACAGGCTGCAGACTCACTTGCACGGCTCCACGCCAGCTCCGGGGGAAAGAGCAAGGCACGGAAGGAGCCGTTGGGGTGGGTGAAAGGGACAGTTATTACCTTCTTTTTAAGGGCACAGAAATACCACGCTGTCAACCTCTGGCATCCCACAGCAAACCATGGCAACAGCTGCCTGGCTCGGTAGTAATAAACTGAGCCATTTTAATAGCTTTTATTGTTCTGCTGTGATGTTTGAGCGCAGCCACTTCTTTCCTCCCAGGACTCCTGAGCCCGCAAGGGCAGCAATGAGAGAAGATCTCATTTACCTAAAAGCACTTATAAATTTTTAATTTGCTTTAACAAGTAAATTAACAAGTCCCTCATTCAGGCAAGTTTTATGGCCTCTTGCCACTTGGGGAAAGCCATAAAAGTTTTATAGATAATCCAGAGCTACCGAGATTGCTCATAATAAATTGTCTGTTTCCTGTTATTTTATCAAACCACTGGGCTTCTAATGACTTAAAGTCACAGCTTCCTTATATCTACACTTTTTATGAGCCTGTATTTATAAACTGCAAAGAATATCTTAAATTATACTGGGCCCCTGCTAATCATTACAAAGCTAGGTTTTTATTGGAGCCAACCTTTTTGCTCACGCCCACCTAATAAATTCTAAGGGATTTTAGGGGTGGGGGGTGTGTGGAAATTAATATTTTTTGAGATAGCACGCTGATTCCACATTCTATTTTAAGACATTGCTTCAGCCAAAGTTCCAGTAATGAATACTTTGAAGTGCTTGGAATTCCCTGCTCTGATTTCTAACAGTTCTTGAAAACCTTCTCAGGATAGTAAGCACATTAAGCACCATTAGCTAGCCTGGCTCTGGGCTTGGGAAGAGACAGCACTTACTGGAAAAACACCACTTCATCTCAAAAGGAAAACACCACCTCCATTGGGTGCTCACTGCCTGCTCCCTGCAGCACCACTGTTGGTGCTTATACAAGAGACCCCTAAACACGAAGACATCCTTCCCATTTGGTGCTGTGAGCGGCCACACTGAAATCAGGGATGGCACTCACAGCAAGGACACTTCAACACGTTTAAATCACGGCGCCATCAGCTCCAGCAACAACTGAGAACTTTTTCCACTGAGGTTATGATGCTGTATCTAGTTATGGCTTCAAAGTAGTCACAATGCCTAACCTTGAGCATCGAGTTTTGTAAGTTGTTCCTCCTATATAGAAATGAGGAATCACTCCAGAGAGGGAGCAGGCACCAAACTTCAGTGGCCGTAATAATTCTCTGGAAGTTTGGTTTCTATCTCATTGACTACAGAGAGCTTGGGGAGACTAGATTCATAGGAGAGAGTCTTTAAGTGAGATGATCTCACCATCCTTTTCTCAGATTCTACAGGACAAAACTGTAGGGAAAATCACTAGGGTCATGTTTACTGAAGCAATATATTTTGGGGTGGAGGGGAAAGGAGAAAGGAAGGACTAAAGCTGCTGCAGATTCTGTCCTCCAGGGATCTGAAAACTGAACCTGGATTAAAGCCTAAACTTCCTCTGAAATTTAGGCTGATACAAAGCTACAACAAAAGGGCACTGGGATATTAATATACTATAGGTGAAGATCATCAGTATTTTCTGTAACCACACAGAGTTATGAAACTTCCTTCAACTGAACGAGAACACTGAACTTTACCAAAAAAATTCCCCTTTCTCTTTCAGCGAACTACAGATCTATGGAACTGGAAACTCCATTTATCCTGAAGGAGAAAAACTTTGCAAGATGGGAATATCACCCTTTGCTCAGCAGAGTTTTCCTGCTAAATGGGAAATTCCAGCAGGATAGGCAAATTTTAAGAGCTCAGGATGTTATTTTTGAGAGAGATGCAAGAGAAGGTGCTAAATCTGGGAATATGCCCATTATCTGAAGTGCTGAGAGTGCCTGAAGTTTTATTCATTGATTTTTCAGTTGGAAAGTGCCATAGATTCATATCTTACAATATCAGCCCAGATTAAGATCCATTGTGTAATTACAACTGTGCTCAGGTACCTTCATTCTCTAGTGTTATGGTTCTCGTCCCCCACTAAAAACAGGCTGTTGCAGTGGATGAACTTGTCGTTCAGGTATCGTTGTACATTAAATAAGAAATTGTTCAATTGTCTCTGGCAATAACTGTAAATGCAGTGGAAACAAAATATAGCAAAGCAAGCCATAATCCCCATACCAAATGACAATTATCTTGTGTTTCCTCCTAAACAGACACACACAGACAAGTACATCCACAAATACGGGAACAGGCCAGACACCACATTTGGGTTCTGCTCCTACAAATTCAGAAATCCTTGAAATGGGATGGAAACAACTGCAGATCACCCCAGGGGTGACATTTTTTCCAATTCTCTGTAGTACTTTTGGATGACTGAAAGCTTAACTAATGCCATCTAACTTATTTAAGATGCAGAACTTTTGCTTTGGCTGCATATATATAAATTGGATTAAAACAATACCTCTTTTCTCCCTACCATAGCAAATCCAATGTCCCACCGCCTATATTCACTAAAGGCACATCTCCCTCAACATCCAAGCGTTAACCCATTGCTTTGTCACTCAGTAAGAAAAGAATCTTGAAGAAACAAGAAGATTCATATAAAGTGAATAAAGAAACAATACCCAAAGCAAACAAATAGCACATGTCCATAGATTTCAAGAAGCCCACAGACCCAAATTCCTGTCATCTGCTCCCGAAGATAAAAAAAAAAACATAAGGGCTATGGTAAGCAGAGAAAAGAAAGAAAAAAAGAAAAAAAATAAATATATATATAACTTATAAACCAAGAGTGACCTTAGGGAGACAACTTTTACAGTGCCTCTGCCTGACCCACATCTACACTGGTTGCAGTATTAGAAAAACTGCCACGTGCCATTTCTTTCAATGTCCACAAAACTGTGAAACCCAGCCAAGATGAAACTCTGTCAGGTTGGCATAAGCTTCAGTAGAAAAGCCTGAGTCTGCCAGCATATCTGAATCTGCGCGTAAAGCTAAGGATGCAGAAATACAACTTCTGCTGACAAAGAGCCACACCTATTGTCTTCACTGACACTTACTGAGAATGGACAAAAAGACCATACCTCAAAGGAAAGGGTTATACTTTTTTCCCCTGCAGCTTTATCAAAAGCCACAGTAGATGTCCTGTCTTTAAATGGAAGCAGAAGTGAGAAAGAAGAAATGCCTCAGAAGCACTTTTTGCAGAAACCTCTGGAAAAACAATGACCGTGTATGATTTCCAGACTTTCTTTGAGAACAGTGACAAGTCTGGCTGAGGAGCCTCCAAAACTGACTGAAACTCATCTTGAAGGAACTGCTGTGCTTTCAAGATTCACCTACCTTGAGCCCTGGCTGTGGCTCTTACTTCCATATAAACAGACACACATGACTTTTCTAACCAAATCCTTGCAAAAACACTTGCCCGCCTTTGTTACAAGACAGAAGATATTCCCATTAAAGTAAGCAAACTTGTCTCTGGTGCACCTAAGTCTTGCAGAGCTCCCAAGCTTCAGTTCACATTTCAGGTTAATCTTTTCCTCTCCTAAAGAACAGAACATCCTTTTTCCTGGTCTCCCCGAGGGCTCAGTATTTGCAACATCAAACAGAACATACAAACCATCGCGCCCCCCTCCAAAAGCCTATTATACTGTCAACGGGCTTCCTAACTGCAACCAGGGGAGAAAGCTTATATACTGACTCCATAGCTCTTTTACTGCTGGAAAGTGTCCATGATTTCTTCAAGCTACTGCTGCATTTCATTTCTCTAAAGAACTCATAATAAGATGGGCAAAGTTCCAAGAAAGAAAAAAGGAACCCGACCAACTAACCGAACCAACCGTGCAGTTCCCCCCTCCCTCTTTTTTAGTCGCTGGCAAAGGCCAAAGCCACAAGACTCTCGTGCTATCCTACCAGTGACCCTCCTTAATAAATCACACATTAAAATGCAGTCCCATGAATTAGGCTGGAAAGGGAGAGCAGGGCAAATGTCTGCTACTAAAGATAACAGTGTGTCCTGTGGTGTATTATACATTCACCAAGCACTGAACGGAGCAGGAGACCAGAAGGAAAGTCCTTATGGAGGCCACGCTACAAGCTACTTCAATCCAAAAGAAGTCATTGTAAATTTATTAATTTTGCAGGGAGAGACCAAGTCGCTGTTTGCCAGGAGGAAAGCCCATATGAAGGCTGGGGCTGAGACGGGATCTGGGTCCCAGCTTCCAAGGCTCAATATCCAAACGCCTGCAAAGCACAATGCAAACCTCAGTGGGAAAGTGTTCTTGGAGAGTAACATTAATCTATTCATCTAATTGAAAAAAAAAAAAAAAAAGGGCCATAAAAATAAAAGAAGGTGATTCAAAAGCAAGGGTGTTTGTGCAGCTCTGCTGCATTTGAAAAAAAAAATGATGTTGACAGGTTTTATCTGCTATTTACATGTTTTCTTCTCCTGTTCGAAGAATTCGTATCCGTTTTCATAGAATCATAGAATCATTTAGGTTGGAAGAGACCCCTGGGATCATCAAGTCCAACCATCAGCCCCACTCTACAAGTTCTCCCCTACACTAGATCCCTCAACACCACATCTAATCTGCTCTTTTGGCAGACTATTCACTGGCCCCCAGCCTGGGACAACACAAGAGGGGTTTTCTCTTCTGCTGAAGGACACACCACCCATGGCCAGTCCTGATGCTCCGTCTCCGGCCGCAGGATGCGGTGACTTTTCTCTCCAAGCCCTTCACACAAGCAACCCCTTAGAGAACCAGCACAACCCATCCTACAGCTCTCACAGCAACTGTGGCTCTGGGACAGAGGGGTACTAAATAGAATAAATGTAACTTCCAGCCAAACCACCAGTACCACCACCAACTCTTATCCCTAATTCTTCCCTTAATGCCTCGTAGTAGACCAGAGCTGACAGTGACCGTGGACCTAACAGGTTATATTTACAGCTGAAGTTCTATAAAGTGGGGAGGTTGTGTCGAGCTGCAGCATCCAAGTGCCTGTAAGGGCAGCCCTGCACCGCGAGGAAATGGCTGGAGATTGGTTACAGCCAGAAGTAACTGATCTGTCTGAAAATATGGCCCAAGAATCATAGGATTAATGCTCGAATTCCAGCTGCGTTGCATTGTTCCCTTCCCTCCAGCTCTCCAACAACAAAGGCATGCCTCCCCCTCTGGAGACCAGAAAAGTTTTATTAAAAATGTTCATACGACTGTTGCAGTGGAGGCCCTGTTAAAAGCATCATAAGAAAAAAATGCAGGATTCATAAAGAAACCATCCTACAATTTCCTTTCAATCTGGCGTTGATTTCAAAGTGGCTACCTTGGCCGAATGGCTTTGGCCTGCTCTCCTGGGCGGGCTGGCTGGGGCAGGGTGAGGAGCGGAGCCCGGGTGTGCAGCAGGAGCGAGCGGCAGAACACCCAGAGGGGAAGAAAACAAAACCAAAACCAAAAACCCAAAAACCCAAACCAAAACAAAAAAAAAAAACCCAACCCCCCAAAAATGGGAACACTTCCAAAACTGCAGCTGTGCTGGCCCATTAAAAAGCTGAAACTCATTCTACTGTTCGACCTCATGCTTATCACCACATAACTATTCATCAAAGAAATTTCAGTGCAATTAATTAAATTATTCCCCTGTCTGTGCCACAGAGTCGTTATTCCAATATCAGCTTTCACTCGCACTCTCTCAAGCTCATGTCTGTGTGCCAAGTGACATCTCTGGGGTTGTCCGGTCTCAATAAAGCTCTGCTCCTCACCACTCACGGAGGCTATCATTTCTCTTTTTTATTGCCATTTATTTTCCACTAGGATTTTGCTGCCAGTATATTGGCAGGACTTCCAGTATAGGGATGTAATGAAATCTACCACAGACACTTAACATCGGGTCAGGCTCGAGCTCAGCTCATGTGAAGCTGTAATATGATAAACAAATGCTTCCAGGAGGAGGATTTTATCCGCTCAAACCCCGAACACGGACTCTGTCGGAACCCAGGCAAGAACTAGGAGGGAGTCGTTTGAACAGCCTGACGATAATTAGCTTTAGAGCAAAAATGTGCTCAACAGGAGAAACCTGAGTTACAACACAGGTTCCTCTGAATCTGGCAGGACCAACTTCTCTTATAAAAAAATAATAATCAGTGTCACAGTTTGCATCTTCCTGGTTTTTTTTTTTTCTTCTCTATTTTTTTTTTTACTTTGAGCAGCAGTGTTAATATAATTATTCAGTTAATATAATTATTTATAATTATTATTTTGTTAATATAATTATTCAGTTCAGCACTCCAAAGTGTGGGTGATTTGGTGGCTACTTTAGGAGTCCTGAGCTGACCTACCAACCTCAAAATGTAAATGCCCTGACGTTAAATATTCCTCAGGCCTTCTGAAAGTTAAGCACGACCTGCTGGCTCTGAACGTGGCACCTCTGTGCCTACTGCCATGGTAATTCATGGGATGGCACCGAAGCACCGTGTCGGCGTATCTCAGTACAGGTCAGGACCACTGACAACGGATTAGACTCTCAAAATGTGAATTACACAAGATATTGGTCGTCATGTCCCAGGCACCTCTGTGGGACTCGTGGCTGAAGGTGAGAGTCAGAAGAAACACAACAGGAAAATAAAATGTAATTTTTAGAAGGGGCAGGAAAAGCCAAAGTGTAGAACAGCTCGTATCTGGCCCCAGTAAGTCCTCCCCTCCCTGGAAGATTTAAAATCAATAACGGAGCCGTTCTATCACAGAGCCTTTATTGCAAATGCAAGTTAATGGACATAAATCTCCACAGGCGACGAATGTAAAGCATCAGGCTGAATGATCAAAGGGCTGGGTTTTTTCCTGGTAAAAAGAGTTTGTTTTCTTGTCGAAAATAAACCTCTCCCAGGAAAAATGGAATTTTGCTGTTCTTCAGGGAGACAGCCAAGTCAGGTGTCTGCACCAGCAACCACCCTGATGCCTCATTGCTTCCCAGCCAACGCGCTGGTCACAAGAACTGGCACCATCTCTCTAAAGGGAGTATAAGGGAAGTGCTGCAAGTTAATTACTGGGAACGTAGAACTATCGTGGCAGAACATAGAGATACTCTGCTTGAATAGTGCCTGTCTTTATCCATGCTTGAAAAGTTTTAGTTATATACATGCTGAAAAGTATACACTTTGCCTGCTTGCTTTGAATCAAGGCAAATAAAAGCTACATTGCTGGCTCAGACCAGGTTTGAACCAAACCTTGTGCGTCCTCTACCTCACCCTGCTATGACCCCATTGTTTCGGTTGCCTCCAAACACGCTGCCTTTTGCTTGGATTTCTTATGTTTTCTTGTTAAAACAACCAGGGAGACCCCAGCATGATGTTAAGGCTTCAAATTGAAAGAGGGGAGACTGAGCTGAGATCTGGAGAAAAACTTCTTTGGTGTGAGGGTGGTGAGAGCCTGGCACAGGTTGCCCAGAGAAGCTGTGGCTGCCCCATCCCTGGAGGGGTTCAAGGCCAGGTTGGACGGGGCTTAGAGCAACCTGGTCTGGTGGGAGGTGTCCCTGCCCAGGGCAGGGGGGTGCTCTGGATGGGCATTACAGTCCCTTCCAACCCAAACCATTCTATGATTCTCTGATTGATTTGCAACATATCCATTTCAAAATTTATTTTACGGGCATTTGGTCCCTACGTCTCCCAGTGCCTCCAGCCCAAAGTGCCTACAGCTCTTACAGCTCTTAAAGCTCTTACAGGCACAGCAAAGCACCAAAAAGGTGCCTCATGATACTCAAGGTGGAATCTATAAAAACCATACATTGTAGTGTCCGTATTTAATAAGAGATAAATCTCAGAGATACCAAATGCACAATCTCTCATTCACCTAAGAAAGGTAAGGTGAATGTCAACACCAAAACCAGAAACAGTTCATAACAACCCTTCAAGAAAGCAGAGCCCTGATTGCACACCTTCAGCTCCTAATTCAGGTACACCAGGACCCTTGAGCTGGTGACCCAAATAGGCTCATCCCCAGAGGGTCAGTCAATGCCTCAGCTCAGATGGGGACCTGGTTGCCTGTGTGCACCCCACTGACCCAGAGCTACCCAAAGGAACCATCTCCTCCTGCATTTAGTGCCCAGCCCAAACACTACAAGAATCTGCTTCAGTAAATCAAAATGATATTAGAGCAGGAGTTGCTTGGAAAGAATAGTTGATAAAAATTATAGTTAACGCTCTATCTACCACCTATTCAAAGAAAAGAAATTTGACAAAGTAGAGTGGAAAACCAATGAACTACCACAGCGTTCCTCAGTATGAATCCTCATCATTAAAGCTGATTAAAGCTCAGCAGGCTCAGTTAAATTACAGCGTTCAGAAGAGCTGCAGACAAGCCTCAACAACAGGGGGAAGGTTGTCTAAAGACTTTTCTGCTCCTACTTAGGCATGGCCACGAAGGCTGAATTTTCTAATGCACTCAGAAGTATGTTGATGTTTCCAAAGCGTGGGGGTAAGTGCACAGATTAAAAAAAATGTCCCCACAATTAAAAGGGGGGGATGGGGCTGACAGGGCCTGACGGCCACACCACCCTGCTTTGTGGCTCACCCTCTGATCCCCCAACCCTTCAAACACAACCGGTGGCCAAAGAGATGAGGAAGGGCTCCAGGGACAATGTTATTTCACACTGTCCATCCTACCACAGCAGGGAAGGAGGGAGGGAGAGGGATAGGACATTGTCCCTGTGAGGGTACGTGGCTGGGAAGAGACCTGTGGTACCCGCTGACTCAGCTGAGAATCCACTTAATGACGGGTTTCATCACAGGACCAAAATCAGAACAGGTAATACCTCACATTCAAACTTAGAGACCAAAAAAACCACCCAAGAATCAGAAGACAACAACAAGTATTTTGTTATTCACTGGAAGTGGCCCCCCAAGCACACACCAATACTTCCCAAATGAACACAGTCCAGTCCTTGGAGCTTCACTACCCCTCCATTCTCCTTCAGAACTACGGAAATGCTCCTGCGCTGATGCTATGGGGCGCGACTCTGCCAACGGCACACGTGAAATAGATGGGTCTATCAGCAAAGCAAGTGAAAAATCCACCACGGACTGCGTGAGTCAAGGCATAGCTCTGTGAAGCTTCCGGCACACCCCCGACGCCACCAATTTAGCTGTAAATATAGAGCAAGTATTGCATTAAAAAATAAAAAAAAATAGATTCATATTTCCAATGTCAAAGATATTAAAGGAAGTTTGAATGGCACTTAACAAAAATCACAGAAGACACGCTTTATCTCACTTTCTTTTAATTTTTGAAACATTTAATTCCTTTCCAAAAGCCATTACAACATTCCCTTACATCTTAAAGTCTTCTGCTTTCATGTTTGTTATCTACCCTAATTTGAATATGGCAAATAGACCATATTTATTTAGCACATAACAATCCTGTGTAGGACTTAACCCATGGCCTTCAATACCAAGCAACAAGCTTTCGAGTATTTTAATAAAAGTAGTAACTGTATAACAAATATAACAGTTGATAACTCTTATCTTCTGTGTAATGAGCTCATCTAAGTGCATGTAATTTTGTATTTTTTAATTTTATTTTACTTTTAAATAAGAAAAATGTAAAATTAATAACTCGTGTCAGCAAATCCAATTACCTGCTCCCACTGAATAATCTCCTTTCCCCCCAGAGCAACCTCCAGCCATCCAGTGCCTTGTACCAGGCTCCTTTGGGCACGACCTGAACCAGGTCTGGAAGACCTGGGGACAATGCATTCAGGAAGCCACCTATGGGTACTACCATGGGGCATTTCACCTTTTCACACCCATCAAACTGTCTGTAATTTCTTCTCATTAACATAAGTTGACAAGAAGCTCAACACAACCTGGCAACATGCACTGACAACCCAGGAAGCCCCCCGCACCCTGGGCCACATCCCCAGCAGTGTGGCCAGCAGGGAGAGGGGGGGATTCTACCTCTCTGCTCTGCTCTGCTTCCAGCTTTGGTGCCACCAACAGCAGAAGGACACTGACCTGTTGGAGTGGGGCCAGAGGAGGACACGAAGATGCTGGGAGGGCTGGAGCTCCTCTGCTGTGAGGATGGGCTGAGAGAGCTGAGGGGATTCAGCCTGGAGAAGAGAAGGCTTTGGGGAGACCTTAGAGCTCCTTCCAGTCCCTAAAGGGGCACCAGGAAAGCTGGGGGGTGACAGGAGACGGGACGGACTCTTGATCAGAGGGGCTCCAAACACGCTGACTTTTGCTTGGTTTTCTTATGTTTTCTTGTTAAAACAATCAGGGAGATGCCAGCATGATGTTAAGGCTTCAAACTGAAAGAGGGGAAATTGAGCTGAGATCTGGGGAAGAAATTCTTTGGTGTGAGGGTGGTGAGAGCCTGGCACAGGTTGCTCAGAGAAGCTGTGGCCGCCCCATCCCTGGAGGGGTTCAAGGCCAGGTTGGACAGGGCTTAGAGCAACCTCTTCTGGTGGGAGGTATAGGGGCAGGGGGGATGGCTCCTTCCAACATAAACCATTCTATGATTCTGTCATTAAGACCACCACACAGACCACGAGGAACCACTGGAGAGAGTCCAGCGTAGGGCAGCAAAGCTGATGGAGGGACTGGAGCATCTCCCTGATGAGGAAAGGCTGAGAGAGCTGGGACTCTAGCCTGGAGAAGAAAAGGCTGAGGGGAGACCTTCTTCATGCTCACAAGTATCACAAGTACTCACCCACAGGGGTGGGTTGAAGGAAGATGGAGCTGGACACCTCTCAAGTGGTTTCCAGTGACAGGATGAGGGACAACGGGGGGACAAGCTGGAACACAGGAAGTTCCATTGGAATATGAGGAGAAACTTCTTTGGGGTGAGGGTGGCAGAGCCCTGGCAGAGGCTGCCCAGGAAGGGTGTGGAGTCCCCTTCTCTGGAGACCTTCAAGCCCCGTCTGGATGCCGTTGAGTGATGTGCTCTGGGCAACCCTGCTTTAGCAGGGGAGTGAGACTGGATCATCTCTAGAGGTCCTTTCCAACTCTGACAATTCCCTGATTCCATGACCCTAACTGAAACATCGCACAAACATCAACTTCCATGAGCATCTGCAAACATGTCTGAAATAGTGGTGATGGTGAAACATGCCGATGATTTTCCATCCTTCCTGCAACGCCCAAGTCCCTTTGTTGTAGACCTCCAGGTAAAGTCCACGGCTCAATCTGGTCTCATGCTATAGGCTTCTCTGTATGGCCAGGCTGCAAAACAGGATCTGAGTACTCAGGCTGGTGAGAAAGGCATCCAAAGCTATGCCAGACCCATCAACTCTGCGACAGCACTGCATGGATTATCCAGGCACAGTAACTCGGCAGACCCCTGACAACAGATTACGCACCCTATCCTCAAAAGAAACACTGAACTAACAGTTCAAGTACAACATCAGGAGAGAGTATGTCCATCTCTGCACCACATTTGGTGTGAAAAGCCCATAACACTTTCAGTTGACAAACAATTCTGCCAAGTGCCTCTCCTACAAGTTGCTCATGTCAACAAAATTAATGTGACATTTACAACTATTTTGAGGATAAAATGAAGTTGCTCAAATTATTCTGCAGAAGCAGTGTGAGACAGAATTATTCAGTTGACAAAATCTAATTAGGTGTAAATTATTTCAGGTTCTATGAATTATAAAACCTTTCACAGAGAACTCAGACTCAAGGCTCAATGTGATACGGTGAATTAATACGCCGGGCATCTGTTTTCCAGAGCTAGGTTTCAATTTGGGACAAAGTCACACAGATAATTAATGGCTTCTTTCCGCCAGCTAGCCTGTGCTCAGGGAGGCAGAGGAAGGCATGTCATATACAATATACCTTCTACTAAGGTTGAAAGGCTTTTTTCTCACAGAAAATAGGAAGAATTTGAGAATTGGTCAGTAGAGCCAAAAAGAAGCTTTTCTAAATCCTGATGCCTAGCAATAGCCAAAAGGGAGATATTTTGACAGCAAGCTCTCCTTGAAGCCTGGTGTCCAGCTTCATCCTCCACCCAGAAAGTTTCTGAGTAGTGACACTGAGAAGGATTTCAGCTCATGTTTAGCTTTAATAATGGCACTAACTTTTAAGTGTGTGCTTTTATGCTTTGCTGGGGGAGGACTAGTATGTTCAGAAACCTGCCTAATTACTGCAGTGTTTATTTTCTCCTGCTAGGTTTAATTTTTGCTGTTTGGATGCAAAAATGTCATTGTTAACTTCTACAAAGCCAAGCAGGGCATCCTTGAAACCGAACTCTCTGTGCTTTTAACATCTGAAGAGCAGAATACTGAGGCGTCTGAGGAATGGCATCACGGTGCCTTGTGCTGCTACGGAGGAGGAGGGAATGATGAGCAGCTGCATAATTAGGCATTTTTGGGGGAGAAGCCAAGTGCTCTATAAGCTGAGGATCAGCTTTGCCCACTCCCTGTCAATCTGTTGCAGTTGGAGAGTTTGGGTTTTATGGGAAAAAGGCAGTTTCAGTTCCCACAGGAGGTTCAGAAATGCACACCGGGTTTCGATATGATCCTTATTTCCATTTAAATGCACCCCAATCCAATACAGATTGGTAAAGCTCATATGAGCTCCAACTACCTTTCACACCTCTTGCCGAATCCATGAACAATGTGTCGCAAGGAGACACAGATTATTCGCCATCCCTTCACACCCCCTCTGCAAGTATCAAAGAAAATTACTGGAAGCAAAACACAACACTTGGTCAAAAAGTCTAGAGGAAAGGCACATAAAAACCCCACAGCCCTAAGTTTCTCTTTCCCTATAGAAAAGCTCAGCTATGTTCCTGAGATCCAGCCGGGGCGTTTCTCGATGGGTACATGCTGCAGCTTAGTTGAAAATGGTGTGCAATGCTATCGGCTGCTCTTGTTCCACTTCTCCATAGAAAGCATTTCTTACACGCTATTGACCACATCTCCTTGAGAAGACTGGTGAGAATTATGTATTTTAAATGACACCTTTTTCTGTCTCCTCAAGCAAAAGACATTTGGATGTGAACTGGAGAAACACCACAGTTAAAAGGAAACAAAAAGAAACAAAGTCCTCTCACTGGAACTTTCAATATCAAAGAAGAAGTAACCTGGTACTGGTGACCAGAAACCTTCCCCAACCTCCCCCTGGCACAGAACCCAGCTCCATTTTGTGCTGCTGTTGAGAACAGAGAGGGAACGGGGCAGCAACGATGTCCCAGCCATGTCACTTCTGTCCCAGCCACTCTTGGAAGAAGGTGTCAGAACACGGAAAATGCACGTGTACATCAAATGTTCAGCAATTTTAGAATGACAGGGAAGGGCTTCAAGCTGCAGCAGGGTAGGTTTAGGCTGGACATTGGGAAAACGTTCTTCACAGGAAGAATGGTCAGAGCCTGGAATGGGCTGCCCAGGGAGGGGGTGGAGTCCCCATCCCTGAATTTGTTTCAGAGTCAATTAGATGTGGTATTGGGGGATCTGGTGTAGGGGAGAACTTTGTAGAGTGGGGATGATGGTCGGACTCAGTGATCCCAGGGGTCTCTTCCGACCTGAACGATTCTATGATTCTATGAATTATTTGCACACACTGACTCCGATGATGATCTCTTCACTCCTCTGAGAGATTCAGTCCAGAAAGCTTAGTTCTTTGCCATTTCATGCTGTCTGCACCCAATGGAGCACCCTATGCCATTCCCAGGGAGCCTGGGAGACACAAGGGCATGGACCTCACGTCCGTAAATCAAACCGGTTTCCTGAAGCCTCTGAGGTCCAAACATCTCCGGTTTTCTAACTTAAGGCTTAAGTACAAAGAGGTCAGAAATACCAAGAAATGGCCACAGATAGGAACAGCATCCCATACCTTTGTTCTATTCCAGAATAGAGTAAAACAGTCCTGGCTTCCCCTCTTCCTCCTCTTAAATGCTTCCCCAGCCACAATATTTCTTTTTTGTCTAAGCACCTTTAGCTAAATTTCTATTCCAGAATAGAACAGAGAATAGAGTGGAATATTTTAACCTTCACTCTGTGGTGATGGATAACTGTATTTGTAAGAGGCTGCAGGTATGAGGCTCAGGTTTGGGCTCTTCATCCCTTTCTCCATACCCTTCTTAGGAATACACTGCAATATACAGCAGCTCTAGAACTGAGGGACCAGCCAGCTCCTCCAGGATGGTCCGTGTTCATGCAAGGACTGGAGATGCCAATGGAAGAGACAAACATAGAGTCATAGAATATTTTTAGATGGAAGAGACCTGTAAGATCATCAAGCCCAACCAGTAACTCAGCACTGACAAGTTACCACTAACTCATGTCCCTCAGCACCACATCTACATGGTGTTTCAATACCTCCAGGGATGGCAACTCCACCACTTCCCAACATCTCAGACCTATTTCCCCGCAGTGGTGAAAGCAGCGTAGCTGATGAGGACAAGAGGTCTAAAAGCAAAGGAATTTAGACCCAAAACAAAGCACAGAGCAGGAAAGGGCATTTGTAACTACAAAACGATTCCCTGGCTTTCGCCAACGTTCACTCCCAATTCTGTAAGAGTTAAAGGCCGCCAAGTAATAGGCACTGTAGAGTTTTCCCCTGGGTTGCAGCCAAGGCCACTAACCCTGCTATTAGAGGCCTGACAAGCTTTGTCAATGCAATCTACTGAATGCCGTGAGTGACAAGCGATCAATATTCTCCACTCTCATGGGTCATCACAGGTGACAGAGGCCTAAGTAATAAAACAGCCCTGGCTGCCTCCTCTAACTTAAATGCTTCCCCAGCCACAATATTTCTTTTTTGTCTAAGCGCCTCCAGCTAAATTTCTCATGGATCGAACCATCTGATGGGGTAGAGGTTCTGAGGAATTGCAATGTGTCTGAATTGATGCTAGCCAGCGAAAGCTCAGCAGACTGGAGAAACAGGTTCAAATAAATCGAAAATGACTAGCTACAGAGTTGTAATCTGCCAGCACCAGGCCCTGTAGCAACAAGGCAGAATGAAGCAGGCCACGCTGACACTGCGGCGGCACCCAGCCACCTGCCAGCCCAAAATCACCTCCCGGGTTTCTGCTGTTCTGAAGACGTTCTCTGTGACAACCTTTTTTTTGGTTAGAATTATTGAGAGCAACTGTGTAAAACTGCATTATGGTGTTAACAGAAAAGAAAGGGCTGCTCTACAGGAAAGCTGGGGAGGGACTCTTGATCGGAGAGGGGAGCCATAGGACAAAGGGGAAGGGTTTGAAAGAGGGGAGACTGAGCTGAGATTTGGAGAAGAACTTCTTCAGTGTGAGGGTGGTGAGAGCCTGACCCAGGTTGCCCAGAGAAGCTGTGGCTGCCCCATCCCTGGAGGGCTTCAAGACCAGGTTGGAGGGGGCTTTGAGCAACCTGGTCTGGTGGGAGGTGTCCCTGCCCAGGCACTGGATGGACTTTCAGGTCCATTCCAACCCAAACCGTTCTGTGATTCCATCATTCTATATTACGTGAAGAAAGTACTTCTGGGACTGAAGTTCCTGGGGGCTACTAGAAACACTGACCAGGCAGCTCTTGACAGCATGAAAAAAAGTCATCACAACTCTCCTTTCTAAATGCAACACAATGAAAATGAGTATGTAAATTTTAAGGGAATCAGCTGCTCTGTTATGATTGCCCACCCCTGCCCCTGCCGTGATGCAGGGCACCGCTGGGTGGAAGCAGGGCAAGCTGACTCCTATCTATTGTAAAACTATACACACAGCCAAAAACCACAGAGAATCTCCTATTTTTAAATCCACATATGAGCTCACCGTTAAATCACTCGTTCATACAGCTGTATGCTAAGTAAGAGCTTAGGCTTCAAAATAATCAGCAATTTACAGCTCAGTACCCAAATTTAAGTCAGATGAGGAAACAAAAACATGTTTCAGCCCTTATGAAATTCCTGCCCCAATTCTTGCCGTCAATAACCATTATGGACACAGGCCATTGATGTCCATCTGGGATCTGAAGTCTGTCCAGTTTTTTTAGATGTTTAGAACCAGTTTTTATTGGGAATAATCTCTTTAACCAAAGAGCTTTGCAAACACTGAGCTCTGCTACATTCCTGTGAGACAGGCAAGCGATACACACCAATTTATTGGTGAATAAACTAAGATGCAAAGGAGAGCCAGAGGCACAACTGGACACAAAACCCAACGGGTACATAATTTCACACTTTAAACTTTGAACATCAAATATATGCTGGAAGAGAGTATCTTCTAGGGGATGTCTGTCAGCTGTGAAATTTTGTTTAAACAGGTGGTAGGACGATGATGTGCTGTTTGGAAATAATTGGTGCACTGTTTACACACTACTCTCCATGACCTAAGCCAGGATAAAAATAGGCTATAACGCTCAAAATCTGCATTTCTGCACATCTTCATCCTCTTTCATTACAAAAAGCAAACCCAACAGCTAATTCTACCGAAAATGTGCATTTATTCTGCCAGGGTTTTTTGAGTAATAATTACAAAACTTTTCTAAATTCATAAAAAGCAACCCAATACACTGGTGCAAGGGTGATTCCCCAGGTCAGCCACCAAGGCCTGAAATAAAGTATCGGCAATTTATTTTTTATGTGTGCATGAGGCATTTGGTCTAGAATGATTTGAAAGCAGAAAAAGTAAGCCAGCATATACCACTATGTTAGAATCCTTTAAAGGCCACCAAATAAATCACTTTCTGCCCAAGAAAAGCTGGGATTTATTCATGGCAAAAGCTAACACTGGGAACTCTGTGGCAGTGTCTTTTGGAAAGGCAAAAACAGATGAGGGAGCACATTTGATGAAAGAAAATTGCTCTAACTCAGGATGAAATTAGATGTCTAATAAAGAACAAGTCAATATTCTAATGTAGGATTTGGTTCTCCAACACACCTGACGACTGGCCAACTAAACCAGCTGGACAAGCAATGGAGAACAGCCTGTTGGAAGGACATATTTCAGACCAGAGTAATCTCTTTAGTCACTAAATAGAGCTGATTTTCTCAATGATTAGATGGAGGTGAGGCTGTTCCTGCATCAACACTGAGGAAAGGCTGTAGGACAGGGGCTTTGCTGAGATGTGATCTAGGAGACAAACACACAAGCAGCCTGGAGACATGGTTCACAGGGACAGTATGATCCAGCGGTTACAGTGTAAGGAGAGTCAGATTAAGAACCGAACAACAAACCCAACACTTTTTGGCAAGCGTTGATGCCCAACCAAGTTCTTCCTGGGAAGCAGGTCAGCTGTGAGTCCCCAGCAGGTTATAGAGGGGAGAGCCACATGTAACCACACAGCCATCCTCCTGCTCTTATTAAAATGCCCACTTTAGACTGCACTTTTTGAGTTTGCCTAACTCCACGCTGCACGCTCTCTCCATTGTTGGGGAATATACTAATTGTACTTGAGTTTAGATGCAGATACAATACAAAAAACAGGGTGAGAGAGAAATATAAGACATGAAGCTTTGTTTCTTCTCTCCAGAAGTTTATTGCTATTCTCCCCCAGTCAGCCATCCAGCTTTTGGTTCCCCTCTGGCCTCAGAGGCTTTTGACTTTCTCAAGATATGACTCCAGATTCACTTAAAAATAGAGAATAAAAGCAGTATAGCTACAATGATCTGATAGCATCACATACAGCTCTTAACAACCTAATTTATTACTGATGATGTAGTCATTAATGTGCTCTGAACATGCACAATATGCTCTTCTTTAATGAAAAAGTAGCTGGGGAAGCTCATCCAACTTGCTTCAGAAAGTTGCGCCCCAAGAGACTCACATGTCATCTACCCTTAGATTTATCCAAGGCTGAAGGAGATATTTTAAAACATATCTTCTTGTTATTCTTTTAAAAGATAGTTCCCTTGATGCTGAGCCTTGAAAGTTTAGCAGATCTTATTACCGAGAATGAACTAAACGAAAGCAATTGGTACAATGGTTGATACACTATGGGTACAACTTGCTTGCCATGTTCTGTTCTCATCCGCTTTCATCTCAAATGTTTCTATAAGAAAAAAAAGTCTGGCAAAAGTAGATTGGGGAAAGCACAGGGAGAGAACTCTGGAAATAAAAGTCATCAGGAGCGATTCATACAGCGCTCTGGGAAGATAAGAGAAACAGCAGAGACAGGAAGGCAACATGCAACCTATCCAGATTCCCAGCAAGGATGATCTATAATTGGCGTAACACCATCTAACAGTGGAAAGGAACTTTTCAAAAGCCCTCACGCATCTCTCCTCACCATCCCACACATTTGCAGATGCCTCTGGCTCAGAAGTTCTCAGCACACCCCGGGTCTGCAGGCTCAGGGTGCAGCCATGGCCGCTCGTGTGATCCGGTCCTATAGACATCCTATTGAAAACTCAGGGTAAGAGAACTCATGAGCTACTGCCCCCAAAGCCAGCAGAAATAACTGCTTGAAAAGCATGAGATGGAGGACACACACAAAAATATAATATTTTTTTTTTTAAAGCCAAGAGAAATATGAACTAACTATCCCAGTGATGATGGTAGGTTATGCCTCGGTATGTAACAGGAAGGCACACCGTTCTTTTGGAAAAAGACCAACTGCGAGGAAAAGCAAATGAGCAATAGATGAAATGAACAGATATGTGAGCCTGGAAAAGCGCTTAGTGGGAAGAGCTATTTCCATGTATCGGGTCCATAAATCATCCCTCTTCTGTCCTAGGTGTGTACTCGCAGTACCTGCAGCAGGACTACTGCTCAAAACTTCCCCAGAAGGGAAGAGCAGGTCCCCGTAGGGACTACCTGCCTATGGCATTCATTCCTGCCCACTACTGACTGTGCTAAAAGGCCACCAGAAATATTCAAGATGAAGGAAGTCAACCCCTCTTCATTCCTGCCTGGTAAGATGCCTTCTCCTCCTTACCACACTTTCTCGAGTGCGCATCATTTATGTCCAGGAAGGTTCACTCTAGCATGAGCTTTGTCAGCATGTCCCTTCCTGTCCTCTTCTCAAGGACTGAAATACTGAAATCTAAAACTACAACTCAAAGAGAGCTTTAACCTGCAGGATCACAGGCTACGAGCAACTTTTGTCCTTCTGTGGACGTATAGCAAATCCTTCTTATTAATTCAGTCTAGCAGTTCATTTCCTTCTTTTAAGGTATCATTTAAAAGGGGAAAAGAAACAAAGACGAAGTTATTCTGAGTGCAGGAGCTCAGGCATAATAACCTTACAGCCAGACTCTCGCTGGCTCCAGGCTAATTCTCCTTTGTCCAAACACTCAATGTGACTGTTATTGTGGGAGCTTCAGGATGGAGGGCAGCTACAGAGGCATCGCTCCTGCCTTAACTCTCGCTGCGTACACCAGAACACGCTGAGCTAGTCTTCACTTTCAATGTCTTTCAAGCGTGTGTTTACCTATGATAGCGTTATTTGAACATATATGTGATCAAATTCACCTGAAGCATCACTCGGTCCTATAGGAATAAGACAAGGACGTCCCATATGGTGGTGAGGTAGAAAATCTCCTCCAATGCAAACCACCTATGACCTCTGTGATAATAAATTCTTCTGCAAATGACTGAGCAAAGTCCTGGAGACTGTGTGCAGTGAAGATAAACAGCCCTTTGTCCTCTGGGCCAGAAGTGGCCATTGTAGAGAGTTTGCCCAAAGGATTAGCGCTGCCATTATTATTTGTGTTATATGAGCTATTTCAGGAGCTAATTGACCCCAGCACAAAAGCCGGGTGAGAAAGGCTTTTGTATCTAATAGAATGAGCAATACAGAAAAGGGTAAGGCTCTTTGAGCAATTGGGCCACAGTATACAGACACTGACTCAGTTTTAGCTGACAGCATCAACCAGGGCAATCTAATCTCCCCAGTTAGCACTAAATCAGCCTAGTATAAATGAGCCCATGACAGAACACGGAGAAATGGGACTTGCTAAAAGGATAACTGAGGATAACTGCCTTGTGAAGCATAAATATTGAAGATGTTCAGAATCTCTCATTCCTCGAGCTAAGCATGCCCGGCAAGAGCTGTACCAGCCAAGCCATTTCATACTGGAATCTCTCTTTGCTTTTTGAGGGTGCAGTGGTAAATGTCAGTGTGTACATAAGCTATTTTTAAATTATACATATCCATTCCCTCCCTCCCTCCAGTGCTTAATGGTGGGGGAAGGTGTTGACACTGAGAAACTCAGGACGCTATTAACCATTAAAGGCTTTGATACAACAACAAAAAAAGGTGAAGTCATTTTCTCTAGGATGATGGAGGTTTGAGAAAGAGGACATACTAAGGCTGTAGTGTAAGATCATCCAGAATTAAAACACTCATCTCCAAATTCCCTTGGGAAGAATGGCATGTTTAAGGGGAAAAAGTGAAGCTGAACTTTGAACCAAACATTTTTTTTTTGGCATTTAGTCAGCACTCAGCAAAGCTGGTTCTAATCTCAAAGTCAGGGCAAAACACACAAACGATACAGTGAAAAAATTAACTCACCCTGACCTTTCTGAAGCCACTGGAAAAGCTGCTGCAACATAATTCATTATATATTCTGCAGTAAATGTGGTGCACAAAAGAACATAGCTTTGTAATATGCAAACAGAAGACACAAATAACCATATTCATCATTTATTTATTGAACCTACATGGACTCCTCACTGCACTATCTGAGGCCATCACAAGCATAAAGGAACTGAAAAGCACAAAAATCCAGTAAGGAAAAGCAGCAGAATTTATAGGTGCTGCACAAATGGGGTAATGAGGCAGAGAAAAGAGAAGGTCTCTGTGGACAGACTGAGCCTAAACCAGAGACAAAGTTAAGTCTGCATCTCCTGAGCTTATGCACTTCCAGTGTAAGACTATTATTCCCTTCGTGCACTTCATTAGAGTTTCAGTGCTTGTGCCAAGGATCTTATGAACCAGCCTTTCCATAGAGAAAAAGCCCTGTAAGACCTTGCAGTACTGGCCCATGAACCTGCATAAGGCTCCAAGTGAACAAGCAGAGGACGTGAGAGCCCCAGCAGCACATCCTGGTGACCTGTGATGTGCTCACCACATCACACTGATAAACCTTTTAATACTGCTCACCATAGGGCATCGCAGCAGCTATCACTGGGGAGACACACTCACCTCAGAGAAGTGGATTTGTAAATCTGAGCCAGCAAATGGATGTTCTGATTACACCCAACACCGATGTCCATGTGGAAGTGGCACACACACTACAGGTCCTGCACTTCTGAGTATGACCTCTTCCATCAGCAAAACTGGGAACCTCACCACCTCTCCTCCATCATTCAGCTCAGCATGAAACCCAAGGCAACCATCACACCAACATCCCCCTAAATGCTGTTTCTACCAGAGGTTGGTTGTGCTCTCAAGTATTTTTAATCATCTTGTGAAAACGTTTGGTTCTGAGTGACCTAGAATACAGTTCATGGGCGGGGAGCAGCCCTACCTTAGCACACATGAGCTTCGCTGACCTCAATGCCCTCTGCTCCCCAGGACAAAAGCTATTTGCAGATGCAAAGGGTTAAAGGCAGTTATTGTTCCTGGGTCTCTTCAAACAATGCAAATCTACTTAGCAGAGGTAATTTTTTAAGCACACTTATTTCCATGAAGCAAATCCAGTGTGTAATTCCAGGATTAGTCCATAAACTAAGAAGCTTTCTGCTTTCAGCAAAGTTAGGTTCCATTTCAAAGTTTAGTTAAACCAACTGAAGTTAATCAAAACACATAATTTTGCAGTTTCACATATGGGTACACTTATTATAGGCAGACAGATAAACAAAATAAAATACATACAATTATTATCCTGAGAAAGGATTCTTTACGATTTCCTTTTTGCACAAATGGATGAGAAAAAGGGGGAGGAAAGGAGTGAGTACTAGAAGGCACACTCCTCTCCAGCCTCACCAGTGACACTGCCACCCTCACAGCAGAGACTGTACAGGTTCACGATGCCCAGGCTCTATGATTTGTAAGGATCTATGTAGATCTACACAGATCAATACCTAACGCCCATGCAGGCGTTAGACGATAATGCCAACATCAGACAAGACCCCTGCAGAGCACTGACGTGTACAAATCTCAAACTGCAGAATGGACAAGGCAAAGAACCAAAATTGGATTTATCTGAAACTAGATACACACCAAGAATCATAGAATCATAGAATCATTTAGGTTGGAAGAGACCCCTGGGATCATCAAGTCCAACCATCAGCCCTACTCTACAAGTTCTCCCCTACACTAGATCCCTCAACACCACATCTAATCTGCTCTTAAACACAGTCAGGGAGGGTGACTCCACCACCTCCCTGGGCAGCTGATTCCACTGACTGACCACTCTCTCCGTGAAAAATTTTTTCCTGATGTCCAGCCTAACCCTCCCCTGCTGCAGCTTGCAGCCATTCCCTCTTGTCCTGTCGCTCATTGCCCGTGAGAAGAGACCAGCACCAACCTCTCTACAGTGCCCTTTCAAGCAGTTGTAAAGAGTGAAGAAGAAATAACACACTTGTTTCAAATAAAAATGTCTCATGTTTGCTGTTAAGGTTAGCACATTCATAAAGATTAAGGCTCTGCTTATTTTGTGGACCCTTCCATAACCAAAACCTCAACTTTTAAAAGAGTAACACAGACACGAGCATGGGTCTTCTACTACATAAAAGTTTTCACAATTCCAGCAGAAAGCACTGGGACACCATGTCTAGATTGAAAATAAGAAAAGTATTGATGTGCATTCTACACACCCAAAACAACTGAATCACTAGTCACAACCTCATTTTAAACAAAGAAATAAATAACCCTCAAGACCATTTTTTTCTTCCCAATAGTAATGTTAACATAAATTTTAAGCAACTGACACAAGTTCAACATGGCAGAAATACACTGACACAGTAACTCTCTGAACACCTCCACTGAAGGTTCACCTACAAAATAAACTACTACAACCCTTTCCTGTGCACTACCTGGTTCATTGGCTGGAGTGACAGGAGCCAGGGGGAATGTGTAAACCCCAGGAGTTCTCAACGCCTGTCCCTGCAGGTTGCAGAGCAAAACCCCTTGGACGTGCCTCCTCCAACACCCACAGGACCTGGGAGCTCTGCCAGGGGATGCGGGGAGGCATCGTCCTCCTGGCCTCTCCTCCCGAGGATGTCCCTCCAGGATGCTGGGACAGGAGCACATCTGCAGGAGGTCCAAGAAAAGCAAGGCTGGGGACAGCTAGAGGCTACAGGCCCTGTGCTGAAGAGATGGCATTTCACAATGTTTTTCCAGCACATCCAAAGGATAATACAGCAATACAAATATTACAGATGGGATTTTCTCTAGGACAGACAGTTCCCGTAGTTATACTTCTAAATTGCTCACTAACTTTCAAACATCCCATCCTAAACACTGAAAAAATAATCCGTGAAGAGAGCAAAGAAACTAAAAAAAAAATTAATGGAAGAAAATAAGCGTCTAATTGAGCCATTTATTGATACTCTATACATGATTTCCATGGTGGAATTCATAGTCTAGAGAACAAAACAGCTTTGAACTCAAAACTTACTAAGAAAATTTACTGACCCAGAACTCCCCAGAGGAGCGGGTGTCAGTGAAAGGAGCCAACTGCTACTGCTCCCCTGGCACTGCCCGAGGAGCTCAGACGTGCTCCACCACTGACACTCTGCTTGAAAGGTTTCCCTGGAAGCTGCAAAGGCCCTTGCTCATTTTAGGTCACAAATACTGTAGGAATCTGGGGAGAGGCCTTTTTAGTCACTGTTATGGTCTGCAGTCTGCTCCTCTGTAAGCACCTGACACTGAATTTTCCCCTGCCATTAGGGTACTTGGTTTCTGAGAAGCTCAAGACCTTAATGGCAGGCTACACAAGGTTACTTAAGGATTTTCCAACCTCCTTCCAGATGTCTTAAGTCTAGAGGATAAAGCTCCCCTGGCCCAAAGCAAGGCCAGTTCATGCTAACTTTTAATCATGGTCTGCACAATGCGCAGCTCCGCGGCACTACTGACTGCTCACCGCACGCCTCGAAAATCAGAGGTATAAATGCACACTACCCGGAATGGCTTACATTAGTGCCATTAATTCCTACTTTCAGCATAATCCTTCATCTGGGAGTTATTCCAAAACATAGGAGTTAATGACACTAATATAAACCATCCCGATGTAGCATGTGTTTCTTTAGCTTTTATTCCCATGACTAAATGTCTTTTTAATGTACTTTTATTTACCATGATGGAAACAGTTTTTCCTGCTTTACCCTATCAGGAGTCTGGGTCTGTCAGATTAACCCTTTTCTGGGCCAAGCTCTATAGAGGTATTTCCCATTACGACTCCAAAATGAAAACCTTATGCTGACATTCCAGCAGTGAACTAAAGCCCTTTCAAGTGCTGAAAGACCGAATGGAAACCCTCCAAAGGAGGGATGTTAATTGCCCGAGTAGGTTAAGGAATCTCCCGGTGACACGGCGCTCAGCCAGGCTGGGAAATGAAAGCCTGGGACTTAACTGCTCTGGGAGTGGAGGAGCAAAGCAGAGCTGCAGAGAGGCTGTGTCCTTCTAGCGCGGAACAGCTTTGGGTTATACTCCCTGATGACACTTGTAACCAACTGCGGAGGGCTAGGGAATGAAGTGCCTTCAGACTTTCTCCGAGGTGTGAAATATGGGCAGAGGGGGGAAGTGGATTAGAGGGAGGGAGAAAAATACTGCTATTCCCCAAAGAAGGCACTGACAAATTCCTGATGAAAAAAAATGCTCCTTCATTGGAAGAAGTGGTCGAGGAGGAAAAAAAGCCCATAAAAGGAGTAATGAAAAGCAAAATATATATTGCTTTGTCTCCATTCTGCTTTCCCCACCTCCTCAGTCCCCCAAAGCAGAGCCAATCTTGGACTGGGCCATTTAAGCATGTTGTAACTTTAATCTGCTCTCCTCTCCCTCCTGGTCTATAATTCCCTTACAGCCTGGCATTTACAAGAATTAAATGCCTGCATCCACAGCAAAGGAGATTAACTGCCCATGGCCAACCCTTGGCTCTGTGATTTAGCCAAAACCCGTGCTTTGCTCTCAACCTCCCCAGAGGAGAAGGCGATTTGAGCTGCTCTGCCTTAGAAAAAAGAGACATCCAACACATACAACTCCTGCTCTCAAAGTTCCCTGGTGCCAAGAGGCCGTGGGTCTGTGGCACACCTGTACCTACACACCTTCGCTGGATAAATCAACCGCTCCGTTCACCAGGTTCTGACTTTCTTCTTCCATTACAAAGCAAGACCTGAAGGAAGGCAGCTTTGGGCACACGTACCAGAACTTAAATTTCCAGCTATTTGCTACGGCTGCACAGGGACACACTTAGGTATTGGACTAAGGGCTGCCTACACTTCCTAAACAAGCAGGCAGAGATAATTAGCCAGTGGCACGAACCAAATATTTTGGTTCTCAACATTTCTTTCTCCTTTTTTCAAAATCCTCCCACTAACTTTTTTTAACCTGTTGTAATCACAACAACTTACATCATCCTTCACTGCTACCGAGCACAGGGCAGGTGAGGATGAGTGGGTATGAGAGGAAGGACCAGAAAGACAGAGGAAAGCAAGGCAACAGCGATTTACCTCTGAACACCACAGTAAGAAAACAAGTTTACACCTTCTGAAATTTTTGGTTTTCCCTCCCAGTTTACCTAATGCTACCCAATAAACAATCAGCAATCTCTTTGTAAAGCCTTTTAAGGGAAATAAATAGAGCTACTGTTAAACTGTCTTGGTGTTTTTCTACGATGCATCTACAAAGAAAATACCCTTATGCAGTGACGTTAACCTCCCAACTCGGTGGACGGTGTTTCTATGTAGTACATAAATAAATACAGGTTGTATGAGCAGCAGAAACATGGGACAGTTGCCAAAATGAAACTCTGTTTGGTAAATCTGAGATGATATCTGAGATTTTCAAAGACACATAAATAATAGAGGGGGACCAGCTGCCCCCAGGAGTCAACAGACTTGGGCCTAATAGATGGATTTCTTCAATAAATTTAGGCTGAATCCTTACCACAGAAGAGGTCTATTGATAACTTCTGCTAAGACCTCAAAAAGCACGAAAGTGTTTTGAGGCTCTCAGTTTTATTATTGGAGAGATCTATTTCAAAAATTTCTCTATTAAGTAAATTCCTGCATCTGATTAGCTTCTTACAGTAAAGATCATTTACCCTTTGGGTTTACATTTAGAGCATGAGAGGTTGAGCCTGAGATTTTTGTGGGGAGCAGGGAGATTAAGAAGAAATAAGTTTTTAATTTAAATAGAAAATGTTTTGAATATTAACTGGCTGATCTGAAGGTTCAACGCTGAGTGCCGTAGGCAAAGAGCTTGTTCTTTGGCACAGACACCCCATAGGGGAGGGGGAACTCAGAGGGAGGGCAAGAATGCAAACCTCTAAACATCACAGGTCTGTCATCGCAACCACCAGAAAATCAGTTATCATCAGTTTGATTTTAATTTTGGCAAGATAATAAAGCTGCAGTAAGGGTGAACACAGTGAATTCTGACAGAAAATGAGAGGCAGAAAGAATAAGAAGTGAAAGTAAATCTAGTTCTTCTAGTAAACTATGCTTAGCTACAGAAGTTAATGATAAAAACATGCATTTCGGCTTAAGTGTTTTTCTCTTCCCCATTATAAGTCACAATGGAACCTACTCAAAAGAAACAGACTTTGTTAAGAACATCACATTATGAACATTCATGTGCATTTAGCTTCAGAAAAGCCCCCGGAATTACATTGGGCTCTGGAGCTTCCAGGCCTGTTCTTTATTCGATGTAAGACTGGCAGAGGTGACAGGCAGCGACTCTTCTGCTGCAGTGCCCGGCCTTTATTGGCAACTCTTGGTAGGAGGCAGAAGCACAGGTGAGGACAGACATAATAAAAACCAGCTTTGAATGATTCTAGCACAAGATATGATCTCTCCATACAACTCTTTCCTTGTTATATCCATCTTCCCTTGTTATATCCTCGGACACTGCAGCTCTAACAACATAACTACTGAGTTATGCATCCGGGCACTGCTGACGTGCCTTTTCCTACGATGAGCAAAAAGACAAAACCAAGTGATTACCAGAGCTGCCAGGAGACAGGAGAGAGACAGCAAGTAGCCAGGCTGTACTTCTTATTGTTAATTCTTCCCTTTTTTTAGACCCTAAAAGTAGGATGAAGCATTTAAACCCCTGTGAAGTGATGGTGTATTTAATGTTGTGCAGCGTAGCAATGCTTGGGCCGCTGGGCTTCCAGGCACACAGAGAACTCCCTTTTTCCATGTGAAAAATGAATTTCTGACTCCTTATGGCCACCTCAGTTCTTCCATCTTTCTTTCTGGATGCAATCTGAGAATTTGCAGTGTGCCCCTTTCTAAGAACTATTTGGGAGAAACATAAACAGTGATGTTCTTAGGAAGGAAGATGTAACCTGGAAACCCAAGGTCTCAGTAACTTCCAGTGGAGACATGCTCACAAGTCCCTGTGGGACACTGAAACCCTCTGTCTAAAAAGGTCCACAAAGAACCTTGTGAGGTTGTAGGGTAAATTCTTCATTCTTGGATTCTTGGGACCACAGTCCTGGACTTTTCAGAAATAAATTTATTCCAAAGTATAAATAAAAAGGTTGAACTCAAGATAACACAAACACTCTTGTTTTTTTCAGGGTCAAACGCATTAGGAGTGTGCAGATGCCTGTCAACAACGAGGAACTGTCAGCGAGAGGAATCAGCCTCCTGGCCTGCTACAATGCCATGTGCTACAGAGAAGAAATAATCCTTACCTTTTCCCTGTAACTGAGTATTTTCTCTTTCAGCAGCGAGTTCCAGCTTTTACACTGCTGTTTTGCCAGTACCCAAGTGTTACACCAGGTAAGTATGGATCCCTAAAGCCACCAGAAAAATGGAGATTTATGAGCCTGCTACTATTTCAAATATTTCAAATAAAACATGCAGTTCTTGATCAAACAGCGGAGACTTGGACTTGAAGAACTAGAAATCTTGGGTCTACTATCTTCTCAGGTACAGCTCCACGCAGGGAACTGCTACCTCCATAGCTGTCTGTCTTTAATTCCCTCTCATTACCTGTCCCCTCTCTTCATATATTCTTGGAAGTCACTCTTGCCTTCGAAGTGGAGTGCAGTCGACTTGTGTCATACAGTATGTAAATTGATCCCCTTTTTGGGTTTTGTTTTGTGTCTGTTGTTTCTTTGTGGTAGCACTCGCAATATGATGTCTCGTTTCCAGACATTCCAGGAAGCGCAGCCGCTGCTTCTAAGGGCTTTATAATCAAAAGACAGACAGGTGGCAGGTAGGAAGGGAAAAAAAACACAAAACAAAACCAAAACCAAAAAACCCACAAACAAACAAACAAACAAAAGAAGTTGGGAAAGAGAAACAACGGTGACAGAAAGGAAACCGGTTGTCGTCTTCTCCCCGTTGTCACTAACACCACTTTACAGACAAGATAAAAAGCAGCCCATGAAAAGCACTACTCATTTTCCTTGGTACTGAGGTCACAGGAAACCTGTTTTGGACTTTCTTTCTATAAAGGCATAGCAGTAACCTTTTTTTTTTTTATTAAAGGTGGATGAGGAGGAGATGGGATTGCTTTAGGCTTCTTGAGGATCTCCTGCAGGAAGTCAGTTTGAAAATGATTCAGTTGACAACATGTGCTTTTTAAACCATAATGGCTGTATGGATGTTGATATTTTGCACACATACTCTAAAAATAGACAACTGAAAAAAACAAACTTAAAAAAAAAAAAGTAAGAAAAATGAAAAGGAACCAAAAATTCCTGCAGTCTTCTCCCCAGCAAGCAGTAAGTGCACAGTCCATCTTTCTTAAGTGCAATATACTCCACTATCAATTTGTGCACTGGACCATTTTTCCTGAAAGCAATATCCCCAAACATAATACAGTGTTTATTTAGCTCTACAATTGCATTACAAGTGTTTCAGAGTTTAAAACAAAATGAAGACAGATCAAGAGAACTTGGTAAAAGAGGGGGAAAAGCGATTATGTCAGCCTCGGGAAGGCTACGGGGGGGCAGGAAGCACAAACTAGTGGGGTTTGTGTCCAAGGAGGCGAGACATGAGAAAGGACCAACAAAACCGGCCAAACCAGGATGTGCAGGCGCAGGCTGAGGCATCCACTACTGCGAAAACACAGGGACCTCTTGTTCTCCATATGGTAACCCTGCTTTTCTAAGAACTCTACCTGTTTGCAGATGAGAAGTCCTGCTGTTCCCATCTGACACGGGAGAGAAGCAGAGCCGCAGCTTTTTGTCTCAGGAGCGTGGGGGAAGGTTTGATGCCAAGCTGGGGAACAGCTACAGAACTCAGGTGTTTGCTTGATCAAAGCGCCGCTCACCAAAAAGCTATCGCCATTTTACACATGGGAAAAACTAATACTCATAAAGCAAATTAGAATCAGGTTTAGAGTTTAGAGATAATCCTCTAGATCATCTTGGTTTATGGATAAATTCCACAGCCTCACAGTCCTTCAGTTTGATTGCCTACAGAGCTACAAATCTCATAGCTTGGATTTTCACCACTGCTCAGAAGAACTTACACTTTCTTGGAAAAGTTCAAATGCAGTGAACAGTTCTTTTAAATGAACTAAGAACAACACAGATGATTGCTTTCTTGGACCACCAAAACCAAACTCCACCCAAGAACACTGCAACAGAAATTGCCAATAATACCAGTAATAATCCAGAGATTCTGTGCATAAACTGCCTAAAGCCCAAAATAAACCAAAGGCATGTTGGAACTGTTAAGTTATATGCAAAACCAATATATTTTTGCATCACATGTCTTACCAGACAATTTCATTTGTTAAACTGACTTATGCTAAATTCCACCTTTAATTCGTGTAACATCCCTTACCAGGTTTTAAGAACGTCTTCTTCTAATTACAGCTACTATCTTAAGCTCACTTTACATAAGCAAAAGAAGTCCTTTACAACGTTTGCTTATAGGTCTTCATAGGTTTGAATCCACTAATATTGCAAGGATTATGCTTACTGGAGGGCAGGTTTCCTTCTCCATGGAGCCAACCTGCATGTAATTAAAGAATACCTACTTCACCACCCAGCATCAGATACAGAAGTGTTGGTACACAAGAGCCATTGATAGAGCTATTGAAAAATAGCATTTGGCATAGGAAATTGAAGCCCTACAATGCAATTAGACTTATTAATGATATTACTCACAAGGATGCCAACTGTGATGATGCTCTCTGTCATATGAGCACCCTTGTCCTCAAATGATATGCATCCTCTTACAAATGCGAGTGACAGCTCCATGACAACATGGAAAGCTACTTTCTGAGCTCTGAGTCAGTATTTCTATCAACAGCAATATATGTACTGGAAGCAGAGGCTCTCTCATTTGCTAACACCCCTGTTTTAACCCAGCTCTTCCCTTCCCACTGCTGTACCACTGTTGGCTGAATCCCTTCAAATAGACGACGACAGCCAGGAAACATCTTGCCTCTCATCTCAAAATATTGGCTACCACTTTGGAAGACTACATACTTCTCTTTATCCTGCCCACACGCAGACCAAGAGGTGTCCTCCTGCTACCCTGCTGGGATTTTCAAAGATTAGACCCATCTCACCAGATAAAGCCTATTTCAACACTGAGAGGAACCACCAGTGCTGTTGTGTATCCTCGCCACACCAGATCGTACATCTATCATCTCTTGGAAGTGTTAGTTGCCCAAAGTGATGCTCGTATCTCTGTTGGTCTCTTGAAAATGTATTAAGTGATGTAAATGACTGAGCTCGCTTGGCACGGGGTACTGGCTCTCCAGAGCCCCACCGGTGCCTGCTCACTTGTCTCCAGCCAGCTGGCATGCTGCTCCCAGTGTGCCTTCCCCAAAACACACCAGTGCTAGCAGCAAAACAAAGGCAGTCGCTGGAAAAAGAGGCACACAATGAGCTTCATGGTGCATGCACATGCCCTGCTTCCCTTCAGCGAAGTGGCTTCCAGCCAAGCCGCCTGTGGGGCAGAGCAGGGGACACTTGACCACAAAGGCAGGGGGAGTTGGACGACCACAAAGACCTCGCCAGCAATTCCTATAGACACCAACGCCACGAGAGCGAGCACTAGTGAGTCTTGCTGGAGGCATTCTCTAATCCAAACAGTGGTGTGAAAGTCTGGGAGCCTATCTGGCCACTTTCATATAGAGATATTAGGTGTGCAGAAAGCATGGTGGAAGGACCACACAGGAGAAAATGTGCCAACTTTTGCAAGCGTGGATGTGTGTCCTGGTTCCAGGAGGGACAGGGTTAATTCTTCTAGCAGGGCACAAGTATTCCATCCCATGTGAGCCATGCCCAGGGGGTAGTGGGGAGCTGGCTGGGAAGGGGAGGGGGACAGGAAGTCGGGGGGCGCATCGCATGGTGGGAGACGGTGAGCGGTCGGCATTGTAATCCTGTTTTCATACTTCTTTACCCACGTTATTTGTTACTGTTTTGTTGTTCTGTTAAACTGCCTTTATCCCAACCCACGAGATTTGCCTTTTTCTTCTGATTTTGCCCTCCTGACTGTGGACGGGCTCTAGAGCGAGTGGCTGCCACGTGGTTCTGTGATGCTGTCTAAGGCCAAACCACCACAATGTGGCCTTGAACCTTTCTAATAAGCCCTGCTCAAAGCACATCCTTTTGTAAAATGAGCTGGCCAGACATTTATCCTGGCTGGGGCAGAGATGACTTTATTTTTGATGGAAGTTGGCAGGAAGGGAGCCAAGAAGGCTGAGCTGCTACGTGTTTGTAATGAAAGAAGAAAAAACAAGTGTCTGACTCTCTCCTACAGCTTAACTGAGGGGGAACCTTGCGTCGTTCATTTGTAAGCCAGGACACAGACACACTTTCCCACACTACAGCTCAAGGCCCATAGATCATTTTAAGCTGAAAATTGTTTCCCAGAGCCTGGAAGATCTCAGAACTTTGGAGCAATTAAAATTCACTCAATTTCCTTCACCTGTTCTGTTGCATTGTCCAAAAAAATCTGTGCAGAGTTTATTCAGTGTGGCTTACCTGTCTTAAACATGGAAAGGAGCTGTACAAACAAATCCTTCTAAGGAAATCTATAGGGTTTTAAAATACTGAACTACACTAAACTCTGCAGAGAACAGCTATAACTGTAAATTCTTACACTAAGAAAGTAATTAAGACTAAGTAAATGAGAAATGCTCCAAGAGCTTGGTACTACCAGCAGCCAGGCCTTCTTTTTGGCCTGAATTCTCCCTTTGGTCAGCCCTGTGATGTGAACACTGCCCTTGGATGAGTGGAGGGACTGGGGTGGGCGATGCTGTGAGAAGGTCAGTGCAGCTCAGGTTCCCCCTCCATAGGAGCCCATGATGGAGATGGTGCTGGGCCATGGCCACGAGCGGCGACGTTGTTGGACCCACTTCACTCCCCACCGCCTGCCTGTCAATCCTCTTCACCCCCTCCACCGTGGCTTGGTGGATTGACTGATTATATTTATCACACTTGTAGTTCACAGGGCGATGGTTTAAATTTCATTCAATACACTCCATCTGGGAGCGCTTTTAAAACACACCCACAAGCACATTTCTCCCTCTCACCCCGCACCCCCGCAGCGATCAGCCATCTGTACTCTGGAAACAAATCCTAAAAAATTATTCTAAATTAAAAACTCATTTTAAAAAGAAAAGTAGTATTAAACTGTTTTATAAACATAATAAACCACAGTAAGCCTGGGTTGCAATAAATATCCAACTCTTGCCTACAGCTATTAGAATCCACAAGCGTATTTTTAAGTTTGCTAGCAAACAGTATATTTATTCTGACCATGATTTGTCTTCTGTGGTTTAATGCTCTCTCATGTTTCTTTCATATGTTTACAGAGGTGGGGGGAGAGAAAAAGCGAGAGAAAGCAGGCTGTCCTGAAATATGTTGCAGATTCCTGTAAGCCATAATGATTCTCTGAAGGACTGCCACTTCTTCACAACAGGGTCTAGCTGGGCCTCAGGACAACATTATCAGATAGACACGTACTGTTCTCCTCCCCTGCCTCATTTACGATTGATTAAATTTGGTCAAATTAGTCACGGAAAAAAATTAAAAGAAGAACAAAAGCAAACTGTAGCACACAATGCAGACTGCGGAGAAGCCCCACGACGGGAATGTGCTGCCTCTGGCAGAGATGCCTACCTAGGGAAAAAATGGGTATTGGTGGGAGGCTGTGGAGGGGAAAGGATAGAGGAAGGCAAGAAAGGAAAGAGGAGGGGCAGTGACTGAAGACAGAGGCAGCCACAGCAAGAAAATTAGCATTAAATAACACAGTTGTACTTTTTGTAGGGTAGAGGTGGTTTCTCCAAGTGGCACTGAGATAACACCCACGTGCCACTCCACAACCCCAATGAAATCAAGAAGTTCATTAATTTCTCATGCGTGGGGAAAAATATCAACATCCTAAGAGATTTGTAATACAGCAGACATTTTGGTTCACAAGCAAACTCAGGTGACTGTTGAGGGGGAAAAGATATTGTTCACTCCAGGCTGGGATGTTAAGTCAGCAGAAAGAGGTATCCTGTTAGGAAGGACGCCCAGTGACACGTGCGAAAGGGTCACCATCAGAGCTACACCAGCAACCACCTTAACAGGAGCCTCCACAGCCTGCTAGAAATTAAGAGGCTGGGAAATTGTCTCCCCAGCACATCCACGGGGCACAGAGAGAAGGGGAGATGCCTGCATTCTCTCCCCGACCACCACTTCAGTCATTTCCATTACGCCTCTGTAGATTCCAGTCATAAAAACTCTGCATACTGCCATGCAATGATTTCAGAGAAGTACAGTTGATTTTTATCAGATGTCTTAGGCTATGGTTTTATAAACAGATGGAACACGCTTCAGCTAAAGTCTGTAAGAAGCCCTGTTGACTTCAGAAGTTAGGTGCAGATATACTGCTTTTACAAGACTTTTAGGTGCAGATATACTGTTTTTTGCAAGATACACTGCTTTTGCTTTTATGGAAAACCTGTGCTCTACTGACTGCTGACATAGTGCTTTGTGCCTCATGAAATCATTGGATTTTTATGTAATTATTACTACTTAACTTACCTAGATGTGACCTGACCAAAACAGAGTTGGCCCACTCATGGGTATCCAAAAAGGAGGACACCTTCCACTCCAAAACAGCGCCAGGGTGCATTTGATTAGATACTTCAAAAGTTTCTTGATGTGCATTAAAAAGAAATTCAATGCAATGAGCTTCATTAAAAAGGTATTCCTTCCTGTTTTCAAGACAATTATATCTCATGATGTGTTAGCAACCAACGTAAGTTCAGTTTTTGTCGACTGGAGTTTACAATGCTAGCAAGTGGAAGCCAAAAAAAGAGGAAAAGGGAAATGAAGGAGGGCAAGGATGTCATAAGAAAAGCCCACAGTAAAGAATTTACAAGCAAGGAGAACAAACATCCTCTTTGGGAATTACTCCAGGCAACACAGCAAAGAATTATAGCACATAAACTAAGGTTACGTAAACAGTCTAATAAAATCCTGGGACTGATTTATGGAGGAGAGACATCTTGTAGTGTACTTCCATGGACAGCAGTTTTTGAGCAATTACTCAGAAGAGCAACCATGTTGCAATTAGTAAAAACCAACTGAGCATCCCACCTAAGAGGGGATAATAATAAAAGCCAAACATTTAAATAAATAACCCAAACCAATTGGTTCAGTCAAATTTTCCTTCCTATAGGCCAATACGTAAAGTACAGGCTGGAAAACTTTGATCTTCCCTGAAAAATAACCTCTGGAAATGAGCTCAAACACAGATTTACCTGATTTTTAATGCAACATTTTGTTCCCTGGAAGTAGTGACCTCTGAAACCAAAGACAGGGCAGAAGCACCCACAGCGACGCCTGACGTGCCATAGACCGGCACATCATACAGGACGGAGCACAACTTTTCCCACCCACAGGGTTCATACCCACTTTCCAAACAAGGTTTTATTCAGGTTTGTGACAAGCCTGGCTTCAGTAGAAAGGTCAGAAGAGAAGACCTCAGCGTATAAAGCCAAGAGGAGAACCATCTCGGTCCCTCTGCCTCACAGCCTGGCAGCAAGGCCTTTCAAGCCCTACATGCCACCCGCTCATGTCACTCCACTCAGCAGCCACTTTAGCCAAGTACCTCACTGACACATTACCATTCCCCTGGCCCTGCCCAGCCCGATGGCCAGGACGGGTCCAGAAGCGAGTCCTGTGTGCAATCTGTCCTACAACTATGGTCAAGAACATTACAGAGAGAGGGGAGTGGAGGACACAAGCCAGCAACATGTCAGAGAGTCCCCGACAGTTTGCGTGACGAGGTTCCACGTCATCCCATGCAATCACAGCTCTTTTAAAATGAATCAGGTTTAAATATAGGCTTGATTCACACAGAGACAGTACAGCCGGCACCACAGCCCTTTGTGATGGCTCATTCAGCTCATTGTTGCTCTTTCTCTCCCGTCCATGATACAGTACGTCCATGGAACTATTAGCGAAGTTTGTTATCCTTGCTTTTTAGTTGCTTCAGGTAACTGACTGAAACACCTTCACGGGACTCAAATACACAAATCGGGATGGGATTGACAAAACCAATGTGGGCCAAGAACATGGAAGGGTTCCCTTTCCTCACTGCAGATTAGAGCAACCTGAAATGTACTGGAGGAACTGGGCTCCAGGTTGGCTTCCTGGAAGGGTCAGTGCTGCTGATACAGGACCAGAGGGAGAAACCCAGTTAAATTTGTGCAGAAGCGCAACCAGCCCATCCTTTGGGCTGGCCAAGGTCTTGCAGGACCCATGGGTCACCGCGGGATCTGTTCCCAAGTCAACGGGCTTTTTACAAGGTTTCATGAAGCCACACGGAGAATAGGGCCGGGAAAGCAGTGAGGCTCGTTTAAAACAGATTCTCCCAGAGAAAATTCCAGAAGGAGAAGGCTTGAAACAGAACTAAAGAGTGCCATCTGCTGCAAAAAGCTGGAGAAACCTCAAACCCTGTGAGAGAGATGTGGGGGCAGCGGTGAGCGCGGGATGTGGCACCGAGCTCCTGGAGGGTGTAGAGCGTACATGGCTGCCCACAGAGAGCGGGCCAACGTCTAACGCATGGGTTCTCTCTCCCCTGGTGCCGTATCTCTAGTGTTCGCTCCCACATTCCCTGTGTGGTCACAGGGTTTGGAAGATGGCTACAGCCCCGCTGGAGGATGTGGTGAGCCTGAAGCACTGAGCTGTGGGGACATGGCTGGCCCTTGCCTGTACCTGGAGTCACCTTCAGTCTTGCTGGAGCACAGGAGAGATGGAGAAACCAGGCACAAGTTCCTCTCCTAAGAGGAATATCCTCCTGTTGCCTTTTATTCCAACATATGATGTGATACCTCAGAGGACACTTGCTTAAGAGAGACTTGAAAGAACAAGATTTAAGCCTCAGAGGGTTTCCTGGGCACACAGAGAAAAAAGTCTGGAGTAATGTAGAGCTTAGAGCTAATGGAGCTGTCTGGGACAGAAGAGGGGACAGGTTGGCTCAGGGAAGAGGGACAGGTCTGAGAGTTAAGGACAGATTCCAGGCACTGTCCTGACTTCCATCTCCAAGCAGCAAAGTCCTGCCAGAGCAGTGTGTCACCATGTGCCACCTGTAGCATCGTGAAGTGCCACCAGCCCTGTGGGTTTCCCTCCTCCCTGGGGCACAGGGATGCTGCGGGATGCAAAAGCACCCTCTGAAAACCCTGAACACCCAACTGCTTGCACTGGCACAGCCCTGCCCGAGTTTGCATTTCCTCCAGCTGCCTTTTGTCCCTTATTTTTCTAGCAAATGCAGGACCCGAGCTCCAGCATGGCAGCGAGCGGCGCCCAGCCTGGTTCTCGGCCTGCAGATGGTGCTACCGACCAGCTTTTCCCAGCTCCCAAACTCCTTCCTTTCGGTCTAAGGAGAAAAGGGCACGTACAGGCTGCACAAGGCAATCCAAAAGGAGCTGCTCTCTCCAGCTCCTCTTCTCTCAGCCCTCCTGTACCTCATAACCTAACGCTGCGGTACCCGACTGCCTGGGCTGTGTCCAGGGCAATAAAGCGAGTTCTGTAAAAGCCATTCACGAGGGTAGAATCAGCAGCTGCCTTGGTGGAGCCACGGCCAAACGACACTGGTGCTTCAATCCTTATTAATGCAGTTTTTAGGTCTTTTTGTAGCTTTGTATGATAGGACAATATTGCATTTGTTTCTATCCTCATCACCAACACAACTATTTAAAAAAATTAGTCTGACCCATAGCCCAAAATGTACCAAAGGTAAAACAGGTGCCAAAGAAACCCACAAACAAAAAAAAGATCCCAAACCCTTCAGGGTTACAAATTTCAAAGCTGTAACCAGATGACATACTCTGCTGTTCGCAGCTAAACAGAAAAAAAGCATGATTCTACTGCAAGGGAAGAAAATCCTTTGTACTACGAGCGCTTAGACATGTTTATGGGAAAATCCTCTGCCATTTCATTTAAAGTAACTTTCCCTGAAGTATTCACCCAAACCGTGGGTCCCACAAGCTCTGCTGAAATACCTGCACAGCAGCAGCCAACACAGTGGATTCTCCAGAAGCAAAGAAAATCACAATATTCAGAAATCCTCTTAAAGCCAATGACAGCTGAAGAGGCTGAGCTACCTTAATAAATGGGGCTGCTTTTATGGCTTTATCCTGCAAGATGCCAAGTGTTCCCGCTCCCCTGCAGCATGATCCTCCAGGACAAGCTTAACTTTAAATACAGAGAGAGGTTTGTTGAAGTTAATGGTCCTGCCCAGGGGCTTAAGGTTAAACACATGCTTAAGCACTTTGCTGGACCAGTACTTACAAAGATCAAGCTCTTACATTTTAGAGCCTGAGTGCATGTTTAACTGTTTATATTGAGGCTGTCAAGCTTTTTGGCTTCTGATTCTTACTGCAAGAGAAATATTACACCAGACATACAATCCTGAAGACTTGGTGTAGAAAATCTAAACATAGGGTGCCCTGGAAGCAGAGATTTTTTAACAGTCTATAGAAATTTAACAAAATGACTTTATAAAAGAATTCCTATGGAAATTTCATAAATAACCCCAGTTTTGGAGTCTTCCTGCCCACGTTAATGTGTGCCAGGAGGAGACAGGGAGCGAGAGCTTTGGTAAACTGCTCCAGGAGCGCTCTTCACTGGGCTCAGAACAGAGGAGAAGCCCAGTCTCAGGCCAAAGGACAACGGAGGGATCCCACTTTAAGGAAATCTTCAGGCTCAGGCAACTACAAGCTAAGGACACGATAACATTGAGACAAGTGGAAAGTTTCATATTATTTCACCTCTTCCTCCCATCCTCCTCCTCTCTCTATACCAAGACTGCTTTTATGCTTTTCTCTTACCATTTTTATGACAAGCTTTGAGGAAGCAACACTCTTGTACAAGAAGTTTATGTAAAACTTTGTATAATAGGGTTAAAATCCGAGAGGAGCTCTTACAAAATGCTGAAGGAAGAACACCAAATTGCTGTAAATTGACCTGGATAAAGTCAGATACTAGTGCTAATTGAACTGGAACTGCTTTCCTCGCCTCTTTTTAAAACATTTTTTTCCTTAATTAATTTCCCTTAACCTCTAAAGTTTTTGTCCAATGTACTGAAAAAGTAGAAAAGTGCTATCTCTCTATTAACAGTTTTATTTCAGTACCATGCTGACTTGTATGGATATTTGTTTATAAACTTAAAAAGGGAATATAAGATCTGATACAACAGAAACTGTAAGCACTTTTGTAACAATAAACAGAAAATAGGTCCTAGCTGTAAAGAGAAAAGACATCCAATTTACCAATGTAAGTAACCAAAGTTGAATAACCAAAGTGTTTTGGGGCTGGGTTGACATTCTTAGCATCTTTCCAGCTTGAATAGATACAGTAATAAAAGGTCCCAGAAAACAATTTCAATCTGTGGGGGTTGCAGACTTTTCAAAAATGATTTTCTATAAATGGGGATTAAGATTTGTAGGCAGGACACAGACCAGGACTCCGAGTCTTTTCAGCTATTGATATACACAAGATCACAATCAGTTTCATATAAATTATTTACCTTGAACCAAACCCGCAGCACTAAAGGCATAAATCCTGTCACCATTGGAAGTGACAAATATAAACAAGGTTTGACACCTTCCAGTCTCTTTTCCTCTGGAGCCCCAGTTTTTAGAGCGTCGCCCAATGCTCACTGCTGCTCAGCACCGTGGGGATGGCAGATAGCAAACGTTTTTTGGCTGCAGCTCAGCCAGCCCAGTGTGTTCCATAAATCACATTTCTCTCCACAGGCCCAGCCCACTGGGGTCCCAAGTATTAACATGCTTTTTGTACCGCCAGTTACTAGCAAAGGGTCAAACCTTCACATCAGCTTTTGCCAGCACGTTTTGCACCTCAAAACACATGAGTTTTCAGACATGTGAAACCAACTGTTTCGTTGAGAAACAACCCCTGAGTCAACCTCAGTATCTTGCATGGCTGTACTGGAAAACATGGAAGAGATCAGTAATCTCTGGGAAAGGCTGAGCCAAGGACATCCCTGAAAAGGCCGTAAAGCCACTCCCATGACATGCTCGCACACAAGAAGGTCTCTAATTAGCTAAGCGCATAGAAACACTTTCTCTAAGTGCAACTGTCCGGAGGCTTCATCCTCAATAAACTGGACAAAATGAACTTGGTTCACTTTAACAAAACAAAACTAATATGGGGAGAGAGAGAGAGAAAGAGAGAGAGAAGGGGGGATGAGAGAGCAAGAAAGAGAATAAGAGGTATGTGAGAAAATGTTTCTCAGGCTCTTTATGGCTGATTGAGCTAATTTACTGTGGAATGGGCAGCAGACTATCTTTAGATAAATGCTAATGAGGACGTTAGTGCTTTCTTCAGTCTGGCTGCTACTATTATGCTGAAAGGGAAGGTCAACAGCTAATAAACCCAGTTAACAAGCCATTCTGAACTTCACTTTAGCTTAACACTCTTCAAAGTTGCAGTCATTAAATCCATAGGCTATTAGGAGCTGCCCTCCTGTTTTCACTATGAGCAAAGGCAAACTTTCAATGTAGCCATTAATTGAATTAACAGACTCTAATCCAATTTGATGTAGTGTAAATTGAGATGCACGTAAGAGCAGAGATGTGTGTAGAGGAGTTTCCCCTTTTCAGGCAGCTTGGTGTCAAACGACTTTTGTTACCATTTCTATGCGCCTCCCGTGAAGGGTGCTCTCATGTACATAACACTTGCCTTTAGCTGCTTTTTGATAGGAACATGGTTTGCTATCAGGAGACAGGGCAAGGCAAAAACGCATCTTCCAGCTGATTAAACTCCTTAGCTTTAGTGAGAGACAAAGCGGTAAGCAAGGTTCTCAAAATACATTCCCACCATTACACTGTGTTACACTTTGAAGGAGAGCAACATCACCCACACTGAGCAGACAGGGAACTCTCAGGAAGGGAAGGAGGTTTGGTGGCAGTCAAGCAGAGAAAGAGAAGTCTGAGCCTCTTGTTCACCACCAAGTGCAACAGCTCTCATCTACGAAGTGTGAATTTGAACCTACGGAGTGCACACCAGCCTTCCCCACCAGGAAACAGCTGAGGGAAGGCCATATAATCATCAACATTTTCTGAATATGATCCATTTTCAAATGGGCAATCAGTGCATCGCTTGGTAAAATGGTGGGGTTTCAGTCTTTGAAAGCGCCATGAGCACCGTGCAAGGGAGTCCTGTCTGCTCCACCAACACCCAGTGCTGACTGTGAACCTGGAGTGTAACCACCACCCAGCACAGACTGTGAACCTGGAGTGTAACCACCACCCAGCACGAACTGTGAACATGGTGTAATGAGCACCCAGTGCCAACTGTGAACCTGGAGTGTAACAAACATCCAGCACCGACTGTAAACCTGGCATGTAATAACCACGCAGTACTGACTGTAAACCTGGTGTATAACAACCAGTTAGTGCTGACTGTGAACATGGTGTGTAACAACCACCCAGTGCCAACTGTAAACCTGGCATGTAAAAACCACCCAGTGCTGACTGTGAACCTGGAGTGTTGCAACCACCCAGTGCCAACTGTAAACCTGGCATGTACCAAACACCCAGCGCTGACTGTAAACCTGGTGTGTAACAACCACCCAGAGCCAACTGTGAACATGGTGTGTAACAAACGGCACAAAACCACAGAGCTTTGGGTGTTGTGCCAGCTGGAGGGTAGGAGATCATGTCTGAAACACAAGACAGGACAACTGCCTGGTGTGGAAGTGGTACAGGAGTTCCCTGTGACTGCCACTGGACTTAACTCAGTGTCCCAACAACCAGGAAATCAATGTATTTTCCCAGTTTAGAGAAGGTAGGAGCAGCTGTGGAATGATTCCCTGCAGGACACTTCTCATTCCCTGCAGGAGCTGGCAATATGAACTCCTAAACCACCCAAAATCCAGTACACCCTACTCCTGCTAACATACAGCCATTGACTTGCCCATGAGGGTGAATAAAGCACCGCTGTGGCAAATTTAACAGGGCATTCATTCCGAGAGGACAAGAGCTTCTCCAGTCTCTTACAGAAAGGACTGTATCACATGGAATTGAACATATCTAGGTTATTCATTCATGCAAGTAAAACACACAGGGAAGGAAGCTAAGACAGTTATCCACATACAAAGAATTGGCCAGTGGGACAGAGCTATTCTAAGCCTGCAGAGACCATTTGCAATATTCCTTTAATATTGACCTGCCTAATTGGCCTTCTCGCTCACCACCGGCGAAGAAATCCAAGCTTCCATTATCACAGATGCGAAGATATAAAACCACATTCAAGATGCAATAGGACATCTGGAGAGGAAAATGCCTGCGTATCCAAATCATTGTGTTCTTTCAGAAGCAGAAAAATACAATGGAGCTTTAGAAATAACTAAATATAGTAATTTTAGTTCAGCTGTAATTAAGGGAGAAAAAAGCATGACTTCCCCCCATCCTTTTAAGAGACATTGTTCAATGTCACAGCGATATTCAATTATTCCATATAAAGAGTATTTACTTTCTTTTCTGCATTATTATTATATTATCCACTATTTGTATTACTACAGAATGAGTAGTAATACAGGCCCCCAGCTGAGACTGACAGCCCCCCCCCGGCCTGCCACTGTGAAGACATATGGCACAAAGGCAGCCCCGAACAGCTTTGTATTAGCACAGATAAGGAAGTCGGAAAGAAAGGGAAGGTCGGTATTTTTATTTCATGGGTGGGGAAATGAAGGCAAACCGAGGAAAAAAAAGACCCAAGAACATTATAAATGATTTCACACGAAATTGGTTCCCAGCAGATAGGTCTTTTGTGGTTTTCAGAGATACCTTTACAATGCTTAAACAGGAATTTTATACACATCATACAGTATTCACCAAAAGGTGAATTTTGACCACAGGACCCCAACCAGGGGACCAACTTAGAGATGGCACAAAGAATTCTCCCCCCAGAACCCTCACAGACATTGGGTGCTCAGCACCATCCAGTCTCTACACCTGTAGCCTGCTCTGGAAATGCAAAGGTGACTGCTGGTGTCTGCAGAGGGAGCCGAGGTCCCCGGGCCTGGCAGCAGGTGCTGCAAATCCCCCTCTTCTTAATAAACCAAATGATGTATCAAAACACAAAGAGCAAAATTCCACGCCATCTGCTGATGTATTTCTGGATAATTTCAGCTCATGAGGAATAAGGAATCCACATACCGTCCGTATCTGGTAAAGCACAACACAGACCTTTGCTAAGGTCAACACTTTTTTTTAACACAGCCTGAGTGAATTTGATGAAAACATATTTTTGAAAGCATTTGGGGTCTGGGATCTGGTTTTGTCTTCTTCAAAAACCTAAGGGTTGTTAGCATCAGAGTCTCTGTGATTGCCAGCCACTAAACAACAGCCCAATTTGTAAGGAGACCATAAAATGGCTAGTGATGGACATCGCTTTCTTCTTTCTCAACGATCATTGCTGCTGCAGAACATGCAACTAGTGAATTTGTATGCAAGTGTTTCACAGAGTCACAGAACCTTCATAGTTGGAAAGGACCTCTGAGATCACTGAGTCCAACCATACACACACACAAAAACCCCATAATCTCGGCCACTAGAGCATGCCCTGAAGTGTCACATCTACACAGTTCTTTAAATACCTCCAGGGATGGTGACCCTCCCACCTCCCTGGGCAGGATGTTCCAGCCCCTGACCACTCTCTCAGTAGAGTCATTCTTCCTAATGAACCTCCACTGCTGCAACTTCAGACCATTTCCTCTGCTCCTGTCATGATTCCCTTGGGAGAAGAGGCCAACACCCACATCTCCACAACCTCCTTCCAGGGTAGAGGGCAAGGAGGTCACCGCTCAGCCTCCTCTTCTCCAAACTAAACATCCCCAGTTCCCTCAGCCTCTCTCATAGGACTTGTTCTCCAGACCCCTCACCAGCTTGGTGACTCTCCTCTGGACACGCTCCAGCCCCTCAATGTCCTTCTTGTAGTGAGGGGCCTAGAACCGAACACAGCCCTTGAGGTGAGGCCTCACCGGTGCCCAGCAGAGAGGCACTTCCAAGGACGAAGGAGGAAACGTGGAGTGATGACGGAGCTAATTTTGCCAGCAAATCTGACTGTGGGATAAGGCTGTGACTCCCCTGGATGCACAACGACAGACATTCAACCCTTAACTATCAGTGAGGGAGTTTTAATTCCCGCACGGAGTCATCAGGTGTCGGTCCCAGTAAAATAGTATCAATATTCATAGAAGACAAAAGGATGGGAGAAGCCCTGCTGGGTGTACGCCACCGGGAGGTACAAAAGCTCACTGCAGGGGATAATTAATGGATCCTTTTGAATTTTGTGCATTGTAGCAATTTTCACCCTAGAATCTTAAAATACGTTTCACATGTAGTCCAACCTCAGAAAAAAACACTAACCCAAACCCACCCAACTTATTAATGCAGCATTGTTCTGAGCATATGGAGTGAAAAGAGAAATGGAAATGAACAAACCCAGGGAACAATACTCCAGCAGTGGGCTCTTGTTTTGCACAGAAAGGCGTAATAAAATTCAGTGGCTGCAAGCGGAAGTTAGAAAAAAATCAGGCTATAAATAGGATGCTAATTTTTAACTGTGAGGGTAATTAACCACTAGAACAACTTCTCAAGGACTGCAGTGGATTCTCAGTTACTGGCAATTTTAAAGTGAAGACCAGATTTATTTATTTTAAAGATATGCTCCATCAGGAATTAATTACATCAACTCCTGCTGCCTGAGTTGTACAGAAGCTCAGTTAAAATGATCCAAATGGTCTTTTCTGGCATTCTGGTCTCTGGTCAGACCAGACAGCAATCCGGAAGAAACGGGGGAACTCTCAAGGAAATACAATTACTATTTCACCCGTGCTGGCAATGAGACCCCATCACTGCTCTCCAAAGGGTCAACGATCCCAACTCAGCATCAACACAATGGAAATTGTACTTGGATAATCACATATCACTTCAGGACGTAGTCTATTCAAATTCACCTTCACAGAGATCAGAAACTAGATGGGGCAGCACCAACTTGAAACATATTCCTTTTGTGAATGGTATAGACATAAAATAGCTTTTAGCATACAAGATGTGTGTAAGTCCTGTCCACAAACCTGCTCCAGCATGGGCTCCTCTCTCCACAGGTCCTGCCAGGAGCCTGCTACAGCACGGGTTCTCCATGGAGTCACAGCCTCCTTCCCGCATCCACCTACTCTGGCATAGGGCTGCAGGTGGATATCTGTTCCACCATGGACCCCCACAGGTTGCAGGTGGATATCTGTTCCACCATGGACCTCCACAGGTTGCAGGTGGATATCTGCTTCACCACAGACCTCCACAGGCGGCAGAGGACAGCTTGCCTCACCTTGGTCTTCACCATGGGCTGCAGGGGAATGAATCTCTGCTCTGGTGCCTGGAGCACCTTGTCCTCTCCTTCTTCACTGACCTTGGGGTCTGCAGAGTTGTTCCTCTCACATGTTCTTGACTTCTGTCTTCTCCTGCAGTGTTTTCCCCCTGTGTTATCCCAGAGGTGCTACCACCATCTCTGATAGGCCCAGCGATGGCCAGCAGCAGGTCCATCTTGGAACTGGCTGGTGTTGGCTCTATCAGACATGGAGGCAGCTTCTGGCATCTCCTCACAGAGGCCATCCCTGTAGCACCCCCACTACCAAAACCTTGCCCTGTAATCCAAACTTGCATCTTCTAGGGAACGGAATAACTGTGTAAAAGCTGGAGTTCAGCAAATGCCCAAGCTATGGTTGTGAGCCCACGTTGGAGATAGAAATGAAATGGTTCTAGAATGATACCACCACTGAGGGAGATGGAGGGAAAACAGCAACAGATAGGGTTCCCTCGGCTCTCCCATCCCTTGAGACACGCTGATGGCTGGCAGGTACATGAGCTGCGTTTGGTCGTTTTTATTAAATAATAACTATTTTATTAATGGCGTTCAGACAGCAGGGGGACAGGCAGGTGCATCTCCCGACGGGATGCCATACCCCGTGGGCAAAAGTAGCAGAAAACACCCAGCACTGGAAACTTTTTTCATTCTGAACAATTCTCCCCAGCTCATCTGGTGCTTTTACAGACTCCGTAACAGCCCAGTGATTGATGCCTTTGCAGCACCTCCCCGCCAAGCCAGGCGACAGCTGAAAATCTCTGCAGCAACATGCCAAGGCACTCTGTTTGCAGTTTCACTGTAATTTGATGTAATAAGTGTTGATCTCAATTCACTTAACATTTGTGTCAATTTGTCTCCCGGTTTGGTTTAGTTTTAAGGCATTTCTAGCGCATACAAAAAACCAATAGCATTAAGCTATAAATTAATTAGTTGTTTTACAAGCTTAAGGTACATTATTATCCTCCAGCTATCTTCTGAGCTGCATCTTCGCGTTTTTCCAGCGATGTGCAAGGAATGATTTTCATCAGTGAAATGAAACTTTCAAGAACTCTACCAGGAAAGCCCCCTGGTGCCGGTAGGTGGTGGAACGTTCCTAAGTGCATTATGAACTGTATTTATAAGAGCTGTCTAGCCATTTAATGGGTTCTTGAATGATTTGCTTAGGTGTTTACTTTTACTAAAAGCAGTTTATAACCTCTGCTCTCGTCTCTGAAGTTCCTCTTAAATCATTCTGTAAATATATCACAGGGCAATGAGAGAGAAGGACTTGAGTTTTACACCTCGGGCTTTCCTTTCTGCTTTCCCTCGGGGATCTGTACTCTCTCTGTTGTCATAGAAATGGGGCACGGCTGACCTCAATATGGTGCGTGTAATACCCAGACGATCTCCAGCTCAGCGCCGTAATCCCCGACGGAGACACTTTCACTGGGTTCATTATTTCCTGAGGATTCTACCAAGGCAACCCCACCGACACCTGATGGCACTGGAGCGATGACAAACCCCCCTGGGCTGCCCAGCACAGCGCTCCCAGCTTCCACCAAAGCCAACAAAAACCCACAGAATCACAGAATTGCACGGGTTGGAAGGGACCTTCGGAGATCATCTAGTCCAACCCCTCAACACACTTGGCAAGAGATGCTCCTGGGGCATGTGTATCTCTTGCAATTTCTACCATCGTGTATCTCTCCAGTTTGGAAGTTTGGACTGTACAGAAAATAATTAAGCAAAGTCTTGGCCTGGATCAGGAACAGTGTGGGGAGCAGGACTCCGGAGGTGATTGTCCCCCTGGACTGGGCACTGGTGAGGCCCCACCTCGAGGGCTGGGTCCAGTTTTGTGCCCCTCTCCCCAAAAAAGACATGAAAAGGCTGGAGCAGGTCCAGAGGGCAGCAAAGCTGGTGAGGGGTCTGGAGAGTCAGCCTTATGAGAAGTGGCTGAGGGAGCTGGGGGTGTTCAGCCTGGAGAAGAGGAGGCTGAAGGGAGACCTTCTTGCCCGCTTCAACTGCCTGAAAGGAGGGTGTAGCCAGGGGGAGTCTGTCTCTTCTCCCAAGTCACAGGCGATGGGACAAGAGGAAATGGCCTCAAGTTGCGCCAGGGGAGGTTCAGGTTGGATATTAGGAAAAATTTTTACACAGAAAGGGTTATCAAACATTGGAATGGGCTGCTCAGTGAAGTGGTTGTGGCACCATCCCTGGAGGTATTCAGAAGATGGGTTGCCACAGTGCTCAGTGACATGGGTTAGTGATGGCTTTTTGTCAGTTAGGTTGACGGTTGGACTAGGTGATCGTGGGGCCTCCCAAGCTAGACGATTCTATGAATCTATAAAGTCAAATACCAACTATTTGCTCTCCCCAAGGTTCAACGATGCTTTCCCAGCAATGTCTTCTGGCTGGGACACCCACCCTTGTCCCAGCAAGGAGAGTTAGGGCTGCTCCTCTTCCCACCTCCCTCTCCCCCACACCTGATGAGTCGGGATGTGGGAATGGCACTGCTGCCACTCTATCACCTCAAGGCTCTTCCATTTATCAATGTTTGACTGCTTCCTATGTAAAACAGGTCATTAAGTTAATCAGAAATTGACTACTACTACAAACACCTTTTGAATAAGGTCAAATTAAGATAAAAGTCCTTGCTCTTTTCGTCTCTCAGCAACAAAGACTATACCAGGCTGCTAAACCTGCCATTAATGTCAGTGTGCAGATTAAATGTCATTAAAGGCAATTTGTCACTTACATACACACTTATCTCAATCTAATAATTAGCAAAAGGTCAGGCAGATAAACCTGTATATTTCAATCCACAATAAATTTCAGCTGCAGGAAATGATAAAATACAAGCTTAACCATAGAGACGTGTATTTGTGTTTGAAATATATATGTTTAATTAAACCCAGCAAAACAGAATAATCTGTTTTCAAGCACTGCCTGGTATCAGGCCTTACTCTGACACTTCCCTTGGCTGCGAGGAAGCCAAGTGTGTAATCATGGCTCAAAGTAATGCCCCCAAAGGAGCCAGCACCCAGTGAAACAGGTCAGCCAGCACCAGGCAAATGCCATAACCAGTATGATAACTAACACCTACTGGCTCTGGTGGTCATCAGCCAAGCCATGAAGCACAGGTGAATAAACCACAGAGACTAAATCAGCTTCTGACTTTACCAGGTGACTCCGTAACTCAGGTGTCCAGCAGCCTGACTTCCTCTAAGTAGGCAGAGAGTAACAGTGCCCAAGTGAGAAACCAGCTAAAGATAAAGCAAGAAACCTTTAATTTCTATGGTTCTATGACAATTCTTCGTCCTGTTGTCTCCCCACCTCTCACAAGGCTGACCTGTGATTTAGAAGATGCAGATCTCTCAAAGCTCAACAGCAAAAAAAAACCCAAACAAAACTCCAAAAATCCACACCCAAAAATTCATAATGATACACACTTGTCCTGGTTCAAGGTAAAACAAAACAATTTTGTGTTTTACAATTGTACTTTTTTAGCTGGGCCTCTTCTATCTCACTAAACTCTGAAATTAACAGCAGATTGTTCAGTAACTGTTCCCTCTCAGGGTGCTCAGCCCTGGTCACCCCAAGGGATGGTGCAGAGAGGCCCTGGCTTATACTCATTGCTGGAACAACCAAGGGCAGGGAATGGCGGGATTTGCCCCGTTGGAGGGTGGGAAGTGGAAAAGCGTCGAGGGGTCACCCCTGTGGGGAGGAGCAGAGAGGACAGGGGACCCCAAACTGACCAACTGGGGTGTTCCATCCCATCCACACCATGCTCAGTGTAAAAGCTGAGGGATCAAAGGTTCAACTCTCTTCCTTCAATGGCCAACATCTGAGGAGGACCCTGTCTGTTCGTCTGCCTCTGATCCCCATCCCAGCATTCCTGACTCCGGGAATCCAGCTCCTGTTGGTCACTGAGTGCAGTCTGGGACTTTCCCCCATGCCTGCTGGTGATGTGATCCTGGGAGCCTGATACGGTTTTGTACATATTGTATCTCTTTCACATCTTCTTAGCTTTTATTTTAATTTTAGTATTAACACTTCATTAAAGTAAATCTCCTTATCTCTTCCTCTCCTTTCTTTTTGGGGGGAGGAAGGGCCATCTGTTAGTTTGGTTTCGGTAATTTTGGCTAAAGTCATGACACACACCATTGTCTCCAAACCAAAATAAACTGGTAGCCAAGTCCTTATTGCCATTTGGACCCTTCTCATCATCATCCATCCAGATGTACAAATTCCTAAGTTCAAATGCCATTCCTAGACCATGCTTCCCTTAAAGATTTCAGACTTTCCTTACTCTAATGACCATTAACAGAACATTTTCAGTTCCCTCCTGTGAAGATACAGCTGTGATATGGATATTAATAGCTAAATAACATATGGAGATTCAGAGCAGTGAAGAACGAGGGGTTTATAAAGCCATTTCAATTTATTCTGTTCTTTTGTTGTTTGCCTTTTTTGCATATTGGCAACACTTAATCCTCCTTCAGTCTCTAAACAGCTACTTCATATGGCAGTGCAATGGCAAATTGTCATCATTCAGCCTTTACCTCTGCTTCTAACACAGCAGGGGACAGTTAGTTAACTCTGCAGCAATGACATGTTGTTTTAATAGTTTATAGCCAAGAAAGACGGTTTCAAGGAGTCAAGACAATTTACCCAGGTTCTTGTCACAAAGGTATTTCATGATTAATGGAAAGTATATGTGTGAAACAAGTTTATATTACAGCAAGGCAGAATTTTAATGCCTCTTAGACAGTTGGAAAAATTTTCAGATACCTTATTTAAAAAAAAACTAAAAGAAATCACTGCACACATCAGCCTTAAGAGCAATGGCAAGTTCTTGTCAGCACAGGGTTTGGAAGCTTTTTGGGATTTTTTTGTTAAGAAGTTTACTTCAGAATGGCACATAGCCCTAAAGAAGAACCCAACCGAATGCATACGAAGAGAACTGTTGCTGTTATTATCTGAAGGTCATTGATCAATCCTCTTCAATATATTCATCAATGACCTGGATGAAGGAATGGAATGTACCCTCAGCAAGTCTGCTGATACAAAACAGGGAGGGGTAGCTGACACACCAGGAGGCTGTGCCACCATCCAGCAAGACCTGGACAGGCTGGAAAGCTGGGCAGAGAGGAACCTGATGAAATTCAACAAGGGCAAGTGTAGGATCCTGCACCTGGAGAAGAATAACCCTCTGTACCACGACAGGTTGGGGGTGACCTGCTGGAGAAAAGCCCTGAAGAAAAAGACCTGTGAGTCTGTCCTGGTGGACAACAGGATGACCATGGACCCTTGTGGCCAAGAAAGCCAATGACATCCTGGGGGGAAATAGGCAAAAACTTGAACATAAGAAATTCCATCTAAACATGAGGAGGAACTTCCTCCCCTTGAGGGTGGCAGAGTCCTGGCAGAGGCTGCCCAGAGAGATGATGGAGTTTCCTTCTCTGGAGATGTTCAAACCCCACCTGGACACGTTCCTGTGGGACCTGGTCTGGGTGGATCTGCCTTGGCAGGGGGTTGGACAATGATCTCCAGAGGTCACTTCCTACTGCTTATCATTCTGTGANGGGGTCACCCCTGTGGGGAGGAGCAGACAGGACAGGGGACCCCAAACTGACCAACTGGGGTGTTCCATCCCATCCACACCATGGGGTGTTCCATCCCATCCACACCATGCTCAGTGTAAAAGCTGAGGGATCAAAGGTTCAACTCTCTTCCTTCAATGGCCAACATCTGAGGAGGACCCTGTCTGTTCGTCTGCCTCTGATCCCCATCCCAGCATTCCTGACTCCGGGAATCCAGCTCCTGTTGGTCACTGAGTGCAGTCTGGGACTTTCCCCCATGCCTGCTGGTGATGTGATCCTGGGAGCCTGATACGGTTTTGTACATATTGTATCTCTTTTACATCTTCTTAGTTTTTATTTTAATTTTAGTATTAACACTTCATTAAAGTAAATCTCCTTATCTCTTCCTCTCCTTTCTTTTTGGGGGGAGGAAGGGCCATCTGTTAGTTTGGTTTCGGTAATTTTGGCTAAAGTCATGACACACACCATTGTCTCCAAACCAAAATAAACTGGTAGCCAAGTCCTTATTGCCATTTGGACCCTTCTCATCATCATCCATCCAGATGTACAAATTCCTAAGTTCAAATGCCATTCCTAGACCATGCTTCCCTTAAAGATTTCAGACTTTCCTTACTCTAATGACCATTAACAGAACATTTTCAGTTCCCTCCTGTGAAGATACAGCTGTGATATGGATATTAATAGCTAAATAACATATGGAGATTCAGAGCAGTGAAGAACGAGGGGTTTATAAAGCCATTTCAATTTATTCTGTTCTTTTGTTGTTTGCCTTTTTTGCATATTGGCAACACTTAATCCTCCTTCAGTCTCTAAACAGCTACTTCATATGGCAGTGCAATGGCAAATTGTCATCATTCAGCCTTTACCTCTGCTTCTAACACAGCAGGGGACAGTTAGTTAACTCTGCAGCAATGACATGTTGTTTTAATAGTTTATAGCCAAGAAAGACGGTTTCAAGGAGTCAAGACAATTTACCCAGGTTCTTGTCACAAAGGTATTTCATGATTAATGGAAAGTATATGTGTGAAACAAGTTTATATTACAGCAAGGCAGAATTTTAATGCCTCTTAGACAGTTGGAAAAATTTTCAGATACCTTATTTAAAAAAAAACTAAAAGAAATCACTGCACACATCAGCCTTAAGAGCAATGGCAAGTTCTTGTCAGCACAGGGTTTGGAAGCTTTTTGGGATTTTTTTGTTACGAAGTTTACTTCAGAATGGCACATAGCCCTAAAGAAGAACCCAACCGAATGCATACGAAGAGAACTGTTGCTGTTATTATCTGAAGGTCATTGATCAATCCTCTTCAATATATTCATCAATGACCTGGATGAAGGAATGGAATGTACCCTCAGCAAGTTTGCTGATACAAAACAGGGAGGGGTGGCTGACACACCAGGAGGCTGTGCCACCATCCAGCAAGACCTGGACAGGCTGGAAAGCTGGGCAGAGAGGAACCTGATGAAATTCAACAAGGTCAAGTGTAGGATCCTGCACCTGGAGAGGAATAACCCCCTGTACCAGGACAGGTTGGGGGTGACCTGCTGGAGAAAAGCCCTGAAGAAAAAGACCTGTGAGTCTGTCCTGGTGGACAACAGGATGACCATGGACCCTTGTGGCCAAGAAAGCCAATGACATCCTGGGGGGAAATAGGCAAAAACTTGAACATAAGAAATTCCATCTAAACATGAGGAGGAACTTCCTCCCCTTGAGGGTGGCAGAGCCCTGGCAGAGGCTGCCCAGAGAGATGATGGAGTTTCCTTCTCTGGAGATGTTCAAACCCCACCTGGACACGTTCCTGTGGGACCTGGTCTGGGTGGATCTGCCTTGGCAGGGGGTTGGACAATGATCTCCAGAGGTCACTTCCTACTGCTTATCATTCTGTGATTCTGTGACCAAGACCAAGGCCTTGCTGGGTTGAAAACGATGCTTATACGTTATTCACCTACTGTACCAGATAGTCCCAAACGGTAAACAATTACAATAAAAAATACAAAGGATGGTAGGAGAAGGAAGAATCATCTTCACATCACAAGACAGGAATCCAGGGAGAAAGGGTAAGCAGGAGGAGTACAGGAGATCTGCAGAAGAGCTGAGAATGTATGTAGAATATACCTAGCTGTGCCTGCTGGCTAACAGGAGTAAGGAAAAGATCTGGTAACAAACTACATCCACAGGTGGGCTCTCATATAAAGCCTTTATGTCAGCTAGACAGACTGATTATTTTTATAGAGCATCACAGTAAAATATCCCCAAATACTTCTAAGTAGAAGAAAACCACAACTTAAAAAGAATAAACTACAAAAACAGCTGCTTGAACACTGTCTAGTTCATTTACCTTGAAGCTTTGTCCATGCTTTGGGAAGTAAAGCCATCAGTCACACCCTCTCATCCCCTGCCAGAGAGGCTTCTTTGGGCATCCCACCTTCTAGAAAGCTGCAAATGGCTGCTGGAGGTCTTGGTTTCCAAGAGAAAGCAGTGATTTTCAACTTCTAAGGTTTCTGGTCCACCTTATTAGAGGATGGACCTCCGCATCAATGCTACAAGTCAATGGAAACATCCGAAGGATACTGTACCCAAAGGCCCTAGCAACTCTTCAAAATGTAGGTTGGAAGCTTGTTTAAATGTGTATTTCCTGCTTTTTTTGATATTGCAACCATGCCAGCTTTTACCACATGTCCAAAACTCATCTGTAGGAGACCCATTTGAGGCAGCGCAAGTGATTTTTTTCTGGTGTTTGGTTTCAAAGACCGTGTACAGGCTGTACATTCTACCCCTGTGATCTCAGTGTCCAGTAACACTTGTCTTGGTGGGGAGTGTATGCACACAGAAGTATCCCCTCTGTGCCCAGACATATGTCTTCCAGATATTCTCACATTCTCTGTTAATACAAAGGAAAACCACAACTCGCATTGCCTACAGGCTTCCATGTTGACATAGCAAGACTTGAGAAAAATTTAACCCTTCAGCCTGAGGTCCTTAGCACTTACCACTAAAAGCCAGCAAAGAGTTTTTCCATTGCTGGGAGAAGAGACGGATCGAGGGTTATTTCATGACCCTTATTAATGATGTGTTCTATCAAAGCACAGAGAGGAGGAGCCACTGGCTCCCAGTGTGCTCAGCCCAGGTTTATATCCACAAGATAGGAGGTTTTTTTCCTTCCTTTAAACCAGTGGAAGGAAGCGAAGATCAGACTAAAGTGGCTTTGACTCGCTGCCTCGCTCGACTGCCTCCGAGTCCCAGCGCCTCTGGAAGCACCAAAGTCCGGGTGAAGAATGTGCTACCCCACTGCTGTGGTCAGGACTGCCATGTTTAAAGGTTACAGTGATTAAGCACTGTGATTAATTTAGTCTCAGCAGAATCAATTCCACTCAACTACAAATCTAATTTACATAGTGAAGAGGATTCTGCTGTTCCCCGCTCGGTGTGGGTTTGAATTTACATTCATTTTTTCCTCTAAGATGTATTTTGAGGGACCGTGCTGCAGTTCACTAATGCTCCGACAAAGCTAATGGGACAGTTCTATCTGTGTGTCACTGGTTTGCTGTCATCTGCCCTTCCATAAAACGATATCCCATTCCCAAACCTCTTGAACATGAAATCTGCATCAAAGGATCACCTACAGGGGAGTATGTTCAGCATCACTGCCCACTGAGATTGTGCTCTGGCAGGGAAATCAAGCCCTGTAATGTGTGTTTCTTTCAAAATGTCCTATTTCCCCCCAATTGAACATCATCCCTCTGAGGAGATCTAGCCGTGAACGACAAGGTAAGGCGACAGGAATTACACAGGGGGTGTATAAGCAGCAAAGATAGGACCGGGGGAGGTAACTGGCTCTACCCAAACATGATTATGACAGCCACAGGGAGAAGAGATAGACAGTGAATTCCTAGTAAAAGCAAACCACGGGACTCTGCATACCACTATGTACTGACTAATCAGGAAATTATATCGAAATCATGACCAATTCTGAAAAATCACAGCCTAAGTTAGGGCTGACTGTGAGGCAGATCTCAGCACCACTCAGGTAAACCTTTAAGTTGAAGGAACTTGAGCTCTCTGGATTTGCAGGGCTCTGCAGTCTCAAGAGGAACCCCGCTCAGGAGAATATTCAAAGAAATTACTTCAGCAGCTCGTCTGGTCCATGTATGACGGGAAGGCACTGGAACAGGTACACCTATTTTCTTTCCCATAGCGATTTCCGAAATTTATGAAGAACTTAATTCCTTCAGAGAAGCACAGGAATGGCAGCCAAAGAAAACCACAGGAGCTTTTTCTCTGAACAGACCAAGGGGAGAAAATGATTGCTTCCTAAACCAAAAATGGATTTTCTCTACAACAATTTATGCAGCATTACGCTACCTGCAGCCAGTGTAACCTGAACCCTCACAAAACACACCTGCTGAGCCATCTTTACTGTTACCTCCCTCACCTTACACTAGAAATATGTTAAATTAAAAATAAATCACAGAAATCTGATCTGCAATGCCCCCGGCACATCCTGATCCCTATTAGGTCCTTCTCCCTTTCAGCCCAGGCGCTGTGTTTTGTCAATACCAGCCTAGTACGGCTTCAAATATTTATCTTAACTTGATCTCCCAAACTGCAGGAGAGAAAAGCCAGAGTCTCCCAACACCATTTGCTGAACAAACAATGGATCCCGGAGGAAGAGGAGGAGGGCAGCAGGGTCTCCTGGCCCACGGCCGGTCGGGAGATGTGACAGATGCCGGGGGTGACAGCTTGGCTTTGCCGGGGCCGTGCACGGCCGTCAGTTGGCAGGCGAAGCCGTGGCGGGGATGACAGCTTCTCTGATTCCTTCATCAACCGATGTGACTGAGTGACCTTTCCCAGTCTCAGCAGCTGCCTCCCTTCTTTATTCAATCATGGCAGAAAATAAGTCCCTTTGGGTAAATCTTGCCCTTTTCCTAATTTTAAATGACTGCAACTGTCATTAGGCTTGTTGGCTAAATATGGTGGTGAGTGGTGGCGTCCTCTTCGGAAACACGGGGGCGTGAGGCAGGTGGCTTGTGTGAGCGGTGGAGTAGGAGACCCACCCTCTCCTTTGAAAGGCTTCAAAAGGCTCAAGAATTCCTCCTCAAGATTAAGGCTCGCTTATGCTCACTGGGGTTTCCACCAGCCTGAGGGACCCTGAGCCTCCACCCAGGGGATCATCCTGTCCCCGCTCACATCCGGGTCTTTGTCAAGAAGGAAGAAAGAGCAGCAACATGAAAAATGGAATGTGTTCACATGCAGCTGTCGATACAGTTCACTCTTCACGGTGGGAAAGGAGAAATGCCCTTAATTAATAACAGCGACAAAGGAAGGAGTTTTTCAAGTAGCTTTGCCATGAGATGCTTTGCATCCCTGCTCATTTACCAGCCACTCTGTAGCTGCAGAGGAGGTGAGACTGCAATTGCCCTCATTGCACCCTCAAGATTAGAGGTGGCAAATAACACCAAAAAGCCCCCAAAACGCTCCATGCAATGAGCAGTCTGTTTGAAACCGAAACAAGTCTGCTTTGGCTCAGCTCAGCATTTGTCTGCGTTGTGTTTGCTTTCTGCAGACGTTTGAGCGATAGCGTTTTACAAGCACAAATGTTCCAGGAAAGTGAATTTCAGAGCTACCCACAATATTAACAGAATCATGATTTAAATCCTCACAGAATTACTTTTGCTGAGAAACCGTATCTACACAGCTAATCACAATACAGATTTATTTTTGGCACGAAGACGGCCTGTCTTTAGCTGTTACGCTGGCTTCCAGTACCTGAGCTCTTTCCACCTGAAATAATCCATAGCAATAAAGCTTCCTCAGGGGCTGTCCTCTTATGCTGTGCTTGTATTACGCCTGCACCATCCCAGAGATGCTTCTCGGAGCTCCTACACCTGACGTGCCAAGTCAGATTGTCATCTTGGTGATAAATGCACAGAGTAAAGAAATATTTATAAACCAGCAAGTTCAAGCAACAAGCAGGAATTCACAATCTCTTCATAAATACTCAAGCAAACAGAATGGGGGGAAAAGAGAGTAAAATTATTCAATGTGCTTTTCCTGCAGATAATTTATTCCACTCTATCAGAGAAAACAACTCTGTTTAGGTAATGTAGGAACAGGGTGGGTAACTGCGGGTCCAGAGGAGTAAGATGGAAGATCAGGATAATGGCAACGAGGGAGGAGTCATCTGGGTTTGTGTTTATTTTAAGCCAGTTCAGTAGTGACTTCTGCCTGAACTACAGAATCCCACGGACCATCGGGTTACTTCACAGGGTAACAGACTGAAGCTTCAATGGCCCAAATTGCAGGGAGAGACGAGAGATGAACCAGACTGGCACTGGGACAGAAAAGCAGTGAACATTTCCCAGCACAGTGAACGCTGATGGGTGCTCTGCTGACGTGTGGGACCCTGGAAGCACCTTCCCATTATTGAGGGATTACAGGACCTTCTGTACAAGGACTGAGCCTGCCAAGCCCTACGAATGCTAACCAAAATCCCACACAAGCTGCTAAAATCTTCAGACGGTTTTACAAGACAAATTTCAATAATCCCTTTAAGTGCTTCTTTAGAATCAAGTATGAATTTGCCAAATCCAGGGTATCTTACTCTTCTTAAATTCATAACACAACTAACTAGTGCTGCACGCATTAAAAGAACCTCTGAGTGCTCACTTGAATAAATGCTGCGGAGTTTTAATATTCCCAAACCACCTGGGCTGGAAATCTTGGGATTGAAGATGGTGCAAGCAGCACTTTATATCCTGACTTTGATCAAACCAGAAAATAACCCAAGGTTATTGATGAACAAGGATAACAGTCAAATTCAGTGTTCCCACCTTTGCATGGAAAACATCAGCACTGATTAGCTTTGCAGACCAGAGAAGTCTAGAAATACCAGAAAACTAGTTCTCCATAAGGTGCATATTTGTTCTCCAAGTCTATCCTAAAGTAACAAACGCAAAAGAAGGGGCAAAAGGAAAGTACCATCTTGTCAGGCACCAGGAGGAAGACTGGTAAACAGAAGAGAGAGAGCAGAGACCTAAAAAACTAAGGTGGAACAAAAAGGGGAAGCAAGTATAAAAAAAAAATATCAAGGAAAGGAATTAAAATTTTTTAAGCTGAGAGGGAAAAAAGTTAAAAGGAAGTAGTTGAAAGAAAACAGCTACTAAGAGACAGGAAAGACAGAGCAATGACAGCATTAAATGGCTATCAGCAAAAGCAGAACATGGAGAAACCAGTTCAGACTTTGGCGAAGGCTGTGATATCCAGTGACTTGTCTGCTTCGGCTTCCACTTTCCCAAGTGTGCCCGACACACGTTGGCAGAGCAATCACAGTGTAAACAGTGCCTGATAAATCCCTGAGCCCTGGAAAGGCACTGGCTGATAATGAAGACATCCAAACTTATTAGTCACTCCTGAACATCTCCCCTCCACGTCCATTTGCCACGTGTCTAGAGTCACGTTGCACCTTCTTGGACGCTGAGCCCACCAGGATAAACGTTCCTCTGTTCAGCCCTTAGAGCGGGTAACTTACAGCCGTGTCCCTGCCCCCCAGCTGTCCCCCCTCCATGTGCATTTTATACAGCAGAAGGCAAATAGAGGCTGAACCTTTGAAATCTAGTGCAGGATAATTTATAGCACAGATCCATATTTCTTTGAGAGTGAAGGTTGATTTAGGGTAACGGGACGGGGCCTTGATCTAGACACTGAATCCCCAATAGGTGGTCTTGACAGGCACTGACACCCCCCCACACCACCCTGTGCTAACAGACTCCATTTGCCCAAGGTGAAATTTCTTCTCCATTTGCCCTCTGGATACAGCTTGCCCGACTCACTATTTCCATCCTGTCTGTCCTTGCTGAAACAGCTGGGTTTGGAATCTGCCTCCCCTTATCACATTTCCAACATAGGGAGGGAAAAAAAAAAGGATTGGATCAGAAAAAAAAACCCAAACAAACAAAAAAAAAACCCCAACCAACCAAAAAACTCAAACCCCAACAACATAAGGAGAGAGCCCTGTGGGTCTCTTAAGAAGCCAACCACAGTGGTGGTCCAGAGGTGGGAAGCAAAGGGGATGTTTCAGAGAGCGGCAGCTTTGAGCTCACTAATGCCATCATGAACCTGACCCCGCGGGGTTCACAAAGCTCTAATTTTCCTGCTGACAGTTGGAGATTACTGCACTGGTAGCTGAGCTGAGAAAATGTGCTCTAGAAGGTCTCCAAGCCAGAAAGAAGGAGAAAATAAACAGTGAGCCCCATGGTGTCACTTTTATAGTCACTTTTCTGACAGCAGCCATGCTTTTATACATGGCACTTAGAGTAAACAATTTAGAGCAAATGGGGGTTTGGCTGTGGGAAGAGGATGCTCTTTTCAGATACGGAGCAATGTAGACAAACACAATGCAAAGGCAAACAAAGAGCATAAACCACGATGGCTCATTACTACCCGTCTTCTTCCAATTACACCTATTACTCCTGAGGATACGGGACCAATGAATGTGCAGCTCGGTGGCAATAAAAAAATGAATATTCATTCTTTGTCAGTGTTTACTGAGAGAAGTACAGAAACAACAAAAGCACCATGGAATAAACACCCACCACTGGTGGATAAAATGGGCTGAATCCATAAATCACAGACCACATCATCATGCTCTCCATTATGTTAATGATGTGTATTGATACCTGCAAAACTAGGCTTCTGTGACTGCATCTCCAATTTTAAATCTATCAATTTTAACGCATTATTCCCTTGTCAACAAAGTTCCTATGATGCTCTGCAACAAAGGAGCAAATCTTGATCCCTGACTGACCCTGCTGAAAATGGACTGGAACACACTGGCACCAGCTTCTGGGGTGGACACCCCACCTCCCAGCCCCCCATCAGAGCGCACACAGTCACGGTCAGCCAGGATTAATTTATCTTATTAATTATTCCCACCTTTGACAATACCTTGGTGTTGCTGACATTTTAACTCTGTGAGACGGAACCGGAGAGCGCGGTTTCCTGTACACAGGAAATCACACCAAGTGCTGCTCGTCAATTTGCTGCTCATTGATTAACGCCCCGGCTGTTTGGCCAGCGCAAGGGAGGGAGGGAGGGATTGTAATGGGATCTGCTTGGTGTCCGCTGCGAGACCTCCAGATACGTTCAGCAGGCCCAGAAAGCTTTTAATCTTTAGCATTACAGAACCATCAGAAGGGTAATTTCCCAACACTGGAAAGCAGGTGGAAATGAATGGGAAGAGAGTTTTAAGTATGGCCATTTTATGAAATATAGAAGTCATTCCTATTCCTTTCCACATTTAATTGTAATTGCATTGAAATTACTTAGGCCAGGCTTTAAATCCAGGAATACAAAGCAAAAATGTACTTTTGTACTATAGTACCACATTAGAAGGGGACAAACCCCCTCAAAGAACTGCACAGTTGCATCCAATTCACACAGAGGGATCCTACCCATTCACAGCCCAGATATTCTGCAATCCCTTCCACAAGAATACAGAGGCTTTTGGAAACATTGGTAACCCCAGCTCCACAGCATATTTTCAAAGCGTGTCAGAACATAAGCAGAGGATTAAGTTCCTTACACTCCTCACCGCCTCCTCCCCGGTACAGGGATGACACCGCTAACAGGATAAAGTGAGTGACAGGGTTATATGATCGTACGTAAAGGTAGTACACATGCAAAAGCTTCACAACACGGCAAAAAAAAAAAGGAATTATCAAAGAGGTTGCACCATCTGTCTGTGGAGAAAAAAACAACAGCTGGTGCAAGGAGCCGCAAGATGCCAGCCTTACAAGTGACAAGATGGGAAATGACAGGAAACAGCTTTTCACTCTTCTAACAGCAAAAGAAACGTACAGCCCGTGTTCTTGTGTTTGAAAACCTCCAGATGCTGCCCTCTTCTCACATTTCCATATCTTTGTTCATGCAACATCTGAAAGCTTTGCTATTTTTACAGAGGGAGGGGAGAAAAGCACAAAGCCATCAAATGTATATATTTTTTTTTTTCCTTGAGAGAGGATGTTGAATGAATTTTAATCACGATCATAAGAAAAAAGAAAAAGAAAAATCAGCAGTATTTGAAGTGAGGAACCTTTGAAACGTTCTCCTTGTCAGAAGAAATTGCAACGTATTTGGCTTCTCTAAAGGTTGTATATGATAAATATTAGCTTCTTCTGAGAGCGATTAGGCCTTTGGATTAATGTATATATACGTGAAGAAGGTTCACCATAAACGTTTTGTGAAGGTAGCAGGTTTCCTTTGCAGAAGATGACATAGCCCTTGTGCCAGGGTCTCCAAACACCTCAGGACTGAGGGGTTATTTAAGCACGAGGTGTGATCCTCTGACTGACCCTTGACAATGTCCTGACCTGACCTGTCTCTGCAGAGCGTATCGCTAAGGCTGCAGACCCAAGCTGCACATCCAAAGAAAAGGTGGCACCTAAACCCATTCCACAAAATTCATCAAGCACGGCTCCATGAGAGGTGGCCTGGTTATTCCCTCACTTGACACCAAGTGGGGGGCACTGGGACCTATCTGTCAAATATGACCCTGTATGACCCTACAAACTGGATGTTATTAACAACTGATACACACTTTGCAATATAAAAAAAACCCAAACAAACAGACTGAAAAGTCAATGTCCCATGAGTAAAACACTCTTGCTGTGGGATGTGACCTGAAGGCAGAGGTAGCCAGCGTGGGGTCCTGAAGACAGGACGTAGTGGGGAGCACTGGGTTCAGGGAAAGCTGAGCCTGAAGACACCACTGATTGGATCAGGGGAAGGATCTGGACAGCCTCACAGTAACGATTTCTACAACCCCCAGACAGATTAGTCCTTAGCTCATCCACGTGGTTTGCAGCTGGCAGATAAACCAGGATTATTTACTCCAGACAGAAGTGAGCAAAAGGAAAGTGTCTCCCCACCGCAAAGCAATCTTCTCATGCCAGGCCTCATCAGGAATCACATCTGGATCTCACCACTGCCCTGGGAGGCTGCTCAATGACCAACACTGGCGTTCGCCTTTCACCCTTCACCATCAACAAAATCCTGTCTTCCTGGTTTTTGATTTCTATCCTGATAGAAATCAGAGATCTCTGCTGAGATACCTGATTATTGCAGGCCAAAAAGGCAGTTTTAGAGCCTAGACAAAGACAGCACTGCACAGATAATTGAGATAACAGCCCTCAGCTGCTGGTGGGCAGTGACGGTGGAGCAGGTTCAAGAACATGGCTGAAGGTCAGGCAGGATGGGTGTGGAAGAGACAGAGAACCAGCCCTGTTTTCCTTCTCTGAGCCTCAAGTTTTTCCCAGAAAAGCCTTCATACCATAGCAGATGGTCTTTTGAGGCAGAAGCGAGGTCCCCAAAAGCCGTCCCAGCTGTGTTAGCGCCAGCCTACGCAGAGCAAGGGGAATCACAAAAAAACACTTGTGGCATCATCAAGCAAGGCAGCTTAGAGAGAATTTCCTAGGTGCTGTTTATTTCTACCTTTGATTCTCTACACAGTCTCTACAGATCAGAGTACTTAGAAAACATAATTATTTTAATTAGAAGTAATTCAATTAGAATATCTCATTGCCAATAACAACTTCACTAATAAGAAATGAACACACTTGACTTCTTTTTTTTTTTATTCTTACCATTGGGGACTCTCTGAATACTTCCCCAGATGTGGAAATATTTCTTTGATGCCTAATTTCATGCCTAATTCTTCCCTCCTATAGGGTCTGATTCAGTTATTACTTAAGTCCAGTGAAGTCCTTCCTTTGCTTCCAGAGGGCACTGGATGGAGCTTTTCTACACTGCTGTATCCCAAGGGGCACAAAGTTAACTCCAGGGCAGGGGAACAGTAAAGCAAGTACCCTGACTATGAGACTGATTGTGCTGAGCAGGTCTGGTAGGGTAACTAAATCAGCTAAAGGGTAGATAGCACAGTGACCACAGCAGAGATACCTTCCTCATAAGTCTTTGCTAATACTTTCAGCACAGGAATGTACTTTTGGCCTCTTCACTGAGTCTATCCTATGTGAGTGGCAAGAGTAACAGCATGTTTTCCTCTAACAGCACAAGTCAGGTAATTTCTGAAACATGCATTCTGTACTACGCAATCCTTGTGCCTAAAATGTGCTAAAAAGGATACAGGCCACTGGAAGTGACTGGAGCATCACTGGAGTCCTGGGGCAGCATCACTGATTTCTAGCTTTAATCAAAGCAGGTTTTCAGTGCAGGAGACAGGTACTGCCCAGCCCCATAGCTCACCCACACCCCTCGCCGGGGCAGCCTGACCTATTTGGCAATCTGGAAAACATCATTCCAATCACAGGTGACCTTTCAGTGACATGGACTGAGCCATGGATCAAACCAGGGGTTTTGCCTGGCTTGTGCTCACTATTCCGATGGCTGGGACGGCTATGGGGCAAAGGTACAGCCAGGACACCCTACTTGATGTTCATGTGGGGCTAGTATGCAACTGCCTGGGGCAACCACAGCCTGGTGTGAATTACTGTGATTGGGGATCACCAACTCACATGTCTGTATGCCCTTAACATCCAGAGAAACCACGTGGGTGTGGAATATTTTCCTTTTTCTACCCATTTGCTCCCTGATCCAACCAGTAGGACTCTGAGAAACTTGCCTTGGCGAGCAGCGATCACTGAGACGTGGACAATTAGCTACTTCACCCAGTTCATTCCCTCATCCTCTTAACTAGCAGCTGAAAAATATTGTAATGCTGATCTGTCTCAGCCCTAATTGTGATACTATCCTAGCGACATACAGCTCGTTTCAGTTGGTATCGAACAATAAAGGGTCCCATTATCCGAGGGTGGTACTTGAAAGCATATCTGCAAGAACAGATCTCATGATTTTAATTAAAAGCTTCCACGTATTATTTTCTAAGCTAACAAATACCACCATACCGCCAGTTGTAATTATGGAATCACCAAATATAGACTCAAGATCTTGTTAATAATGATATCCTTTTTAAAATCTCCTAATCTTAAAAAAAAATATTGTAATTAAGTCACCAAGCAACTATATTTGTCTCCATGAAATAAAGCCAAATCTACAGATAATTACAAATAATTCATTTCCCAGTGGATTTTTTTTTTGTATGCCAATTAGGCTTACAAATCTCAAGCTGTCACCTTCATCTCCAGACATGCAGCCGGCTGATAGCACAGCTATAAACAAAACAGCCTCAGCCTCTCATTCCCTGACTAAGAAAGAAAATGAAATTACCAACACACATTTGTAGATGGCAGCACCTAAAGAAAAGAAAAGCCGGGCTGGGGAGGGGGTGACACACACAGGACATGACCTAATCCTTAAGTGTATGACAATTAAAATACTTCATAGAATCACAGAATCATTCAGGTTGGAAGAGACCTTGGGATCATCGAGTCCAACCATCAGCCCCACTCTACAAACTTCTCCCCTACACCAGAAACCCCAACACCACATCTAATTGACTCTGAAACGCATTCAGGGATGGGGCCTCAAGCCTCTCCCTGGGCAGCCCATTCCAGGCTCTGACCAGTCCTGCTGGGAAAAACTCTTTCCTAATGTCCAGCCTAACCCTACCCTGCTGCAGCTTGAAGTCATTCCCGCTTATTCTATCGCTAATTCCCTGTGAGAAGAAGAGACCAGCACCAACCTCTCCACAATGTGCTTTCAAGCAGATGAGCACTCCCATCAGCCTCGTCTTCAACTAAACAGTCCCAGCTCCCTCAATGGTTCCTCATCAGATTTATGCTCCAGGCCCTTCCCCAGCTCCGTGTCCCTCCTCTGCACTCGCTCCAGCCCCTCCAGATCTCTCCTGTGCTGAGGTGCCCAGAACTGGACACCAGACTCAAGGGGTGGCCTCACCAGTGCTGAGCACGGGGGGACAATCACCTCCCTACCGCTGCTGGTCACACTATTTCTAATACAAGCCAGGATGCCATTGGCCTCCTTGGGCACCTGGGCACATATTCAGTCACTTGTCAACCAGCACCACTTTCTGCCAGGCAGCTCCAGCCATACTTCCCCAAGCCTACTTGGTCTAGCTTTTGAGAAGAGTGTTCTGGGAAAGCTCCCAAGAGATTTCAGTGATTGTGATTTTTTGGATAAGGGCTGTCTCATGACTCAAATCCATATCCTGACCTCCAGCAGCGTTCCCAGCCATGGATGGTTTTTCCCTCTGGAATGCTGCAAGTCCTGGGAGCCCTGGCTAATGAATCTCAGCTGTGTGCACCTATCGTCTGTCTCACACCTGGAGGGCTCACAAGCTTGAAATGGTGACTTGGTAAAACCAGGGAGGTGGCAGGAACAACTGCTGGAAATGCTGTTGCCGTCACCTATGACAACTAGTCACTTGGAAAGCCCCAATGCAAAAGTGCCATTAAAACCCCCATCTCCAGGCATCTGCACAAGCACCCCCTGTGTCCCTCACTATTTCTTCTCCTCTTCTGCAGTGTCAACCAGAACTGCTTAAGCATCTCAGTAGAGTGATTTCTTCAGAATATGGGAACAAGACTAACCAATGGCCCCAGTCAAATCGATAAACTAAATCTATAACCTAAAAAATTCCAAAATGCTTTGCAGTTTGCCCTTAGATGCAAGGGAGTCAGTTTGCCACCACTACTCCAGAACCTCCTGTGCTCAGCACAAACACAGCCTGCCACAGCAGCTCATCAGTGGCAAAAAGGAACTGTACAGAAGCCCAAATTCAGAGTATATGGCAGAATATATGCTCACAGAAAAAAAAAGGAACAACTCTACTACATGTCCATATTTCAAAAAGTACCATGACATTGAAGTTATAAAACTTGAAACAAAGTGGAACCATCAAGATGTGAGATGGTGGCCCGGTTTGAACATACTTAGCTTCAATCTCTGCTTCTTAGTCAAGTGTTTCCTCCTGGACAGGTGCCCCAAAGCCTTGAACCAACCAAAGTGAAAACACAGTTGGTATCATGGGCACAGGGGCTGACTCACTTTGTGGTTCCCTGGAGTGAAAATTGGATGGTTCCTTCTGAAATACCCATGTCTGGCAGGTAACGAAAGCATTTCCATTAACACTATCATAGTTCCCATCCTCTAGTTACCCAGTTACCCCTGACAGGCACAACTTACATCTTTTCCCATCCTTTTCAAAAAAATCCCTGACTTCACTTCTGTAGGTAAAGGATACACTGGGTAACCCACCCCCCTGCTATTTGCTTTCTCTTTATCTTCTCCATCTCTATTCAACCTTCTCCATCCATTCAACCCATCCTCTGCACAGGACAAGGATGTCATGTAATCAGGGAATTGTCAGAGCTGGAAGGCACCTCTAGAGATGATCCAGTCCCACTCCCTGCTAAAGCAGGGCTGCCCAGAGCACATCACTCAGGGCTGCATCCAGGCAGGATTGGAAGGTCTCCAGAGAAGGGGACTCCACACCCTCCCTGGGCAGCCTCTGCCAGGGCTCTGCCACCCTCACCCCAAACAAGTTTCTCCTCATATTGGAACGGAACTTTCCATGTTCCAGCTTGTGCCTGTTGCCCCTCGTCCTGTCACTGGGAACCACTGAGATGAGTCCGGCTCCATCCTCCTTCAACCCACCCTTCAGATGGGGTGGGTTGTGAACTTGTGAGCATTAATAAGGTCTCTCCCCTTCTCTTCTCCAGGCCCCACCACTGTAACTGTGGTACTATATATATTGACATAACTGTAGTGCTGGATTTGGTTGGGAAGAGGGAGAGGTTGAATCTGGGGGGAATCAGAGCCTACAGTTCAAGACTTGTGCTATTTTGAAACTGGGATCCCCAGTGCCCAGTCTCAGCGTTCACACCAGTGTGTGTTACAGGGAAGGAGATGGGCATGGCCTAATGTATTTATATCACAAGGCACTGTTTTTAAAGAAGCAACTTAAAAATTGCACAGAAAGAAAGAAATAAATGCTATGGAAATTAGAAGTCTTAAGATGGTGCATCTCTATCCATAATCAATCAAGTTTTGGGAAATGCTGACTAATTCCAGGAGCCACAAAGCACAGGAGTATCAGCTCTGCTGCATTTCTCAAACCCAGGCCACTAAGTACATTTGTAAAGATCCACGTAGCTAATGTCAAATAACAGCCTGAAAAGCATGCCCCCCCTGCTTTGCAGCATCATTTAAAAATTAAAAAACCAACCACCACCACCAAAGCAGAAATGCTGTGCAGCAAAGCACACGGAGAGCCAGGTAGATACTTCATTTTTTTCCTTCTTGAATTCAACAAAAGCCTGGATCTACCACTCAAATTAAGCAGTGTGCAGCAAAGCATTAAGTCTGTATTCAACAAGTTTAATTACTGTGTAAATGAAAGAAATTATTATTCACTCATGACATTTATTTCAGTTCCAGTACTAGTTGCTTTTATAAATCTGGGATTGGGAGAGTGCGGGGGGGGTGGTGGTGGGAGGAGGAGGCTGGGTGTATAATTACTACTATATTTCTTTGCCAAACATTAGTGAACTTAAACAAAAAGTGCTTGTTTTCGCTAAAGAGGAAAAAGCATGTGAGCGATCAATGATGAATCTTAAGGACGCCCACAGCCCTGACCGGGTGCCAGGCTGCGATAGGTACACCCATATTCGGGAGGCCAGTAACAGAGGGCTCATTGAAGCCCCGAGACCAGCTCGGGACTGTGGCGGGTCAAAAGCCACCCAAACTATGGGAACAATCCAAGCCAGCAGCCCCCGGGGAGCAACGGGAGCCACCGGGCGACATGGAAGATAAACTGGCAGCTGATGCTATCGGGGACTGCCCGACAATGCATCTTTTCAAATGGATTTTCACAGGGCTTAAACATCAAACAAAGGAAAGGGAAAATAAAACCCCTTAAGCTGATTCAGATCAGGCATTTTTGGAAATCTGAGGGAGAAGGCGAGGCTGCAGAAGGAGGGTACATATGTGGTACAAGTAAGTATGACACTCTCCACGGTGCATGTTTGATACTGCACGTCCTGTGGATCCCAGGAGAATAGTTACTACCTGCTCTGATCCACACAAAACATCTGAGTTTTCTGGAGAGCACTGTAAATAAATCCCAGCGATTAATCCAAACATACCTTCCAAAAATATGCTCTTTCTGGAACAAGTAATTTCTGGCATTTAATTACTGCACTACAGGAGAGATTACACTCTGGCAGAAGTGGCCTCAGTTTACTTTAAGGAAGCAGAGGGGGGAAAGAAAGAAAAAATCAACACTGGGCCACACAAGTTGTATGTAAGCAATTACAGTTGATGCTTTTAGATAAGTGGAAGGAGCAGGAATGATCCCTAAGGTCAGCATAAGCAAGGGAATAACTGCAGTGGCATTTCACATCCCCATTTAGATGTTGCTTATCCCAGCAAGCCACCCAGAAAATACAGCCTTTCTAAGGGACGCTGTACAGAAGTGCCGCGGCTGACTACCACAGCTGAGGCATTCAACCGATCCCCTGGAAGCATATGAAATGCATACTGTCAACTATGGGAATAAACATGACTTCAATTTTTTTTCTGTTTCAAGGAAATGCATATCAAAGCCCATCCTGATCTCATTCCTGGTTCATCATGAGTGGCTCTGAAGTTTGTTCCCAATTCCTGGATGAACCAAATCAAGCCAAGTGGAACAAGCCATAATCCAAGCAGAATTCAATGAACTGCACCCATTAAGAAGGCTATTAAAGCTTGTTCTCAGGGTTTAAACCAGGAGGAGATTTAAAGTGAAGAGATTATCCCACATCTGCCTCCCAAGACCTCCCTCTGCTGGCACCAGGGCTGCCACCGTCAGATGGAACAGATGCCGGAACTGGTGGATTTGAGACCCTGACCTATTATCCCATGTTCTATGCAACATTTGCATTGGAGCTAATATTTTGCCCATTGACTGCATCTGTATCACCTCCAATACTTGATCATATTGAAATTTAAGGCTCAGAGAGCTCAGATTTTGCTCTTCCAGTCCAAGCATGCTGCTACTTCCATCAGCGTTGGAGCAGCCCACACCGCGGCTGATGAACCTGCTTGATCCTCCCTCCTGATTAGACCAGAGGGTTTTTCAGACACAAAGCATTATCCAGTGCCAAAACCCGATTACTGCTGTACCCCAACAGCCACAACGGCAAGAGGGAAGGCAATTACACCCAGAAATCAGTTACAGAGCACAGTCGTGTCAAAGCCAAGTACTTTGGATTTGGATCTGCACAACAATATCTTAGTTTTTCACTGCTGCTTAAAATAATTGCTGAATTTATGACATTAGTAACAGGATCCCAACAGTCCCATCCCTCTTTGGACTTTTCAACCCCATTGAGAGATGAGGCACAAAAATGGGTGGCACTTCCTGCAACACCCATTCGCCTGCGGTTAATAGCCTTTTGTTGGAGGACAGCCTCTGTGCTGGGTGGAAATGTCAACTGCTGGAAGAGGCAAGGGGGGGGCTGGCATTGGGGGTTCTGGAGGAGGTGAGGGGACACCACACAAATCCAAATCCACTGACCCAACAGCTGAGGTATGACCACAAGAAGGAAGGTCAGATGGGGAAAGAGAACCAGCCTGTGTCAGATACACCACCAAAGGGTCATTTCAAAGAACCATTCTGCTCAGCCTCCTCTTAGGCACCTGCACGTGAGCTGGAGGACTCAAACCAACTCCTGAGGCATATGTTATGAATTCAATATGAATATATATGCAACATGAGTAAGGAAAGCACTTCTTTGCCACCTTGCACACACATACATTGTATGACTCTGCTCCCACTCCTGAAGCCCTTATCTCAAGTCCCCACTCGGTCAGTCCTCATTTTTCAACCGCCCAAAGAACAGAACAACCAGAGAAATGGGGTAATGGATCCATTTATGCCGATCTGCCACGTGAAGCAGCAACATCATGTTCTTTAATCCCCAATCCGGGAAAAAACGGGCAGTAAAAACTTGTGCTGATAGTAGCAGTGTGATGGATTTCTTTTGCTTCTCTCCTAGTAGCCTCATGTTTCTGTGCTTTACTGCTGCAGGAGCTTCTCTGACCACAGAGACTTCACTAGAGAGGCCAAAACCACTCCAATATCCACCTGCGGAAGCGGCCAATGCTTAGTGAACTCTGATGGGAAAGAGCAAACTCCACCACTGCCACTGGCGCTCACAGGCAGCAGCCTGTCACCAGGCATTTCCACAGCCAGCTGAGTAGCAGGAACAATTCATGTAAGGCAACACCAAAAATAAAGCTAATTACTTTAGGCTCATGATAAGGGAGATCTTTTTCTACAGGCAACTTTGCAAGGTCACCTTTCTTGCTCTACTCTCTCTATTTTTTTATTTTTTTCTTTTTAAACAAATAACACTGAGCTGCTTTCAAAGCTTATCCGATCCTACCTCTGGGTAGGAAGGGGTTAAGATATCAAAAAAGACTCAGATGAATAGAAAGCCAGGCTGGTTGGGCAATATATAAAAAAAAGAAAAGGGGAAAGAAAAAAAAAAAAGATCTATTTTCTTACAGTCAAAACATAACCACAACCCCAGTGTTTAAGGTCACTTCCTCTCTCCATAGCGCTGGGAGCAGTGCCGTCAATCAGCGCTGTGTGCTGGTAGTCTCAGCTCACTCCCAGTTCAGAAAGTGGCAGGGCAGCAGAGTAGCATTCACCCGCCGGGAAAGGGGGATGGAGGACGCAGCTTTCAATTGATTCCAAAGGTCCTTTGGGAAAGATGGGGCCTCTGGTTTATTGGCACTGACGTTCAGCTCTCAGAGTATTAGGCTGATACCTATTTAATTTAATGCCATTTTCCAGGATGGAAATCTGTTTGAGGGCAGCCGAGGCAGCAGCAGCCCTGCTCGCAGAGCTCTTGCCCCACTGTAATCCCACTGGTGGGGCAGAACCTTTCCAGTACCCACCAGTGGCTGGGATCCACTGCTGGAATGTTCTCAGCTCCACCAAGAAAAGAGGGCCTTGTGCTCCAGGGTGTTTGTTCCTGTGTTTGCTAAAATGCTGGTGGAGGGGGAAAACCCCCACCATTAGGTTTCTTTTGGAAGAAGAGTCTGCCTTGTACAGACACATGGGCTGTGTCAGACCAGACGAGGCAGTGCCAGGACCACGACCCTCTGAAATGAAAGGCAAACCTGGGTCAGAACCCCCCCTCCCATTCAGTTTACCACATTTCTTTGGGCAAGCCCCTCAGGCCCCTAGACCAGTGCTCTTACATGTAAAGGGAGGTGATAGCTTCATTTTAGAGATAGAAAAATTGCATGACATGCTAGGATCTTTCAAGGAGGAGATATCGTTATTCTTCCCTTAGAAAGTCATCTTTAGATGATAGTATTGATCATCCAGCTGTCCAGTTGCCACAATCTATATCATGCTGTGAATGTACCTTGATCTGGGATTCTGTATCATGCTCACATGAGATCACAACACCAATAAACTGATTAAGTGATGATGAGGTCTTTGTCAGACTCAGGAAAGATCTGGGAGGTCAAAAAGGCTTAGGTTCATCGATCAGCGCTGATGTAGCATTTTTACAGTGAAGCCAGTTATACAGGATCACCTCATTCTACATCTCAAGTCAGGCATCAGAAGATGTAGATACATGCTTGGTGCAACATTCAATATCACACAAGGAATCTGATATTAGTTTCTCACTGATCCCAGCGATACAGGTGATTAACGCATTCCTCTGCCTTGGGAAGCTGCAGGAAGGCGTGGTCTATAATAGAACATACTGATGAAGCTGCTCCACAGCTTCCATCCAAGCCCTAACCCTAATATAATGGAAGTATACAACATTTCTCTCTTTATCACAAAATGGACATGTATTTCAGAAAAGTTCTCGCTGAAATTCACAGATTGATATCTTCTCTTCCAGACTTAGCAATGCTCAGCAGGGGGATGCAAGCACCTAACAGCACCTTTTCTTCTATACACCCCAGTGAGCTGCAATTATTACAGAGTGGAAAAGTACTAGATTATGTGCCAAAATCATAAAGATGCAACCAGTACTGTACCTGTGTTTGGAAATGTTTAAAGATCAAATTATTAGAAGATTATAAAGATAGGTACACAGACACTTGCACACAAATCTTTCAGGTGCTTTGACTATAGTTACTTCAGTTATTAATTATTTCAGTTTCTCTTTGGTTTCCCTTTTTTTTTTTTACGTGGAAGAGGCAAAATAAGGGAGAAAAAAATAAAAAGGAGGGTGGGAAAGCTGGTGGCTACATGGCAGCAGGGCTTCACCCATGGGCAGGTGAAGGGAACCAGCAGCGAGGAGTGGCTGAGGCCGATGGTGCCGCTCCGCTGCAAAATGCTGCCCTTCCGACAAGGTTTCCCCCGAGCACACCCAAAGTGCTGACAACCACCAGGAGGGCCAAACCCCAAGCAGATCCCTCCACCCACCACCCAGAGACCTCATCACCGAGAACCGCAGCACTGCACACCATTCCTGCCAATCCCTGACAAGAAGGGGGGATGCCTCCTCCGAGTGTAAGATACACGTAACACCTCCAACGTACCAGATGGATTCCTCGCTCTTCAAATTTGCTGCCTTGACCCCTTTCCATTCCAGCATCCCACTCCCCAGTCCCCTACCTCTGCAAAACATGGTTTATTTTGGAAGGGGCATCCACGGACATGCAAGCAGTCTTTTTCGGAACAAACCAGATGAGGAACCTCAGGGACATCAGTTAGGAAACACAAACCAGGTCCTGACAAATTGAGGCAGAATGGAAAGCAGCACCACACTGTCTTGGGGAGGCAGCTGGTTTTCCCTGTCCAGTCAGTGCCGTTAATGTATTCTAACACAGCTTCAGCTTTAGCTCTCCTGGATTGACACCAGAATTGAATTACACTCCCAAATCTCTCTCTCAACCAGGCATAAGGTTTTTTTAATCCAACAAGAAGCACTTCCTTGGCAGAGTTGCAATTGTTACATTTTTCCAGCTTTTCTGATTTAGGGATTTTCATCTTTCTAGCCATGAATTGACTTCTCTGTACTAGCACTCACAGAAAAAAAAAAACTAAAAATCAGCTATTGCTCGTCCATGCAAGCTGCCAAGTTCCTGGGACCAGATGGAACGGATTCTAGGTTTTTAAAGGAGATCATTGACAATCAGAGAGAATACACTAAACACAAGCGAAGTTTCAAGAAGGACAGGCAAAGATTGATCGCAACACTGAAAAATTACAGAAGACTAACCAAGGAAACAGAAAGACTATCTCTTCATCTCTAACATCTGTCTCATGTAGAGCACTGGAAGCTACAAACACTGCTTGAGTAAAGCTCCAGAGTAATGCAACCCATGTGTGCCCCCCTCGTGGCTCCCCAGGAACGGGGATGCACTGCCCTCTCCCGACACAGAGGTCGGCCTTACCTACCCTTGTGTGTGAGCTCCAGCTGGTCAGCCTTTATCTGCCAAAGCCCAGAGCCAAATGGAAAAATAAGCTACAGGGGAGAGCAAAAGGAGATAACTCTAAAACTTTGTCGAGACCTATAGATTAGGTATTTGCCTCGCAGTGCAACTTTAACAAGGCATGTTAGAGCTGCCATGGAAGTCACGCAACGATGCCAGCTGAAAAAGGGTGGGGAAAAATCCCAGCTACAGAACTTTTGGGATATTTCTATCATTATCAGCGAGCGACAGGTAGCAGCTCTACATAGCCAGGTCTTAATTCACCTCCTTTAAATTCCTCTGTCATCCTTCATTTTATATTTGGATGTTCAAGAAAGGAACGATTTGGTTACCGGACCTGGGTCTATGATACAGACAGTGAAATTCTACCCCATCTTTTAAGCAGATTAGGATCTACACACAGACCTTTGAACCCGCCGTTACCGTGTTAGCTTTCACAGCTCTGTCCCCAAGGAATAACATGACTCCATTTAATTAGGCTCAAACTCTCCTCATCTGCTCCAGAAGTTTCGTGTCACCTCATTCAATTGTGAGCATAATTTAGGCTTACAGTTTGTACTGATTTTTCACTGGGGTGCTCATGAGCTCTGTAATGCAGTTGTTGACCCATCTTGAAACTTTTTTGGGAAACCCAGCAACAGAAACTCCGCTCACCTCCTCTTGGTACTGTATCCTGTCCAACAGCTTCAAAGAAAGGCATTGTAATTCTCCCCCCAAATACCCCGTAAATAATAACCCAAATGACATGCCTGCATTCACACCCATTTTATGGGTGGAGAAAATTAAGCACATAGAAGAGGGGAAATGGGATCCTTTTTTCAGTCCCAGAGCACTTTCAGCAGAAAATTAGGAAGCCAGCTATTAATACTACGCTGCAATCACTACCTGGTATGCCTTTGCTTTTAGGTACCAATCACAGACAAATCCCTAGCTGCTCGGCTCGGTGGGTGGTGAAGAACACCAGTTTTATAGAGTACTCAGTGTAGGAGAGACGATGGTTCAGAATGAGCTGTCCCAGCACCACCAGACCAGAGGAAAGGCTGTGTTGGGCCAGATCAAAGGCTCAGCTTGTGCAGCATCCTCTTTCCAATGGTGGCCATAAATGGATGTCCGAAGGAAGAGAATAAAAATAGGCTAAGTATATATAATACTCCTGTCTCTATTTATATACGTACATCTTTCCCCCTTGCTTCCATCTCCAGTTATTTCCAGCTCACTGAGCCCTGGCTGTGGTTTCTGCCTTTTCAGTGGTAATCCATTATTTTGTCTGCTCTCCCAGAAGCAACATAAACTTTTAGTATCCATAATTTCCTCCGACAACCAGTTGCACCAGTCAACTGCTTCACAAAGAACCACCTACTTCTGACCTCCTTCAACCTGGCTCTTACCCATTTCCTTTGACGTCCCCAAGTTCTCATGTCAGAAGGCAGCAAACAATTCCCATCCTTCTTGTGTCCCACTTAATTTCACAGACCTCTGACACATCTCCTTTACATATTTCCCCAGCTGAAGGGTTTAAGTCCATTCAGTTCTTCCCCACACAGAGTTCAAAACCTCTGAACAGCCTGGCGGCTCTTTTCTGAGCATTTATGGTGTCTGCAGCTCCTTGGAGAGGGGAGGACAAGAGCTGCATGGTGTGCCCACAACATGGGTAAATCAGGGATTTATAGCAATGAAACACAAGAACACGGCGATACTCCCTGTTCCATGCTTAGCACCTTTCCTAATACTGCATTTGGTTGGGCTTGTTTTCTGCTACTGAGAGCAGTGCTAATATTTTTCATGAAAATATCGATTCTAACCTCAAGATCTCATTGCTGCCCGTTTCTCTCTTGCATGGAAATCAGCTCAGAGCCCATCATTTCATACATGGTGTTAAGGACTGTTTTAGGGGGGAGTCAATACAGTCCTTTAAAGCAGCATAAGGTACAGATGCTTCGGCACAGGCTTGGCACCCACTGACCCAGTGACACATGTACTTNATTATTTTAATTTACCCAGGGCTGTTCCATACAACCAGTATCTTCATATTTGCTAAAAGCACACATAAATATTTGACAGAGCCAGCAATGCTGCTCTTGCATCCAATTGCAAACAAGATTATTTTGGCTCCCAAATAAATCCAATAACCTGATTATCTGATCTGGTCTGCTCTTATTCTTCTGCTTTACAATTTTCAAATATTTGCAGTTATAAGTCTTTCAAAGGTTTAATTTACTTAAAATGCTTCACAAGCACCTTGTTAATCTTTTATCAGTTTTATTACAAACTGTAAACAAAACCCAGTTCTTAAATAATTAAAGGGCGTAACTAGCCCTCAGGCAAATAAAGTCTGGAGAGAAGAGGGGAATAAAAAAAATTTAAAAAAATCAGAGTATGCCTGTAGATTTTTTTTGTTCTTCCCATCTACAGAACTGGTGAGTCTAACTTCAAAACAGAAAATAACTCTGGATGAACAGATTGCGTGTGACATCCCCCCAGCCAGCCTCTCTCATCTACTGTGTCCTGAATATTAATCTATCAAGTACCTACGTGCTACTGGTTACAGTGTTAAACGTACAGCAGGCTTCCAAGTCAATAGCTGTGTCCCCAGCAGCCGCTGCATTTGTGTGTCTCCAGCCATGCTTGAGTCTTTTCTTTACCATCCCTATAATGGTCCCTCCCAGTCAGCAGAAGACCTTACCTTGGCTCATGGCCCAGGAGAAGGTGGCTGGCACACGTTCCTCTGTCCCTCAGTGGCACTGGCTCACTTTAGGTTGGACCTCAGCGGGCACAGCACATTGGCTCAAGAGAGCTCTTGCCCACATCACCCCAACCTGAAGCTCACTCCTCTGCCTACCAGCTCTTGGCACAGCGATTACAGTACACCCTTGCTTGACCAAAGCTGCCAGAAACCATGAAGTATATAACTTTTTCACAAGTCTTCAATACTGAGGGTGTTGCTACAATTATTAGCAGTTTCATTGAATCATTGAGGAGAGGCCAGCAGGGTCCAGCCCAGCAGGGCGTGGGAGCTGGACTCTTGTAGCTTGGAAAGCAAAAATTTGGAAGAAGGGTGCTGAAATTGAGGAAGACAACTGCTGCTCTGGTCACCAATATCATGCCTCTCTGACTGGCAGCTTCTTCGAGTCTGCTGCTCAACATCTACAGCCACACTTGGCCTCTAATTTGGAAGAGAAGGAGTTCCGGACACACTGCAGGTGAGGGCAGCACCTTGGTTTCAAACAAGGGGTCCCAGGAAGGAGTCCTCATGTAGAAGACACACAAACAGTGACAATACCACTGAGTCTGGTCATCAAAAAGATACTGCTACATCCAAGGTCCACAGTGCTGCTACAAAACTTGCCTCTAATTAATGTAGCGAAAAGCATTATTAAATGCAATTATTAGTGCTATTACAAGCTGGTCTATCATCTACCAGCCCTTCAGACGGGCTGTGCTGAAGAGCAGTGCTCACTGGTACCAACCACTGTACAGTCATCCTAGAAATCTTGATACAAAGCTTCCAGCTTTCTAATGTATGTAAAACTGTATTTCCCAACGGAATTAAAATTGTGTTTCCCTCTCGTTACAAAAAAAAAGACCACTGTTAATGAAGCTCTCCAAAGCACCGCGATCTGAAGCGAACTTACGGAACTATGAAAGGCTGTGCAAATTCTACCTTTTGAAGGCTACTCTGCCATCCACAGAAAAATGGATTTTAATTTATTACACACCTAGAACTGTGTAATGGCTGCACCGAGAGCTTATCACATGCAGCTCATGGTGCAAAGTTTTTTTTTGGTTTTATGTTCTGTGCAGTGGGCTGTAAAAGCTGCTTAACTGAAGAAAATACATTTGAGTAAAAATTCACATCAGAATGTAACAAGGCTTTTTTTTTTTTCCTTGTGATTTTACCTGCCACTGACTATTCCCACAAGTGTGCAGTTCTTCCTAGTCTCACAAGTTCATGCAAAAAAAACAGGACTAAAGATGAAAAAGTTTCAGTCTAGATCCCAAACCATATTACAGCCAAAGCTGTCCAGAAGCTGGCTCCCGTTGTTAAAAAACCCACATATTCCCAGTTAGAGATGGGAGGATCCTAAAGTGACATTGAGAGGCTTAAACTCAGTGCTCCAGTGACTCCCAGTGCAAGAAACACCAAGGGGAAAACGGGTGGCCTTTGGACTTCCTCCTGACTCGGCCCCACTGGGCTGCTGTGAGTCCCCTGGGGTCCCAGCATCTGCCCTGGTGGGACCAGCTCTGGAGTCGCCCTGATAAATGACTGCCCTGGATTCAAGGAATAAAGAGCTTTCTAAATATCTACTGTATTTCTGTACAGAGTCAAATGAACATATAGGCCCTTTTAACCCTTTACTTCAAAAGTTTTTACGTTAGTTTTATAGCAAAAAGCAAACTGCAAATGTTCAATTTGCAGAATGGAAAGAAATTTTTTCTGATGTAACGTCTTACTTAATATGGCCTTTTCAAAAACCACACAAGAGCTCTCCCAAGAACTGGTCCAACTCCTGAGAACTTCCAGAACTGCAGAAAGATCTGTTTAAATCAAAACAAAGAAGTAAACATTATTTAGCCCAACAATCTTGAGCAATGCCTAGAAATCTGAGCTATCTTTAAGGACCAGGTGGAAAACATGACACGCAGATGAAGCGCCTCACAGCCTGCTCCCGTTCGCAATTCCACGACCCATCCACCACTTCTCATTTAACAGCACAAGAAACAGAGAGGCAGCCAGGGCAGAGCAGGGACCTGCACATCACTCACGCTGCGGGAAGCTGTTCCTTGCAAGAGGGACAACAGTTTGGCCAAACTTCAGTCAGTTCTGCAGACCCCTGAGCAGAAGGAAACTGAGGGGCAGTTTGTGATGCACAGTTCATGGGGCTGAACGCTGGTACTTCTTCCTCTGGGTTTCAGCCCAGCCCACAGCGGGCACACAAGCCCAGATAGGCGAGGCTGTGCTTACTGCTGGTGTGCCAGCCAAACCAAGCCTTTGAGGCCAAAACAAGGGGAAAACATTGCTCAGATCAACTTGCCAGCCTTGAGTAAAGCGCAGCAGCAGTCAGAGAATTATAGAAGGGCTTGGATTGGAAGGGATCTTAAAGCCCACCCAGTGCCACCCCGTGCCCTGGGCAGGGACACCTCCCACCAGACCAGGTTGCTCCAACCCCCTCCAAACCTGGCCTTGAACCCCTCATGGGATGGGGCAGTCACAGCTTCTCTGGGCAACATGGGCCAGGCTCTCACCACCCTCACAGCAAAGACTTTCCTCCCCAGATCTCAGCTCAATCTCCCCTCTTTCAGTGGCAAACCCTTCCCCCTCATCCTATGACTCCCCTGCCTGATCACGAGTGTCATCCCCTCCCCAGCCTTCCAGATCTTTTAGTGACTGGAAGGGGCCCTACGGTCCCCCTGGAGCCTTCTATTCTCCAGGCTGAACCCCCCCAACTCTTTCAGCCTGTCCTCATGTCAGAGGGGCTCCAGCCCTCCCAGTATCCCCGCGGCCTCCTCTGGACTGACTCCAAGGAGTCTATGCCTTTCAGCTGTTGGTGGCCCCAGAGCTGGAGGCAGCACTGTGTGTGGGGGGGTCCTCCCCAGAGCAGAACAGAGGGGTAGAATTCCCCCCTCCGCCCGTTGGCCACACTGCTGGGGACACAGCCCAGGGTGCAGGGGGCTTTCTGGGCTGCACTGCATCCACCGTCTGCAGGCACCTATCAGCTTTTCACACCTTTGTGTTCATAGAAATGACAGATAGAATCACAACGTGATAAGCAAAAGCCAAAGTATGAAGCCAGGTAGTTCTGTGTGATAGGTCTGTAGGAAGAGTTGCAAACACAGGGGTCACTCAGCCAACCAGGTGGGGAAAGCAGCTGAGTCCGAGCAGGCACAGACCCCTGAGGCCCAAGGGCATGTTTGTAATAGTCCCTATTTACAGGTAAAGCAAATGCCTACATCTGTTTTCCTAAGTTTGTTTTGAAGGCCCAGTATCAGTACTCAAGTACCTAAAATCTCAGTCATTTCCCTAAACCTCTGGTAGTGAATCTAAAAAATGCAAACTTTTAATATTCATCGGAAGAAGGAAAATAATTCAACACCTAAAGTGATAAAAATACTGAGCCAGGTGTCTGTACAGAGTAATCTGGAAAGACACAACCCTTTGCTTGTTATCTCCGTCAGTTTAGGGAATAACATCTGATTTCACACCTGCAGAACTCCGTCTACAAAGCAATGAGGAAAAGAAGTAGCAAAAATAAATAAAATTAGCACAATTAGCTTCAGAAAATGCTTTTGGAGGAAAAACAGGTGGGTTCCCACCTTCCAGGCACCAGCAAGGATGGTTTGAGTGATGAGAGGACCAGTCTCACTGGGAATTACTGTAGGATCCGGCTGGTTGACTCCCGCCCCTGCCTCTGGGCATAGGTCCGACCCAATAAAATCACAGACTCAGGCAGCTCTCCCCAATTCCTTTAAGCCCTGAGCACAGATTTCTGGATGAATTCATCATTCCAGGGAAAACGAATGTTTCAGACTGATTCATCACCATGGCTATCCAGCCCTTTGCAGCACCTGTGTCATGCAAACTGTACATTTTCTGATGTATGGGCTACAAACCCACGCACTTCTGCAAAAGCATTCCCCAGCCCAACAAAGGGAGAAGACGGTCCTGAGATCAAAACCTTCTTGTGTGGGGTGGGAGGAAGGAGAGGTTGTGCCACACAGGAGATAAATAACCAGCCCAGTGTCAAATTACTGGTATAAGAATAACAAGCAAAGTCAGAGAAGAAAGAAAAAAACCAAAATTCTCTAAAAATACAGCCAGCACACGCATCCCCAGCTGCAGAGCAGCCCTTTCAGGATGCAACTCTCAGTGCTTGTCGAGAAAAGACGCTTCCTGCCTGTATCCCGCCGGCAGAGCATCACAAGCCGATGGAAGTCACATTTGATGTGCTGCTCAGCACCAAGTGCCGGAATTACCGGGTGCAGACCTCATCATACTCTTAAAAAGCAATTTGGAATCAAGGCTTTGATTTAGATTGGCTTTATCCTTTACTTTCAAAGTACAACTGGTAATAATGTAGTCTGCGAGTTTAACGTTTGAAACAGGGGTTCCATTTACCTCTTTGCACTTACCGGAGGAAAATGACTGTAATTGAAATCTTTCTGCTGGAAATAAAGCCCTTCAAACATTCAAAGTGGTTGCTTTTCCTTAAGGCTTTTTATTTCAGCTGCCAAAACTGTAAACCACCTTTCAGAGTAGTCAGGATCCTACACACGAGGTAGAAATGAATGTACGCTGTACTGAGGTACCGGGTGTTTTAATCTAATTTTCCAGCTAGGAATACAGCACTTCTCTCCACTGGGCACTGACGGGAATGGGAAAATTAAGCTCTTCACATCAGCAGTATCGATCATTGAACCTCAAACCAGGCTTTCCAAGCACAGAGCAAAACTTTTCAAGTCCTCCATCATCATCCACAAGCTCCTTCAGATACCAGCAGGCAGACATAAAGCCAGGCTGCCCTCCCACTCTGTCCTGCCCCACAGCTCCCACACTTCCCACAATTTCATAGATTTCCAAGAGCTTGCCTTTTTTTTGCCCCCCCTCAGATCAAACTGATTTCCTGGTGTCAGCATTATTATTCGTATGAAGCTGCTGAATTTTAATTACAGTGTAAATGCACTCAGACTGAATATGGGTATTATGTAAAAATGGCTTGTGTCCAAATGACCTTATATTAAATCTTTCAAAGGGTAAGCATAAAAACTTTGGGCTTTTTCCAGTAGGCTCCCTTGAAGTTTATAAAATAGAATGCTTGCAATTAACTTGATAATAGACCCAAGATAAAGTTCTGCAGATTTCTACTTTACTTAGTTTTATTACGTGATTATTTTCATCACAATTAAAATTTCAGAATCACAGGTTGGAAGGGAGCTCTGAAGATCATCCAGTTCAACTCCCTGCCAGAGCAGGTCCCACAGGAACGTGTCCAGATGGGGTTTGATTTATCTGCAGAGACAGAGACCACACCACCTCTCTGGGCAGCCTCTTCCAGGGCTCTGCCACCCTCACAGAGAAGAAGTTCCTCCTCATGTTTAGATAGAACTTCTTATGTATGAGTTTGTGCCCATTTCCCCTTGTCCTGTCGCTGGGCACCACTGAAAAAAAGCCTGGACCCATCCTCCTGACACCCCCCCTTTAAGGATTTCTAGGTATTGATCATATCCCCCCTCAGTCTTCTCTCCTCCAAACTAAAAAGACCCAAGTCCCTGAGCCTCTCCTCATAGAGAGATGCTCCAGGTCCCTCATCATCTTTACAGCCCTTTGTTATACCCTCTCCAGCAAGTTCCCTGTCTTTCTTGAACTGGGGAGCCCAGATCAACTGTGTTGCTCTGAAATGGCTTTATGGCACTTGTCTAACACAACATCAAATAATTGGATGACTTGAGCAATCCAGCATGCCAAAGAATATCCATTTATCCAATATTTACCTCTTCTGGTTCCAGTTCCAGCATGCCTTTAGGATAAAAGGTGAACATCCAAAGATAGTATAGATAATTTCTCGGGCTTCCTGTTGCAGCTGCAAAGGCACAGTCACTGATTTTTTCTCCTGACAGTCTGAAAGAGCCACTGCCCAGGCAGGCAGGTGACACAAATTGACTGGTAAGATATTTCTAAGGTATTTCAAGGTGTCAGGTGGATGTAATGAGTTTGGAAGCTCCCAGAAGACCTGTGAGCATTGAATCTCCTTGAAGCTCAGGCGAGTTACACCGCCAACCCTCAGCTCAGGCCTATCTGCAGGTAACCCAGATGGGATGAGAAACATTCAAACACAATCAACACAACAGTTTCTAGCAGCACAGCGTAGTGATGCTGGGGGAATAAAACAGGTTGACAATCTAGATGTGATGGAATATTTTACAATACATAAGCTGTCTGCAAAGTTGGCTCTGGCATGTATATAAATATATACATATCTGTATCACAGAGGGGTCTTCAGAGAGCAAAATTTTCCAAAGGAAATCAAAGGCAAAAAACCCCATTAATATAATATTTGTGATGGCCAGAGGCGAGCATGTCAACTTCAGCGAAGGCAGCTGGCTAATAAAAATGTCAATGAACTTCTTAACAAGAGAATTACGAGGGAGTGGTGCACTGTCCACACTGTGGCACAAAGATAAAAGCAGTTTTAACACTGATTTAACCAAGATATTGCACGGATGTGAGGGCAGAGACCCAGCCTGTCCCTCACCTCAGATGACCTCCCTTAACTGAGATTATATAACCTTTCCAAATGAGGAGAGCAAACTTAAATTAATTTCCTTTTCACAGACTGCTGCCAGAAGAGACATCACTGTCCTTTCTAGTCAACCTCAACCAGGTATTTTCAGGTACATCCTTTATGGCTGCACGCTTGGGGTAAATCAGGACACATGCTGATCTGACTGTAAAAGGAAGCCAGCCCAAAAAAAGGAATAAAACCCGTTAGGTTCCAGGTGGATCCGCTCCCGGCCGTGTGTCACCACGTGGCTGCACAAGCACCACCACTGACAACGTGGAGCTGGGGGTTGGGAGCGCCAGCTTCTGCAGCAGCCCACGCTCCTGGCAGCTTGAAAGGAGAAACCCATCTCCACATCAGGCTTTAAAATCTATTTAGACAAACTGCCTTGAAAAGCTGCTTTGAGAATTTCAAAGGTACTTCAGAGCTAAGCTAACATAAACCCTGTTTCTAAAACCTTGACAACATGTAAGAGTCGCAAAGAATTTGACCTAATTTTTTAACTGGTGTGGTTACGCTACCGCAGAAGCACTTGTCTCGTGGAGCGTGTCCCCACGGTGTCCAGGCAGAGAGCTGCGCCAGTTTAATAAATTCAGTGTCAATTCACACTTCAGTCACACTTGCACACCTTTTGCACACAGACAAGCCTTGGAGCTAATGGAGAATAAGCCAAGCATCAACCCTGACAAGAACCTTGCCACAAACCCCGTGTTTAGCGAGGGGGCACATCCCTGCCTGGAGCCAAGACCCACGTTTCTCAAGTGCCTTCCGTGAGGGAACCCCCATGTCCACACAAAGGACTAATGGGCTCTTATCATACATGAAATTTCAGAGAAGACCAGTGTTTATCACAGGTTTGTACTTTTTTCCCCCCCATTGACAGATGAACAGACTTGGCAACTTCCCTGAGGAATCAGAAGATAATCTTGTACGGCACAAGTAACTCTAAGAATACAGATTAAATGGGTTTCCTGGATTTCATCCATCTTCAAATTTCCCAGGTCGTAGATTGCAAGAAATCTCTGTCTCTGACAGAACTGGTGTGACAGGTTATGTAACACAGGCAGAAAAATCACCCGGTGACAGAAAAGCAGGGACATGATCTGCTCTGCTCGGGGTCTTCAGGGCTTCCTGCTTGAACAATGCAAGGAGCATTTAATAAAGAAAATTAAAAAAATAAAAAAAAATGAAGTTGAATCACAAAACATAATGGTGCAAAAAAAATCCTCGGATTTTTTTAATAGCTGACCTCACCCATGGGCAGATAACTATTGATTTCATCAGATATTTTTCTTTCCAGGAAGAGTTTCGTGTGCTAAATATGCAGAGTCCATTTGTTTTGATATAGACGTCTATAGGTCTGATATTACTTTAAATAACCCAGAATTGTTGTAGGGAAACAAGAAGGAGATAAAATGTAAGTGCCTAATGAAGTGAATTTCGTGGTCAAATTGCCTTTGTAAGACTGGCCAAAACAAATGAAAATGGAATAGTTAAATCTGCCATTTTGTTAAATATGGTATTTGCAGCCTGGGATAAACGATAGGACAATCTTGTTAACTGAAATATACTCTTGTTAACTGAAATATATATATATGCTTTCACTGTCTGCAGTGTAACTTGATGCACAAAGACAAGAAATAAATCAATGCAGGACTCTGCCAGAATAGAAAATTTCAAGTTAATGGCACATGCACAGGTTTTCCCTCTAAGACTACCAAGTTGCTAACTGCTCAAGGGTGCTTGTGCAGCAGAGAGTGAGACTATTTAGCCTTTCTACAAAAAAAAAAACCCAACAAACAAACCAAACCAAACCAAACAAAAAAAGTTGTCTCACACCCTTCCCCATTTTGCTGGATTAAAGAAAACAGCAATGCTACACCCAAATACCCTGACCGGGTCTCAGCAGCGTTACAACATCAGCCTTTAACCTGCAGCAGAAAACCCCTCCAGGGAGAAATTCAGTGAAAAGGCATTGCTGTCAGGCAGGTCCCTGCTGAAATCCTGGCCCATCCTCTCCTGGTCCCCATCCCTCTGTTTCCCCCAGGCAGCTGGTACCGAAGCGGAAGACGAGCGTAAAAGGAAAATCCAAGAGAAAGCACCGTGTTCTGCACAATAAGCAAGTTCCACAGTAAAACCTCCACCAGACAGCCTTGGAACACACCTCATGACTTTTTGATCACTATACCTTCTTTTTTCCACCATAATTACAAACAATTAAATATTTATTTTGTTACTAAAGGAGAAGAAAAGAACTGACTTCCCCGCAGAAGCAGGTCACATCTCATCACCAGCCGTACAGAACAACAAATATTCCTGCCTTTCAAGCTCCACACAAGAAAAAACAAATACATCTCTACCACTGTGGGTTTGGGTGGCTTTTCTTTTTTTTTTTAACTGACACAGCACCACAGGAATCAGATCTGAGCTTGTCTTTTCCCCTCCACTCGCACCATGCCGAAGTTGTGGCTGTCACATTCCAAGCCCATACCCTGCGCAGCCCTGGCTCTCGGCACAGTGTTCTCTCTATCAAGCCATGGAAAAACAAATTCACCAGCAAAACTTCTCGGCGGCGTTTGCTCTGCTGGTGGCCAGAGCTGCCCATCAAGGGAAGGGGGCTGCAGGGAACCAGGCAGCAATCCCTTGGGAAACGCTGCAGGAGAAAACGTACCACTTACCTTCTCTGCATACTTGAACTTGACGTAGAACCAACTTGACTTGATCATTGTCTCACCTCCTGCCCTCCTTTAAAAGCAAAAAAACACCCCAAACCTATGCTGCTGCTGAAAAGCAGCGTGCCAGCACTCCTTCCCTCAGAGCCAGCAATTTTCCAAGGGGAACACAGTATTTAGGGGAAGCGAAGGATGGGAGAAAGAAGACAAAAAGGAAAGAAAAACCGATGCTTTCCTTCCACGGTTCCAGTTTGTTCCCTCCTGCCCTCCCAGCACTGAGTGCAATCTCGCTTGCTGCAACCGAGCTCGCCGAATGCCTTTGCTCAGCGGCTCGCTGTCAGCTTGGCTGCCTGACAAGAGAATTCCTCAAATGGACTTCAGCTGCATTCATCACAAATGGCACATGTCAGTAAAGCCAGGAGGCTGGCTCCGGTGCTGGCAGCCTCCCAGGACCATGACCTCCCCCAGTGGGATGAATAATGAATTCCAGCACTTCCCTCCAGACACAGATTAACACCTGGCTAAACATTATTCTGACAATGAGCTTGCCCATTTGGAGAACCCTACACCACCGCGTTAACCCCTCGCTCTCCCACCCAGCGATGCTTCGGAGGCTGCCTCACAGTGCCCTCCCCTATCTCAAGAAAGATTACAGAACTATATATAGTTAGAAACAATAAAGCCTCTTAAGCATAAAGCAAATATCTCCTTTCCAATTCTCCAGCTGCAGTAATGCTACTGTGTAACCGGAGCAAGTAATCAGGAGTCAGGCTCTGACTTGGCCCCCCCCTAAATACCCACTTGTTAGGCTCTGATGCTGTCAGGCTAATATTTTAACATGATATCTGTAAAGACCCTTTAAAAAAAAAACAAACCAAGCAAACACCAACACTCTCCCCAACCCCCCCCAACAAAACATCTACCACTATCAATAGGAAGGCAACGCATAAAAAAAATCCCGGGAAGACACCCATCAGTCTATTTGATTTCTTCCTTTAGAAAACCTGCCCAATTCCCACTCTCTGGTTTAATGAGACACATTGATTCAGTTGCAGCCCCATCAAATCTCCCAGCTCCACACACGCTATAGAGCAGTGAATATCCAGTTGCAAAGTACAGCACCAATATAATCAGCCTGCTGTATTTCCGCTGTCTAGAGCACGGGCTGCACCGCAGCAGAGCTATCTGGCCCAGCAGCCCACGTCCAAACGCTTCAGGATGCACAAGAAATCTCAAGTGCCCACAGCATCACATCTAATAAGACAGACGGACCTGAATTTGCTAAACATGTGGTTGAAGCTCTTTACGTTTCCATAAGAGGCCGAAGATGGTTCAGAATTTCACTACATGCAGTACGAGAAAGTGGCCTCATTTTGTTGTTTTCAACCAGCTGTCTGGTTATTTTAAGTCTCACAGTATCCTACCCTACAAAAAAAAAGAGAATAATTTGCTTCTCATTATTTTCAGATCAGTTACGATTTTACAGATTTTTCTCACCTCCCTTATATCACACCTTTTGGGGACTGGAGATTCCCAGACTATTAAATTTCTCCTTGTAGGGAAGCTGTGCATGTCTCTGCAGATCCTTTTCATCATTCTCTGTACCTTTTCTAGGTCTAAGTATCTTTTTCATAGGCTGGATGAGATGGAATAAATATTTGTAGCCTCTGATTTACCACCTCCTGCTATATGTACACACAGAGATCTATAGTGGCTGAGACAGATCCTGAAACCTAGTTTGTCAATATTACTCACCTTAAAAGTACTATCAATACTGGTGATGGCTTCATTGCATCATATCAAAGCTGTAACTTTGAAAGCCTGGCTACTCATTCACTTGCTTACGGATGCTTTTAGAACTTTTCATAAACTAAGATTTATACAAGGGACCCAAATACCAATACTGACCAGTAACAGTCACCTCATTTAGTTGAAGGTACGGTTCTAACCTCCCTGCGTGGCTTTGCGGGTGGGAAGATGCCCCAGCCCGTCACTGGGGCCAGCAAGTCCCTTCCAACCCGCCTCAACCCAACCTCAGCCAAGGTATTTCAAATCACTGCCATCTACACCCATCGCAGTCAGCAATGGCTCCGCTGATGCCCCACAACAGTATCCCCCGCCCTCCCTTTAATTCTGCATTTTGGAAGAATTAACGTATGCTAAAAGGGTGGGGAAATGCCTCCATCTTTTCCAGGTGTATGGAAACACCAGAAATCACACCCTGCAAAGGCAAGAGAGGATGGGAAGGTCTCCCACACAGACCATATTGCAAAAGCATATTCAAACACTGATTTTTTTTAGTACCTTCTATTTTCTGCACCTGAAGAGCTGGGGTTTGAAGTTATAAATGAATAAATAAGATGGAACTGGCTGTATGTTTGCATGAGATCAGGTCAGTTCAAGTGCCTCGCTCCCTTCTCAGTGCCGTTCTGCCCAGGGCTGTGCTGGTACTCTGGCCCCTACTGGTGCTGCCCCAGGACATACTGCAGACACCCACGTGAACCACAGAGCTGGTGTCAAGAGTGTAACTCATCTTCAAGCTGCCCATGTCCAGACAGACACCACACTCTCTTGTACTCAATTATAGGAAGTTTGCTTGCTGCACTGACCCAGGAGTCCCCGAGGGGACCTGGGGGCAATATCACCGGGTGCAGCCACCGCAGAAGTGAGCTCTGACACCACATACCAAGCACAAACAGCTGTGGCTCAAAGCAATTACCAGGCCCTGGATGTTTTCCACTGGTTCATTAGCATCTGGCGGGACTTAAAGTTCCAGGGTCACAAACCACAGCACTATTATTTTATCTCAGGAAAATGCACAGCGACATCCCTCGAGAGCTGACCGTTGGCAATCAAAGGACAAGTGCAGCGGGGGAGCGGAGATGCAGGATTTCCAGCCATCACATCCCCCAGCCAGGCAGTGAAAAGCCCATCACACCACAGGGTTGGTCATTTTTTGTCACACTGTTGAAAGCCCCACCAAACACAAACAGACCCAAACTGGCACCAGCAGAACCTGATTATTTCTTGTAACACAAATAGCTGCTTAGGTTCACACATGTACACACCAGCCTAACTTTCAAATCTTCAACACTCCACCCATCTTTGCTTGAGCAAAACACACTATTTATTTCAAAACCAACAGTGCCAGTGCTCTGTCCATATTTTATAGAGTTATTGTCTATCCAGTGCATCACCCAACAGCTTCACTTCTCTTTTGCCGATTCACGTACACTTGTTAGGGACACGCTGCTGGACAAACCATACCTTGGATAGGAATTCATCCCTGAACTTGCTCTAGCACTGACCTCTGGCAACCTTCTCCTTCAAACACACACCCATCCATAACATGAAATAATGTACTACTCAGATTCTAAGTCTGTACAGACAAAATCCAGACTTGACTTTCTCTGCTCCCCTGAAGGGAATCATATTTTGAGAGAATATTTGCCATTCTCCCAGAATATACATCTTTTGATTTATTCAGCAGGTTTTGTCATACTCTAATATACCATTTGGAATGTGAGACGGCGTACAAAGGAATTGAAATAACCTCCTTTTTAACAGACCATTGGTTCTAAGCCTTCTAATACTCCCTAATGTGTATTTAGATATTGATCCGTGTTCCTTTCAATTATCCCCCATGACAAAGCTAATTGTACACCAAACAGCGAGCAGGACCTGTTGGTTTTTAAGTTGCCTAAAAGTAGGCTTTACCTCCTCTTCCTCCTCTGACTCTGGGTTTGTTGTCTACTCAGACTGGCATTTCCTCGGTGCTACGTGGGAGGGAGGGAGGGAAGGAGTGAAGTGGGGACTATTTCACCTTCTACGTGCCCCGAAGAACCCACTTGCAAGGCGCATGATGGAACCAAATAACCCAAATATCCCCAAATAAGCTCAAGGGCAGTGACCCTTATCCTGAGTAAAACCAACCTCTGCGCGTATATCTGTGTGTGCAGGGAGGCTACAGCAAGATGATGGGTTTGCAGCAGGGACTACATCCAAGATGAACTGCATCCATCCCTATCTCCTTGGCACTAGGAGAGCAGAAAATCATCTCGCTCCCTGTTACCATAATAGCTTTCACACTTCCCATCCAGCACAGTGAAGTGTGGGGACGTGAAAAAAAAATAGGGCATAAACAGTGAGCACAAATAAAGTTTAGATAAATAGGAAGATCCCACCTCCAGAAAATGTTGACATTTTTTATAATTAGCTTGTGAAAAGAAAAGGGCAATTTGGAATGAGTACAAGTAAAAAGGACTTTGAAATGTTTTTCACAGTTCAGAATGGCTCCTAGTGTACCAGCCAAAGCAGTGATCCCTGGAAGATTATCTGAAGCTGAGAGCAAAGCCTGGGGGATCTGCAAGCCGCCTAAAAGAGAAAGTTTTTCCTCAAGTTCAGAGAACCGCAGAGTAATATGGATTACTTTAAATGAAGTGCAAGCACTGAAGCGCTGGCTGCCTGCCTCCAACATGCCCAGCACTTCCCGAGCTTTAAACTACCTAATGCCAGATCCGCTTCAAAATACCCTTATTCCCTAAGGGAACAACGTCCGTTTTAAAATTAACCCAGAATTACACCAGCTCTGTCTTCGAACTCCTTTATGCCCTAAAAGGCTCCCAGGGGCAGGGGCACTAGGGAAAAGGGTCAGAATGACCAAAGCCAAAGAAATCAATGGCCACATCTCAGAACCAAGACTATGAAGTAACAAGGCGTCCCGCAGCCCCCTGGGACCAGCATTACCGGACATTTCCGACTCACACAAAGGCCAACCAATAACTATCGTCTTTCAGGGTAATAGAAAGCACTGAGGGATTTGCTGTCTTGCTATTAACATAACCCTGCTCTCCCATCAACACCATCTGCTCTTTCTTCTTGAGTGCTGCTGAAAAAATCTCATCCCGACCACGCTGCTGTCGATTCCTGCTTCTGTGCACGCTGTAAAAAGGATCTCTAGGCCCCTGGTTTGAACCCAGTGCAGGCTGCCAATATCCGAGAGCTTTTAGGCTCTAATAGTCACTTAGAGCAGGCACAGAATGAGCTGCAGCCCTTATCCCACCTATGGAAGCATGTAGATGCCAGTATGACTGACATAATTTCTGACAAAGATGCAGAACAAAGTGGTCCAGGAGGAGGCCAATGCCAGCCCTACACCCCACAGGCAGAGCCATGCTTTATAGAAATATTTCTTTTAATGACTGAGAGGTGCATTTAACGTTTATCCCGCCTGCTGTGAGACTTGTCAGGTCTTACAGCTGCTTTTCCCTGGGACAAGGAGAAAACCTAATAAGCAAGGCTACCTGATTCAAAGAGAAAGAGTCCAGATGAACTGGAGAGAAGCAGTTTGAAGTACCACATCTCCCCCAGCGAAGTGCCAATTTGTAACGAGTTACGGTGAGCGATAACCCAGCCCGGGCACGTGCTCAGCTTTCTAGGTGAAATTCTGGCTAGGAGGCACAACCAGAGAAGCCTGAAAGATTCAGAGACACCTCCATCCAGTCCACAGAGGACAAGCAGCAGACATTTGCTAGTGGTTTACAGTCTGCAAGAGACAGACTGAGCCAGGAGAAGGCCAGCCCAGAAGCCTGGCACACAAGAGCGAGGCTCATGATGGCTCACAATATGTTACTTCTGCCACATTGAGTTATATCAGGTTACAATAAGAAACGTTCCTGACGTTATATGATCCATATGTAACTATGCCAGGAAGTCACGTGCCAGTACCTTCAGCGATGGGAGGCAAAGGTTGCAGAGAATGTCTTTTTTAATCTCTCTGAAGAAGAATGTGCAGCACTATAATCTGTAGTTTAAAAAAATAACACTAATTGCTATCTGGACAAAATGGCTTAAATATATTGAAAGATCAAAAGATGCTTTTGTAATCCTCCACAATGCTGCTGCATTTTGCTTTCTGGTCACTACAGCTACAGAGCTATTTGGCCAGGGTTTTGTTACCTGTAGAAAAGTTCACTTCTGAGAACACTCCAGTACTCAAAAGTGTTTGAAATGACACAATTCTCAAATGCGGAAAGCTGTGATTTCTGTGACACTCCATTTCATCCTACTGAATATGTCTGCAACACATTATGGAGCTGTCTGTATGTATCACCCTCATTTATATGGAACAGGGATGAGGGAGCAATATACCCAGGGGGAAAAAAAGTAAAGCAATGTATTAAGAAAATAGACCTTTCTACGCAACAGACATATAGACATTCAAGCTCTCACACAGGTTTCCTTTGAACATAAAAAGGGATTAGATGGCAGGGCACTAATGCCACACAGTTAAATCAAGGTCTATTCAGCAAAACGTTTAACTCTAAAAATCCACACCAGGGCAGATAAACCCGTAGTGCCACCAGCTCCTGCACACAGCAATGGATACAGGGTAATTTACACCTCCACAGTAAGTGCTGTAACCTACTTACCGCTCAGCCAGGCGTAGGGCTGTGCACAGGGGCCGTGACCAAGGACTACAGAAGGAGGAACTATAAAGCTGTTCCCGTCTGCTGTGAGGTCACAGAATATCATGGATTGGAAGGGACCTTGAAAGATCATCTAGTCCAATCCCCATAGGTCACAGAGTCAGAGAAAAATAGTTTGGCTTGGAAGGGACCTCAAAGACAATCTAGTCCCACCCCTTGCCCTGGACAGGGACACCTCCCACCAGACCAGGATGCTCCAAGCCCGTTCCAACCTGGCCTTGAACCCCTCATGGGATGGGGCAGCCACAGCTTCTCTGGGCAACATGGGCCAGGGTCTCACCACCCTCACAGCAAATAAGTTCTTCCCCAGATCTCAGCTCAATCTCCCCTCTTTCAGTGGAAAATCCTTCCCCCTCATCTATAGCTTCCCTCCCTGATCAAGAGTCCCTCCCCAGCTTTCCTGGAGCCCCTTTAGGGTCTGGAAGAGGCTCTAAGG
>VZTM01033453.1:9512-29089 GCA_013400555.1 Jacana jacana | reverse complement strand
GCCATGCCCCGCCCCTCAACCACGCCCACAATGTCAGCCACGCCCCCATCTCATAGTCACGCCCCCTGGCACCCTGCCCAATCCCTCCCCACGTGTGGCCACGCCCCTTCAGCTCGTAACCACGCNTGCCGCTTGCCGAGGGATGTCGTGGACGCCGGCGGAGACCAACGCTCTGATCGCCGTCTGGGGGAACGAGCGGCTGGTGGAGGCCCGGTACCAGCAGCTGGAGGGCGCCGGCACTGTCTTCGGCAGCAAAGCCCCCGGCCCTGCCATGTACGAGCGCGTCTCCCGCGCCCTGGCCGAGCTGGGATACGAGCGCACCCCTTCCCAGTGCCGAGAACGCATCAAGGTACTCCGGTGGGGGGTGGACGGCTCGGCCCCGAGGGAGCGGGGATGGTGGGGGCGGGACGGGTGGCACCGGGACTCAGCCTGGCCTTTGGGCTGGTGTGTGGGGGCACCGCGTCCCCTGGGCTGCATCCTCTCGAGAGATCCCTGAAGCGTTCTTCAGCCTTGGGTGTGGGTGTCCCCGGGGCTCAGGCTAAGCCTTTGGTCCTGGGGGCACCCCGTCCCCTGGGATCATCCCATCAGGGTCTCCCCACGTAGGCAGTTCTCCAGAGCATCCTTTTGTCCTGACTGGGGCATCACCTTATCCCCTGGGATCATCCTCCAGCGTGTCCCTGTACTGGCTGTTTTCCAGAGCATCCTTTGGCCCTGGGTGCAGTGTTGCTTTGTCCCCAGGGCCCAGGCCAGCCTTTGGCTGTGTGGGTGGGGCCCCTGTCCCCTGAGCTTGATCCCTTCAGGGTCTCTCTGAAGCATCTTTCAGCCCTGGCGGTGGGTGTCCCTGGGGCTCAGCCCAGCCTGGTGATTTGGGGCACCCTGTCCCCTGGGCTCAGCCTTACAGGGTCTCTCCATGCAGGTAGTTTTCCAGAGCATTCTCTGGCCCTGGTTGTGGGTGTCCCCAGGACTCATCTGCGCCTTTGGCCCTGGTTGTGGGGGCACTGCATCACCTGGGATCACCTCAGCTGGGGCTCTCTGTGCAGGCAGGTTTTCAGAACATCCTTCAGCCTTGGCTGTGGGCATCCCCTGGGCTCAGCCTGCACCTTGGCTCTGGCTGTGGCAGTGCCCCATCCCCTGGGATCAGCTTTTTGGGATGTCTCCACGCTGATGGTTTTCTAGAGCATCCTTTGGCTGTGGGCACAGTGTCACTTTGTCCTCAGGGCTCAACCGAGCCTTTGGTCCCGGTTGTGGAGACACCCTGTTCCCTGGGATCATCCCACCGGGGTCTTCCCATTGTGGCAGCTTTCCAGAGCATCCTGTGCCCTTGGGTGTGAGGCACCCTGTCCCCTGGGCTCGGCTGCCTGGCTCCCTGCAGCACCCAGTCGGCATCTTCTGGCCTGGAACAGGCTGGGCACTGTATCCTGGGGGTTCATTTCTTGCTCCAGCAGCATCTTTCTGACCCAGGCACTATGTCCTTTGGGTTCAACCACTCAGTGTCCCCTGCATGGGTGGGCTGCAGCAGCATCCTTTGGTCCTGAGTGAGGAGGGACACAAAGTCCCAGCCATCCATGTTCCCTCTCCTTGATACGGCAGCATCCTTTCCCCTGGGATTTTGGGACACCACATCCCCTAGGTTTCCTCCTTCAGCACTGAGTGTGGTGGGCACCGTGGCCCTGGGTGGGTTGACTCAGACCCCTTCTGTGTCCTCCAGCATCTTCTGGCCATGAGGGGGTAGCATTAGCTGCTCCTTAAAGCCCCTCCATGAGAAGAGGGGGCTCCCAGTTTACCCCAGTAATGAGGGCTGACTCGGGTTCTGCTTGCTCTCTTGCATTCATGGCTGCCTCCATTGCTTGAAGTTGCTTTATAGGGTACATGGTCGTCTTCTGGTTGGCACCAGAGCATGCTGTGCTCTCAGGAACCTCTTTAATAATTGGACAGCATTAAACACCCCCATGGGTTGCATTTCCCCTGGTGGCAGGTTTTCAAGAGGGCTTTTTCCAGCTGCATCATTCCCTGAGGAAAAGGGCAAGACTGGCTTGGGTGTCCACCCTGCTTTTCCAAAGAGGAGTTATTTGGAGGGACAGTGGATGGGGTGGGAATTGCTGCAGGCTTTCAATGTATAAGCATGAGTGAAGCTTGGAAGGGTGAATTAGATGCTCTGAGCTCACCACCCTGGCTTTTATTTTCCCCTTTCATGACCCATTAGGCTGCCTGGGGCAGCTGCTTAAAATGTTGATTGATTAAAACAAAAGTAATGAAGTAATGTGTTGCTGTTACCAGAGGAATCGGTGAGGGTGTTTGCTTCTCTTCTGTGAAATCCAGCTGTGCCAGCCCAGCCCAGCTGTGTTTCTCCAGGTGTGTGCACCCAGGCTGCCTTTGTATTTGCCACATATGGGAAGGGAGGGATTCTGCAGCGCCTGGGTGCTCGGGGATAAATGAGAGGCTTCAATCCCTGCTAATTAGAGCAGCCTTCATCCCTGAAAGTAGGTGGCCAAAACAACAGCCCTCCTCTAGCCGTTTTAGTTTAAGGTATTTCCCTTGTGTCACCTCCTTGACTCCCGGTTTTTGTTCCTTAGGGATTTATTTCCCTTGAGTGCATCCAAATCGCTTTTTGAGCAGGATGTTGCCACACCATGAAATCTCTTGGAGTTCCTTGTTTTCTCAGCACGTTTCAGGGTACTTACTGCTCGAATTGCTTCCTCCACAGAACTTTGAGGTTTCCCAGAGGCTGATGAAGTGGTTGAAGTAGTTACTCGAGGTGGTTTGGCTTTGGTTTTGGGTGGTGGTGGGCTGTAGAGGACCATACCCTAGCTTTGACAGCAGGTTCTGCAACCATTAGTGCTTTGGGGGACACTGAGCAGGTTGTGAGGAGAAGGCTCACTATTAAAGCAGCCCAGAACTGGCTGCTTGACTTCAGATGATGGAGTAGGTCATGGATTATGGCTCATTTAGGGCCAGAAAAAAAAGTATTTTGGTGTTTCCTGGAAGATTCTATCCTCCCAGCAGTTTGTGAGCTTCTTGCAGAGGAGAACTTCACTCCCTTTCCCTTAAAAAGTGATGCTTGAACATGCCTTTGCCCCTAGAATGTTCAAGCTTGAAAGAAAACACACATCCTTGACCTGCTGAGAAGTGTAGAGGGAATAAGAGACCACAAGGTTGTTATTTATTGTCTTGCAATGGCTCCCAGACACTCTTGATGGACCTTTTAGATGTTTCTGGACCACAATGTAATGCAGAATCTCAGAGGCACAGACTGGGTGGGGTGGGAAGGAACCTCTGGAGATCACCAAAGCAGGGTCACCCAGAGCAGCCTGGACAGGATGAGTGAGTTTGAGAGGGGAGACCTTCTCTCTCCTCCTCTCGAAGGAGACCTTACACCCTCTCTGGGCAGCCTGTTCTAGGGCTCTGGCACCCTCATGGTAAAGAAATCTTTCCTCATGTTGAGATGGAATTTCTTGTGATCCTGTTTGTGCCTGTTGCTCCTTGTCCTGTCCCCTGTGAGAAGAGTCTGGCCCCATCCTCTTGCCACCCACCCTTCAGCTATTGCTCAGCATCTATGAGATCCTCTCTCAGTCTGCTCTTCTCCAGCTGAACAGCCCCAGGTCTCTCAGCCTTTCCTCAGCAGAGAGATGCTCCAGACCCTTGTCATCTTAGTAGCCTCTGCTGGACTCTCTCCACCAGCAGCTCCCTGTCCATCTTGAACTGGGGAGCCCAGAACTGCTCCCAGTGTTCCAGGTGTGACCCCACCAGAGCAGAGGGAGGAGGATGACCTCCCTCCTGCTGTGGCCACGCTCTTTTGAATGCATCCCAGGAGACCACTGGCCTTTTTGGCCACAAGGCCACGTTGTTGGCTCATGGTCACCTTGTTGACCACCATGACTCCCAGGTCCCTCTCTGGAGAGCAGCTTTTGCAAAGCCTTTGGGCTCACAGTAGCATTTTGACCAGAATTGCTGTGAAATCAGCACTCATGGAAAGCTGGCCTTTCTCATGAGAGCCAGGAGTTGACCCCGTTCCATTGAGACCCTAAAATCCCAGTTTTTCTAGCATTCCAGGTGGGATTGGCTGCTTGACTTTTAGATGCTCAGCTGAGAGCCAGAGTTGCTGCTGGGTGTTGAGGGGTCAGCGCCTGAAGCCGTCTTTGAGACAGGGTAGGACAACCTGAACACCCTGTTGGAGCAAGGGGAGGTCGTTGGCACTTGGTAGTCCCCCACTGTCAGCTGAGCTGAAGGCAGAGTTGGGGAAGGTGCTGGTGAAGGAGCACTTGGGTTCATCTTCCACTTCTTGTCCATAGTGCTCCCTCATTCCATGATTTTATGTATTTTTGACTTACTGTCCGTCGAGGGAGGGTTTGTTGATGTCTTGTAGATGTAAATTGTGCTTAGATCAGATTCAGCTTATTTTATGAATGCATTTTAGGTAAGGATTCAATACTGGCTTTCCTCAGGACACCTGCTTTCTGTGGGCTTGGATAAATCCTGGTGAGAAACGGGCCGGAAAGGACAGAGCTGGGCAGAGGAGAGCTTTGCCATGGTCTGCCATAGGCGCCTCCTCTCCTCCTTAAAACAAGAGGCCGAGTCAAGTGAGGGCCTGGTTCCGATTTTCATCCGTCTCTTAACCCCTGCTGTGCTTTTCCGCACGTAAGCAGGGCTGGGAATGCGACTGCTGGGGTGTTTGAGCCGCTCTGGAAGGGCCCGTCTCACATTTTGGGATTCACACCTACACTGTTCTGGCTCCTTTTCCTTTGGAAAAGAGATCTCTAATCCGACTCGGAGGCCGGTGGATTGGTGAGATCCCCAGCTGGGAGCCGCGGGAGGATTGAAAGGTCTTGATTGGATTCCTGCTGGAATTCCCCCCCCAAAAAAAGCTCTTCTCTGCTCTGGAGTTTCCTCATCCCGTTGTACCCTTGTTAACCCCTGTTTTGTGGAGTGGTGTGTTCTGGCTGCGCTGGTGATGTGTAGCTCTCGTTGAAGCGTGATGGCGCGTGTGCCTCTCATCCACCCCTTCCCCTCTTCCCAAGGGGCATCCCTGGGGGAAGGGTTTAACCTGGTTTGTGTATCCCAAACTTCTGGCCTGTCCCCGCCAGCGTCTGGAGAGCCTCCAAGTGTTAAGGTTTGAATTAAGTGCTGGTGTTTTAAGGCAGGTGGTGGAATATTTAGCAAAACCGTGCTGGTGTATTTTTTTGGGGTGCCCGCCCTCGGCCTGGCGGCGTTCCGGCCGGAGGTCTGTGGCTGCTGGTAGCCACAGACAAACGAGCCACCTCATCGTTCCTCAGGGCTGTTCCTCAGGCTCAGTACTGTTCCTCAGGGCTCAGTACTAGGGCCTTTCCTTTTTAATATTTTCATCAATGATATAGATAAGGACATAGAAAACACTATCAGTAAGTTTGCAGATGACACTAAGTTGGGTGGGAGTGTTGATCTGCTTGAGGACAGGGAAGCTCTACAGAGGGACTTGGATAGACTGGATAGATGGGCCAATGTTAATGGCATGGCCTTCAACGAGGCCAAGTGCCGGGTCCTGCACTTGGGCCACAACAACCCCATGGATGGCTACAGGCTTGGGGCAGTGTGGCTGGAGCTGCCTGGCAGAAAAGGACCTGGGGGTGCTGGTCGACAGGAGGCTAAACATGAGCCAGCAGTGTGCCCAGGTGGCCAAGAAGGCCAATGGCATCCTGGCTTGCATAAAGAATAGTGTGACCAGCAGAAGTAGGGAGGTGATTGTCCCCCTGTACTCAGCACTGGTTAGGCCACACCTTGAGTATTGTGTCCAGTTCTGGGCACCTCAGCACAAGAGAGATATCGAGGTGCTGGAGCGAGTACAGAGGAGGGCAACAAAGCTGGTGAGAGGCCTGGAAAACAAGGCTTATGAGGATCGATTGAGGGAGTTGGGGTTGTTTAGTCTGAGGAAGAGGAGGCTGAGGGGAGACCTCATCACTCTCTACAACTGCTTGAAAGGGCACTGTAGAGATATTGGTGCTGGTCTCTTCTCACGGGCAATGAGCGACAGGACAAGAGGGAATGGCTGCAAGCTGCAGCAGGGTAGGGTTAGGCTGGACATGAGGAAAAAGTTTTTCCCAGAGAGAGTGGTCAGTCAGTGGAATCAGCTGCCCAGGGAGGTGGTGGAGTCACCATCCCTGACTGTGTTTAAGAGTAGATTAGATGTGGTGTTGAGAGATCTAGTGTAGGGGGGAACTTGTAGAGTAGGGCTGATGGTTGGACTTGATGATCCCAGGGGTCTCTTCCAACCTAAATGATTCTATGATTCTATGATTCTATGATCGTGGTGGTTGAAGTTCAAAAGCTGCCATGTACCCCGTGCCCGCTCTTTGAGAGAAACGCACCAAGAGAGCATCCGCTTCCTCCGCTTCTAGCCTTGGCCTGTGGCTGCAGCGGTGGGGAAGGACCGGGTTGAGCTAAGGTTCTACCCTTGCTGAGCAGCACGTTTTCAGGCAATAAAGACCCTTTTGGTTTTTCTTTAAAGGAGTCTTCTGGAAATAACCCGCTCCAGTTCTTTTTTTCATCACCGAATCTTATCAGTTTTTTCAAAAGGGGGGGGGAAGAGTTTTGCTGCTTTGCCAAGGGTGAAATCAAAGAGCTGCTCTCCTGAGGGCGCTGGGCTGGGGCTGCAGGAGAGCCTTGGTGCTGGAAGCTCCTGGCCACGGGCTCAGCTGGCGAGTCCTGCTTGGGCTGAGAGGATTCCCATCTTAAAATTCCTTGTTCAAGGGGGGGGAAAACCATTAAAATGAATTTGAGGGTGCTTTTAACGTGGCATTTGTTCAGCCGCCACGTTCCATGTGGGCTCTGTTTTCATTTTGAGAGCAAAGCACTGAAATTTGCATGTCTCTCTCCGGAGTTGGTTCCAGGCTGGTTGTTTGGAGGAGCAGCTCCGACATCTGTGTCCTGGCAGCAGGAATTCCCGAGTCCCGGTGCCAGTAGAAACCTGCCGCCCTGGGGTTGGATTTGCTGTAGGTAGTGACCTGCTTTTCACTCCCAGCTTGGGTGACTGGAGGCTTCTGCTGGCTTTGGGATTGTCCACAAAGCATGGGATTTGTTTTTCAAAAGCAAAACTAAATACTTTGAAGACAGCAGTTAAGGACTCGCCAGGAATGTAGACACAAAGAGGAGAAGCAGATGCCCCAAACCCACATGAAATGGGAAGGAATGAAAAGTGGCACCTGAATATCAGCCCGTGGCGTTCTCTTGCTTGAAGCTCTGTGGAAAGCGGTGATGGCCAAGGGTGCTTTGTGACGGGGCTGTGGTTTTTAGCTGCTTTACAGTGTAAACACACTATTTTTAGATCTTGCATGAAGTGGTTTTGAAGGAAGGAAAAGCTGCTCTTACTGGGCTGCCTCAGAAGCGCTGCCTGCCGTGATCTGGTTTGCCCTCTTGTGTGAAACAGGAATCCCAGAATGACAGAATCTCAGGGATTGGAAGGGACCCTGAAAGCTCCTGCAGTCCAATCCCCCTGCTGGAGCAGGAACACCCAGAGCAGGTCACACAGGAACGCCTCCAGGCGGGTTTGGAATCTCTCCAGAGAAGGAGACTCCACCACCTCCCTGGGCAGCCCCTGCCAGGGTTCCCTCACCCTTACCCTGAAGAAGTTTTTCCTCATATTTTGATGGAACCTCCTCTGTTCCAGCTTGCACCCATTGCCCCTTGTCCTGTCATTGGGTGTCACTGAGAAGAGCCTGGCTCCATCCTCCTGACACTCACCCTTTCCATATTGATCAACATTCATGAGGTCACCCCTCAGTCTCCTCTTCTCCAAGCTCAAGAGACCCAGCTCCCTCAGCCTTTCCTCCTCTGGGAGATGCTCCACTCCCTTCATCATCTTGGTAGCCCTGCCCTGGACTCTCTCCAGCAGTTCCCTGTCCTTCTGGAACTGAGGGGCCCAGAACTGGACACCATATTCCAGATGGGGTCTCCCCAGGGCAGAGGAGAGGGGGAGGAGAACCTCTCTCCACCTACTGACCACCCCCCTTCTAATCCAGCCCAGGATGCCATTGGCCTTCTTGGCCATGAGGGCACAGTGCTGGCTCATGGGCATCCTGCTGCCCACCAGGACCCCCAGCTCCCTTTCCCCTACGCTGCTCTCCAGCAGGTCAGTTCCCAACCTCTACTGGGACCTGGGGTTGTTCTTGCCCAGATGCCAGACTCTACACTGGCCCTTGTTCTAGTTCATTCCACTTCTCCCCAGAGGAGATTGTGTTTCACCCACAGTTTCATTGTTGAGTCCCATAACCTTGTGCAGAGCAGCTGGCTTTTAGTTTGAAGACCTCAAGTGGTTGGAGCATCGGTCCATTTCCTAGCAACCAGCCAACTCTCCACCTTCAGAAGGGCTTTGCCTACTATTTCCTTTGAAGGCATTTTATGTTTGTCCTGCATTTGCTGTCTCAGGTCAGAGATCCCTGTCCCAGTGGCCCCACTGGCTGCAATGTCTGCAGGCAGGGTCCCTGTTACTGCCACATCTTTCTTTGGCTTAAATGGCTTTAGCTATGCCGGGGTTTTCCATGCCAGGTTCTTTCTTGTCCCTCCTTGAATCCTCTCCAGCAGCCCAGCTTCTCACCAGACGATCTCCCAGGTCCCAGTAGGTGAGAGCAACTTGCTGTTGACTTTTATAAACCAAACAAACCCCAAACTCTTCAGTGACAAAGATCAGCTTTGTTTTGTTTTTCTCTTTGGACGTATTGTGGGGCTGCAGTTGAGGAACATCTCCAGGAGGAGAGCATCACATGGAGCAAACCTGCTTGCAGAGAAGCTGCATCCACTCTTTCTGACTGGGGTTTTGCAGAGCAGCATCATGCTGGTAGGCATCTGTCTGGCTTTGCACCTGCAGGATGAGGGTCTTTCCTGTCCAGTAGCTTCTGCAACTCCCTTCTGGGTGTGTAATACTCTGCTCTGGTTGTTCTGGTGTACCTGGGACATCCACCACTCGCTGCAGGGGTGCAGTGACTCCTGGGGGGGAGCAGGGAGTAAGCCATCAGGTTTTCTGCTTGAGTCAGAAACGGTTGGTGACCAAGAGGTTGTTGCAGGACAAACTTGCTGAACTTGCACATGGATTCTCAGTTTGGGAGCACACAGTTTTTCCCTGTCGTGCTCCTTGACTGTGGAGGATTCAGAAAGGCGTTAAAAATCCTCCTCCTGGTTTTTATACCTTGCCCTTAGCCAGCACGTGCTGGCAGGTGGGAATTTTGGGCATCCCATCAGCACTGGTTATTGCAGAGCTTTGCTGTCAAGAAAGAGTGCCAGCAGGAGGTGTTGGATGGTTGATCATGGATTTTGTTTATTCTAGAAGCAACTGGGTGGTCAAAAGCAACCCACAGTGGTCAGTAGAACGAAGCTGGTGAGAATGAACCCCATCCTTGGGCTGCATCCCCAGCAGCAGGGTGAGGGGGGGATTCTGCTCCACTCTTGGGAGACCCTCCTGCAGTGCTGCCTCCAGCTCCGGGGCCATCAGAAGGACATGGACCTGTTGGAGCCCAGCCAGAGGAGGCCATGGAGATGCTGGGAGGGCTGGAGCCTCTCTGCTTTGAGAGCTAGGTGGGGATTCAACCTGAAGAAGAGAAGGCCCCATGGAGACCTTGGAGCCCCTTCCAGTCCCTTGTGGGGGATGACTCTGGATCAGGGAGGGGAGGCCTAGGACAAGGGGGAAGGGTTTGACACTGAAAGAGGGGAGATGGGGATGAGATGTGGGGAAGAACCTCTTTGGTGTGAGGGTGGTGAGAGCCTGGCCCAGGTTGCCCAGAGAAGCTGTGGCTGCCCCATCCCTGGAGGGGTTGAAGGCCAGGATGGAGGGGGCTTGGAGCAACCTGGTCTGGTGGGAGGTGTCCCTGCCCAGGGCAGGGGGTGGCACTGGGTAGTCTTTAAAGTCCCTTCCAATTCCAAGCATTGTGTGGTTCTGTTACTCTGTGAAAGCACTGGTCTGGCTATGGATTCATTTTCAGTACTCCCTGATTACACTCCATCCTGCTGAGTGCATAAATTTGGGTGCTGTGTCAGTGACGCTCTCTGGACCACTGTGGTCTTACCAGTTACCAACCCTTGACCACTGGTCCCTGTGAAAATTGGAGTGGAAGCCAACTTTGGTATTTCATGTCCAGCTCTTCCTGTGGATTTAGATACTGCTCTCCCCTGGTAACATTTTCTTGACACCGCTGAAGGCAAGTTGAGTGGACCTTCCTCCTTGGCACCTTCCTCCAGAGCCCCAGGGTGGGCAACAACACGCTGCCAGGATGGGCTTCTGCATAAAGGAGAAGTTTCCCTTGTGGTGCCACCTGCGTCGGTGCTTTCTGCCGTGGGGCTGAAGCTTGTTTTGGAGAGGAGCACTCCCAGCCACAGAAGGGTTTGTGCTTCTCTTCGTCCTCACTTTGCTCACGGAGTTGAGTTCTTGTGTTCCCTCGTGGCTGGCTGGTAGCAGAGATATGAGCCCTTGGAGTACATCTCAGACCTCTTTGGTCCAGACAGTTGCACTTGGGCTTTCCTTGAGAGGCTGGCTCTGTGGGTGGTGTAGAGGTGGCTGTCCTGATTCCAGTGGGTGCATGAAACTTCAAGTTTGCTTTCAGCAATGAGCGTGTTTCTGAAGGCAAGGTGGTCTACTCGGGCATGGCCTTCATTGCTCTAAAGCAGAGAAGGATTTTTAGTGCTGGTTTTGAGCAGGTCATGCCAGGACTGTGTTGAACCTTACTGGTGTGTCTCTGCAAGCTGAGCTCTGTCTGTAGGACATGTCTGAGCCTTCACAGAGCCTGACTGTGGTGGGTTTGCTGGTCTGCCTTCTCAAACTCTTAACTGGTGACTCTTCTTTCCCTCCAGTGCTGTCTTAACCCAGGAGCTGAACATGTTGGGAGGTGAAGGTGCCTTAGCTATCAGCTTTCTACAGGCAATACTGGAGAGTTTCTTCTCCCTAGGTGTCTTGCCACGTTAGCTCTGAGTAATTTTATTCTCAGCTCTCTAATAGCAGCAACCAGTGGAGCATCTTTGCAGGTGGCTTTTTGGAGACCCGAGGCGTAGCCCCCCCACTGCTGCAGGGAAGTTCATCATCTCTCAGCGCCGTGTTTTGCTGCATGACTCCCTCACCCAGCCAGGCCACGGCTCTTTATTCCCCAGCTTCATTCTCTTGTTGTTCCTGGCAAAGTCCTGCTTCATCAGGGTTGACCTCTGCAACGGGCTGTAGCAATTCTGTAAGGAATTCCTGTCCAGGCAAGCACTTATTTTTTTAATCTCTTTATCTGTGATGTAGAAAGTAGCAGTGGTGGAAAACACGCTGCAGTTGTTTTTTTGGTTAGGACTCACTAACCCAACACACACCTTACCTGCCTTGACTCATGTCCCCTCTCTGTGTCTTCTAGGATGACTTTGCTGGTTCAAGTCTTTCTTCAAAGAGATCTCTGGTTCCTATGCCTGTGTTTCCCCTCTGGTCTTCCATCACTTTCCTTGGTCCATACCGGAGACCTTTTGCTGGAGCCAAGTCCTTCAGGAAGTCCCTGTGTGTTGGGGCACACCAGGAGACAGTGGGGGCCTCCCTCTTTGGTGCAAAGCAGGATTGATGTTGACGGCTAACATGTCCCCAGGTGCTGTCATCTGCTAGATGTGCAACCAGATGGGGCTGGAGCCGTGGCAGATGGGTCAGGGGCAGCTCCTGCGAAGTTTTAAGGCCAGGTTGGTAGGAGGCTGCTGGTGTTTTGCAGAGGGTTATGGTTTGGTGCTTCCTGGTGGAGGCATGTTGAAGTCCTTGGCTACCTTTCTGCAGAAAGGCTCTCGAGAGCTTAAGGTGCTCGCTCTTCTCCTGGTTTTTTTTTTCCTGGATTGACCACAGAAATCAGACTTCTTGTGGCAATATCCCATGTCAGTCTCATGTTCTCCTGCCTTGCAAGACCTAAAAGTTCAAGTTGAGCAGAGCTCTCAAGACTCCTCGAGTCACCTCTGCTCCCACCAGCCGACTCAGGGGTGAGAACTGAAGACCTTCTGCTGTGCTGGCCATCCCTACGTTGCCCTACAATCACTCCAGGCTCTGCAAGCTCTTTCTTTTCTCCCACTGTAGTTTCATCTCGTGTTGCTTGTGAGAATCCTGGCACGGTAAGGGAGGAGGCTATTTGATATTGCCAGCTTTGAGATGTAAAGCCAAGAGCCTCTCCCATTAAGTCAAGGAGCATCTTTAGAGCTGAACGTTGTGCTAATGGTGCTCTGTGGCACCGGGACCCCTTCCCAGGCCAGCTGCTAGCCTTTAGTTGACTTAAAGATATTCAATGTGGACACTCTCTAGGCCACTGAGCTGCTCTGTGGAGCTCGTAGCATCTTGCTGGTCCAGGTCAGGGATCTGGAGTTTCTTGTGTTGGACCTTCTCTGCACTTAACATGCAAAGATCTCGCTGCAATGTGGTTCTTCTTTGTCTCATTTTCTGCTGGGAGGAGGACTGTGCCTGCAGCCTTTCTCAAAGCCACTGCCGAAGGCTTTTCTGCCCGTCGCCCTGCTGCAGCTCCTGCAGAGCAATCACTTCTCCCGTGGCTTCACTTTGATAGAGAAGATGAGGGCTCCTAAGTTAGAAATGGTGAGAAAATCTATGTTGAGCTTTTTGACTTGTCTCCTCCCTTTTGGGTGTGGTAATTGCCAATTAAGCGGGGGATAACCTGTCTTCGTGTTGCAGGCAGTGTTGCAGAACAATAAGCAAAAGCCTCGGTCTCTTCCAGTCTGTGCAGTCACTGGGCAGTTACCAGGTCTGTTTTCAGTTACTTGTCCTAAATTTCCTGGTTTCTTGTCTATCTGTATCAATATATGTGTGTGCACTTTAGGAACCACGGAGCGGGACTTGAGCTGGACACCAGGAGGAATAGAGGAGGTGCGTAAGAAAAAAACCCCAGAAATACCGGTTCTCTGCTGGGAGGAAAGCTGTCTCAACCATGGAGTGCTCTAAAATGGCCAGGGCAGTTCCCAAAACCCCAGCAATTATTTAGGGCTGAAGAAAATCGGTGTGGTGGGCGCGGGGCAGCTGCAGAGGGAGAGCCAGCGGGGCTGGTCCCCTTCACCCCATGCCATGCAGGAGCTCGGAGCTTCTGTCAAACGGAGCTGATCCGTGTTACTCGGAGGTGAAAGGCACTTAGAGAAGTGGTAGGGCAGCCTGAGAAACTGGGGAGTGTGTGTGTCCCCCCCCCTCCAGGAAAAAGAGCTGGTGGGACTCTTAGTACTCCAGGAAACCAGCCCAAGGAGGCATCAGCTGCTTGTGACCTTCTGGTGCTTTTTGAAAGCACCAAATTTGAGCTTATCTCGCTCAAACTTGAGGTTATCTGCCGCCAGCAGTGGAAGCAGAAGGGTCCAGAAGCGTCTAGGAGTAACCTCAAAAGTACTCTTGACTTGCAAGAGAATTGAGAGTATTGCTGGTTTATTTTTGCCCCCTCCCCCCCCTTTTTTTTTGCATCACTCCCTTCAATTCCTCTACTGGTCTCCCTGGACTTGATGCTAAATTATTTTCCCGGTCAAAGAAGCCAATTTGCAGCCTGAAGGAAGCAGTTAATTACTGCTGGGCTATACAACCCAAGGGGGTGAGGTACCCGAGAACCCCAGCAGTCGGGGAGAGGTGGTCGGAGCACACACCTAAAACCGAGTGAGTGGCTCTGGAAGGTGAGCGTTCCCAAGGGGGCTCGGCCGAGAGGGTTGATGGTTTTTGGCCAACTGCACTGGAAACGGTCCCTTTTGCTTAAAATGAAACACTACCAAACCTGCAGTCACCTCTAATGGAAAAAAGCCAGGGCAGATGGAAGAGCTGGGGTTTGGGAATTGGTATTTTTTTTTTTTTATGAAAAATAACGTCTTGGGGGGATTTTAGAAAGAGTTTGGGGGCAAAACGAGAGTTTGCCAGAGTCTCCTGCTGAGATTGGAGCCCAATGGGAGTGAAAGCGCTGGGTTTTGGGGCAAACCAGACCATTTCGAGCCGCCTCAGTGTTCCCAGTGGTGCTGGGTTTTAGCAACCAAATTTATCTGCGGCCCCAGCCCTGGGGAGCCCAGGATGCCTGCAGGGAATTTCTTGGCCAGGTCCTTGATTCTGGGCTTTTTTTTTACCCCAGAAACTTCAGATTAGGGCTGGGTTCCACCTTAAACCGCTGAATAATTCTGGTGGGACTGGCTGCCTGGGCATTGTAGGTTTGGTGGGGTTTTTTATTTGTTTTGGTTTCTTTTTGTGGGTGGGGGTTTTTGTTTGGGTTTTTTTGACCCACTGCTTAGCGCTTCTGCTTGTGCCCCCAGGGCTCAGAGTACCAGGTTAGATACTGGTCAGAAACCAGTTAGCGAACTGGTTAGAAATGTATTCCTTTCCCACTGGTGCTGTTAAAGCAGTACATGAGGGGTGTTAGGTAGGTTCCTGCTTTCTGAAGATGTAGAGCTTCATTCTGGGAGAAAACCCAAGCAGTTTTTGCAATGCTGTGTGCTTGAAAGTCCAGCCCAGTCCCCCTCCTCCAGAAAGCAAGGGGACAAGGACAAACTCTTCCCAAGTGAATGTGTCTCTCAAACTCCAGAGGCAGCTTTATCCCTCCAGCTTGAACCTGAGCAATGTAACAAATCCTGCAGGATAAAAACCCTCCACTTTTTCTAGAACCCTGCCTTTGGGGGAAGCCACCAAGATCTGGCAGATCTGGGGTGCCTCGTTCCCTTTCAGAAGCAGAGTGGTGGCAGAATTAAAACCACACTGAGGGGGTTTGACTTTTTTTACTGCCTTTTTTTCTTTTTTTTTTTTTTCCTGGATTAGAGGGAAAAGCATGGATAGAAATTGGATGTCTAGAGGTCTTTGCATGGCTGGCACGCAGTGAAGGTGATGCTCCGGCTCAGCTGTCGGTGTGGGTCGCTGAAGGGGTCCCCAGAACTAGACCAGGATTTGAGATTGGTCTTTCCAGCTTCAGCACTGGTTTTGGAAAGGTGTTTACTAGAGCTGTCCCAGTGTTTGTTTCTTACTTAATGCTTGCTATCAAAGTCTGGGAACTGGGAGCATTATTGATTTGCCCTCTTTTAAATTTCAGCAGCTTCACAAGAGACAGAGTGAGTTAGTAAGGAATGCAAAATATGTAAGTAATATATATTTTCCTAGCTGAATAGCTTAGGCATATACATTTTGTACCTCGTGTCTTCTTAGCAGAGTAAGGAAGGTTGGACTCTCTTTGCTTTGGGGGACTCTCCTCTTTGTCTTCCTCTCTCTCCCTCTCTCTCTCATTCTCTCTCTCTCTCTTTCCTTCCCTCTCCTCCTGCTTCCCCCTCTCCAAGCTGTGGGCACAACACCAGCTCTGCTCTCTCCTCCTGGCCGTAGGGGTGCGTTTCCTTGGCTGGTTGGTGTCTCTGACTGGGGCTCTCTTGGCATTTTAACNGTGACTGGGGTTCTCGTGTCATTTTAACTTTTTTGGGGTGGTTTTCCCCCACCCCCCCCCTTTCCTCCTCTTGCAGACCTGGGGATTTTAATTTTTTTATTATTATTATTATTATTCTTTTTTAATTTCATTATTTTTCCCCGGAAAAGAGCCTAAATCACCTGAATTAAACCCGGTGAAGCTGTTGCACAGCCCCTGCCCTGTGTCGTAGGCGTTGACGCTCAGTCGCTGCGGCGGGACGGTCGGATTCCTGCCGCGCTTCCTGGCAGGTGTAGACTAATTCGGGAGCTTCGCCTTTAGCTCCTGAGCGTGGGGCAAAGACTGATCAGCAGAAGTCAATTAAATTAAAGGAGGAAAAAAAAAAACAAACCAACCAAATAAATAAATGTAAAAGCCACCCTAAACCTGCCTAGGAGCTGTGTGGAACTGTCTGCAAGTGCCAGGTGGTCACCAGCCTTCTCCTCTCTTCAGACTCTTCGCAGGTGCTACAGCCGGGTGAAGGAGCACGGCGTGGGGAAGAGGAAAAGCAGCTACACCTTTGAGCAGCTGGAGCAGGTCTTTGGGCAGGGAGGGTGGGACTCCCAGCCCTGCCAGCCCGTCCTCATCAACAGCAGCGGCTTGTACCAGGAGCTGGAGTCGGATGGCAGCACCATGGAGGAGTATTCACAGGNCTGCCTTTTTTTCTTTTTTTTTTTTTTTCCTGGATTAGAGGGAAAAGCATGGATAGAAATTGGATGTCTAGAGGTCTTTGCATGGCTGGCACGCAGTGAAGGTGATGCTCCGGCTCAGCTGTCGGTGTGGGTCGCTGAAGGGGTCCCCAGAACTAGACCAGGATTTGAGATTGGTCTTTCCAGCTTCAGCACTGGTTTTGGAAAGGTGTTTACTAGAGCTGTCCCAGTGTTTGTTTCTTACTTAATGCTTGCTATCAAAGTCTGGGAACTGGGAGCATTATTGATTTGCCCTCTTTTAAATTTCAGCAGCTTCACAAGAGACAGAGTGAGTTAGTAAGGAATGCAAAATATGTAAGTAATATATATTTTCCTAGCTGAATAGCTTAGGCATATACATTTTGTACCTCGTGTCTTCTTAGCAGAGTAAGGAAGGTTGGACTCTCTTTGCTTTGGGGGACTCTCCTCTTTGTCTTCCTCTCTCTCCCTCTCTCTCTCATTCTCTCTCTCTCTCTTTCCTTCCCTCTCCTCCTGCTTCCCCCTCTCCAAGCTGTGGGCACAACACCAGCTCTGCTCTCTCCTCCTGGCCGTAGGGGTGCGTTTCCTTGGCTGGTTGGTGTCTCTGACTGGGGCTCTCTTGGCATTTTAACTTTTTTGGGGTGGTTTTCCCCCACCCCCCCCCTTTCCTCCTCTTGCAGACCTGGGGATTTTAATTTTTTTATTATTATTATTATTATTCTTTTTTAATTTCATTATTTTTCCCCGGAAAAGAGCCTAAATCACCTGAATTAAACCCGGTGAAGCTGTTGCACAGCCCCTGCCCTGTGTCGTAGGCGTTGACGCTCAGTCGCTGCGGCGGGACGGTCGGATTCCTGCCGCGCTTCCTGGCAGGTGTAGACTAATTCGGGAGCTTCGCCTTTAGCTCCTGAGCGTGGGGCAAAGACTGATCAGCAGAAGTCAATTAAATTAAAGGAGGAAAAAAAAAAACAAACCAACCAAATAAATAAATGTAAAAGCCACCCTAAACCTGCCTAGGAGCTGTGTGGAACTGTCTGCAAGTGCCAGGTGGTCACCAGCCTTCTCCTCTCTTCAGACTCTTCGCAGGTGCTACAGCCGGGTGAAGGAGCACGGCGTGGGGAAGAGGAAAAGCAGCTACACCTTTGAGCAGCTGGAGCAGGTCTTTGGGCAGGGAGGGTGGGACTCCCAGCCCTGCCAGCCCGTCCTCATCAACAGCAGCGGCTTGTACCAGGAGCTGGAGTCGGATGGCAGCACCATGGAGGAGTATTCACAGGAGGACTGGGGAAACCACAGTCAGGATCTGCACTGCTACCAGACCGGAGAGCAGGACCTGGGTAAGAAATCCCACCTCGGCACAGCTCCAATCAAAATGTCTGCTTTTGCCTGTGCTCTGTGTTCATACCTGTCTCAAACATACTTATCGTAGACTGGTTTGGGTTGGAATGGACCTTAAAGCCCATCCAGTCCCACCCCCTGCCCTGAGCAGGGACACCTCCCACCACACCAGGTTGCTTCAAGCCCCCTCCAAGCTGGCCTTGAACCCCTCCAGGGATGGGGCAGCCATAGCTTCTCTGGGCAACCTGAGCCAGGCTCTTACCACCCCCACACCAAAGAAGTTCTTCCCCACATCTCAGCTCCATCTCCCCTCTTCCAGCGTCAAACCCTTCCCCCTCCTCCTAGGGCTCTCCTCCCTGATCCAGAGTTTTCCCCCAGCCCTCCTGAAGTCCCCTGAGGACTGGAAGGGGCTCTAAGGTCTCCATGGGGCCTTCTCTTCTCCAGGCTGAACGCCCACCTAGCTTTCAAAGCAGAGGTGCTCCAGCCCTCCCAGCATCTCCATGGCCTCCTCTGGCCCTGCTCCAACAGGTCCATGTCCTTCTGATGGCCCCAGAGCTGGAGGCAGCACTGCAAGAGGGGTTCTCCTCAGGGGTGGCAGGTGCCAACTTTCCTGGTTTGGTCATAGTGTGTTCCAGATGCCAAACACCCAATCTCCTTGGGGAGAAAAGGGAAAGAGATTCCTCAGTTCATTGTCAAAGGCCAGTGTGGTTCCCAGCGTGGCCAGAAATGGTGGAGGGAGGTGGCAATACCTTCTCTGTCTCTCCTTCCATGCTCGCTTCTGCTTCCCCTCCTGAGATTGGGGAGATGTTTTCCCCTTCAGTGGTAGAAATATGCTTACATTCAGAGGTGTGGCCTTTTTATGTATAAAAAGAGCAAGCCAGCTCACACTCCAGGGGTGAGACCTAAACCAAACTCTTCCACGTGCTTTTCCTTCCTGGATTATTGGTGTCTCTGCATAAGATTCGATAGAGTAGTTTATTTGGAGATCTGCATGTTGCCTGTGGCTTATTGAACTGTGCCAAATGGAGCGAGGTACCACTTTCTGGATGGAAAAAAGTGTGCTGATCTGAGCAGTTTCTTGAAGTAAGTGTATTTCTGTCCCTTGAGCCACTGATCTTAGGGGTGCCTGTTCCTCCCTTGCCTGAGCAAGGGTTTGGTTTCCAGGGTGGAAGCTTTGAAGTTGATGAAATTCAGTGGAGACCCAAGTGAAGCGGTGATTAGAAGGTGAATTGGCTAAAGGTGTGATGGCTTTTTTTTCCCCCCCCACACTTTGTGATTTGTAGACTGACCTGAGGAGAGGGGGTGCAGTCCCACCTTTGTGTTCAGTGCATATTCAGGGGAGTTGGGGTGCATTGATCGAGGCTTAAGTCGCAGTTGAAGGTTAAAATTGGCAGGTTGGCTGTTTACCCTGTTCCAGTTTCCTCTGACTCCATCCCTGGGTGTGTTAGAAATCAGGAATACGTGGGAGAGAAAGGGTGGGGAGAAGCCCACGTTACACAGTGTCAGTGGATGATGGGTGGTTCTGTCTGGTTTGGCTCATTCTGGTGAGTCCAACTGCGGTCACCTGGTTGGTCACTGCTTCCTTCACCCCGGCTGGAGACGTCTCTGTGCACTAGGGCTGAGGAGGTTCTTCATTTTCAGAGAAGTCAGGAGAAAACATAAGATCTAAAGGGAAAGCAGACAGGCTTGCTCTGCTGCTTGCTCTTCCTGCACGCTGCTGAGAGCAGAATTGACTTTTTTTTTCTCTTTTTCCCTTTTCTTTTTGGATTCTACGGTCCCAAAGAGCGGTGCTCAATGGAGTTCAATCCAGCTGGTGGCCGGTCACCAGTGGTTGTTCCTCAGGGCTCAGTGTTGGGGCCTTTCCTGTTTAATGTCTTTATTGATGATCTCAACAATGATCCAGAGAGCACCATCAGTGAGTCTGCAGATGACACCAAGTGAGGTGGGAGTGTTGGTCTGCATGAGGGCAGGGAAGCTCTGCAGAGGGACTGGGATAGACTGGATCCATGGGCCAATGTTAATGGCATGGGCTTCAACGAGGCCAAGTGCTAGGTCCTGCCCTTGGGCCACACCAACCCCAGGGATGGCTACAGGCTTGGGGCAGTGTGGCTGGAGCTGCCTGGCAGAAAAGGACCTGGGGGTGCTGGGTGACAAGGGGCTGAGCATGAGCCAGCAGAGTGCCCAGGTGGCCAAGAAGGCCAAGGGCATCCTGGCTTGT
>VZTM01033452.1:32944-45778 GCA_013400555.1 Jacana jacana | reverse complement strand
TCCCAAGGGTCTCTGCCAACCACAGAGATTCTAGGATTCTAACATCATTGTGTTTCCCAGCTCCTTCCCACGGGAAATCCTCCCAACAGAACCCCCTGTTTGCAGCAGCTCTAACTTTCAGCCTCTTCCTTGATATTCCTCATCCACAAGATCCATTAAATAGAGTCTACCCACCTCTGAGGAGCTCTTCTCCTTCTTGCAGCTCCCCCAACCCTCTCCTTGCAGCTCCACCCCAATATCCTTCACCACTCTTCCCCCACCTCCCTAAATCCCTTCCAGCTGAGGACCAGCCCTCCCATCCGAGGGCCTCATCTGCCACCCGTTGCCCCATTTATGGTTGGATTCGATGATCCCCAGGGTTTTTTCCAAGCTGAGTGATTCTAGGATTCTAGAACCAGCTCTGCTGCTGCCGTGATCAGCGAAGACCTTCACATGGCTCCTTGGGGGATGGAGATTTTGTCTGGTTTCTTTCTAAAAGTGAGGATGTCGTTATTGTAACCCACTGGGGAGGGAGGATTCCTGTCCCCAAATGCATGCACTGATTTACACCGGTAGCTGAGCCACCTCAGCTCCTTCTCTGAGGTCTGAGCCTCAACCTGTGTGTGAAGGGTGTGATTTTTCCTTCCCTACAGGAGGGCAGAGAGTGGTGCATCCGCAGTGGAAGAAATTCAAGGCAGAAGTTGCTGTGTTTGATGCAGAATAGAATCACTTTAATGAGAAATAGGCATTCAGGGAAAAGCATGGTAGAACATCAAGAATGGGAGCTGCAGGCAAGTCCTTCCACAATTGTTCTTCTGGGCTGGACAAAGGCCTACTTTATAAGCAAAATAAATTCTTTGTTTTACCCCACCCATTACACACACAGAGGGAAAAAATAAAGCTCCAAAGACCACGAGGAAAGGCTGAAGAGGGTAAGGATGGGCCGTGTGCTCCCGGCTCCACTGCCGGGGGTGGCAGTGACCAGGGCTTCACAACATCTCCTTTGGGACCACGGCTGAGGACCAAGGTCGGATCTCGCAGTTGCCGGTTATTCTTTGCTCAGGGGATGTTTCTGTAGGATTTAGCAGGGCCCACAGCTCCCACGGCGGTACCAGCCGGACCAGTAGGAGAAAGGGTTGCAGTTGCTAGAAGCGTAGCCTCTACCGTAGCCACACAGGCCCCCGTAGCCAAGAGAGCTCCCATAGCCCCACCGACCCCCATAGCCCAGGGAGGAGCCGTAGCCCCCGTAGCCCCACAGGCCCCCGTAGCCACCCAGGCCCCCGTAGCCCCCGTAGCCGTAGCCCCCGTAGCCCCCAAGGACGGGGACTCCAGCGGATCCCACGACGGCATCCTGGGGGAAGGAGCTGAGGATGGGGCCGGGCAAGGTGACGACGGTGGGAGGTGGCTGGATGATGGTGGTGGAGTCGGGGCACTGGCGGACGCAGGGCTCGTTGCAGCTGTCAGCCAGGGGCTGGGGGCGGTAGACGCCGCAGGCGGAGGAGGGATAGCACAGGTCGTAGCAAGACATCTCGAAGGGATGGAGGTGAGCTGCAACAACACACACCGGTGGGTTAGACCAAGTAGAAGGGACTGGCTGGGACTGGTCAGGTGGAGAAAGAGGAGGTTGAGGGGAGACCTCATCCCTCTCTCCAACTTCTGGAGAGGACGTTGTGGAGAGGTTGGGGCTGGTCTCTTCTCCCAGGGCATTAGCAATGGAAGGAGAGGGAAGGGCTTCACAGGTAGGGTTAGGCTGGCCATGAGGAAAGAATCCTTGAGAGAAAGAGTGGTCAGAGCCTGGACTGGGCTGCCCAGGGAGGGGGTGGAGTCCCCACCCCTGACTGTGTTTCAGAGTGGATGAGCTGTGGAGTTGGGGGATCTGGTGAAGGGGAGACCTTTGCAGAGTGGGGCTGATGGTTGGACTCTATGATCCCAAGGGTTTTTCCCAACCTGAATGATTCTCTGATTCTCTGCTCTTAGAAGACAAAGACTTCAAAATGTAAGAGTTTACAAGAAAGTAATGAGTCCGGTACAGGCTTTTGAATAAATAAGTTGATTCCCCACTTTGCCATCCCAATCCCTCTTTTCCAAAAAGCAGATTTTTTGAAAATTCTTTGGGTTTTGAGAATTTAGCTGTATTTCTACACATTAAACTAAAAACTGCGAAGCAAACCCAGAAAGATCAAAGTGACTTTGTCCAAGGGCATTTGATGAGTCAGTAGGAAAACTTGGATTTGGGTTCAGCAGGTTTTTATGAGATGTAGTTTGTATATAACTTAATTACAGTAGCTGCTTCTTCCCACTCACCCCAATTTTGCTGAGAGTTGTAGGAACAGCAGATTATAGGATTGTCATTGCCTGGATTGCTCAGGAAGCCAGTTGAGAAGACAATAAATGACAAACGGTGCTGTTATTACCCCAGTTCCCATCTCTGCAGTCACTGTATGGATACAGCCTGAACAGTTTCAGTATAAACAGCATTTTAGTCCCAGATGTCCTTCAAAAAGTTCATTCCAAATTGTTATTCCCAGGACAAACCAGTATTCCTTGGTAAGCCCAAGAATTCAGGCTTTATTCTCCTCCCTAAACTCAGTTATTTTTTCCAAAGGTGATTTTACCCTTCCTCACTCACAATGTCCTGCAAGTCCTTAGCAGGGTCACAGAATCCCAGAATCTCAGGGATTGGAAGGGACCTGGAAAGCTCCTCCAGTCCAATCCCCTGCTGGAGCAGGAACACCCAGAGCAGGGCACACAGGAACGCCTCCAGGCGGGGTTGGGATGTCTCCAGAGAAGGAGACTCCACCACCTCCCTGGGCAGCCCCTGCCAGGGTTCCCTCACCCTCACCCTGAAGAAGTTCCTCCTCATCTTGAGGTGGCACCTCCTCTCTTCCAGCTTGCACCCATTGCCCCTTGTCCTGTCATTGGATGTCACTGGGAAGAGCCTGGCTCCATCCTCCTGACTCTCACCCTTTCCATATTTATCAACACTAATGAGACCACCCCTCAGTCTCCTCTTCTCCAAGCTCAAGAGACCCAGCTCCCTCAGCCTTTCCTCATATAAGGGTCCTGAGGAAGAATAAAATAGAGCAAGAAAGGGAAGGACAGACAGGGAAGGACAGATCAGGACAACACACAGAGCTTTCTCGGATGCGTTGCTCGTTCATCTTGGGCTGCATGGATGGCTGGAGCAGTGACACCTGTATTAAACCTTCTACCTCATATGGGAATTTTGGAATAGGTTAAACCCATTGAAGTAAGAATCACGGAATCATAGAATATCTCAAGTCAGAAGGGACCCAGAAGGATTGGTGGATCCAACTCCTTGCTCCGCTCAGGACTACCTACATCTAGATGATATGACCAAGAACATCACCCAGTCACTCCGGTGTTTCCACCACAGAGGACTCCGGAGGGGTCCCCCACGTCAAATAGGTGCCACCCCTGAGCCAGCATGAGCCCCTCTGTCCCAAGGCAGTACAGATCCGCTCCCCGGTACGGATGGTGGACATCAACAGAAGTTTAAACTAGCAATGAAGAGAGATACTGATAGCACCAGAGAAGAATCAGACTTACCTGAGTCTCCAAGAAGCCAAGGGAAGTGTTTGGAAGAGCTATGGGAGAGAAGAGCTTTTATATCGGAGCAGCTGGAGGTGCAAAGTCGACACGGCGGGCCCGGCCCGATTTCAAACACGTGTAACCCATCCACATGATGAAATCACTGTCTTCCTTGTTGGAGTTTATGAGTCCTTTCAAATTTGTTTGTTGTAAGGACCTAAACATTACTTTAGATTACAGAGGATTCTTTCATCTTGTGACGACTCGGGGAAAATAAATACCAGGGATTAAGGCATTATTCCAGTCACTTCCCGGGAATTAGAACAGAAATTACCAAACCAGCTCCTCTCCTGTTCACACCTGGAGAGCGTCCCATGGGTTTATCATCTCTGGACGCGGCCCAGGGTCTCCATGTCTTTCTTGGAGTGAGTGGCCCAAAACTGAACACGGCACTCGAGGTGCGGCCTCACCAGAGCTGGGTAGGGGAGGCTGATCACCTCTCTGCTCCTGACGAAGGCCGGGATGCCGAATATTTTTGGCAGGATGCCGAATACTGAATGGGCCCGAGGAAACCTCAACTTGGTCGGTAGGAGTGGGTCCTCCGGTGCAAAAAATGGCCGTGTAAACTCGACAGCACTTGGAATGATTGGCCTTTGGTTCTCAGGAATTCATGGCCTCCTGCAACACACTCTTCTTGCTGCAAGCCATAAGTCCAGCAGAGGGCTGAGCTGGCAGTTTCTGCCAACAGGCCACAATTATGAATATGGAGCACACCACCACCCAAAACAAAGGCTGGTTCTTCCCTTGGTTTACAGGTGCATTATTTTAATACTGCAGACTCTACGCTGTACATTATCTCTAAATTATGAGGTGGGTTTCTCCACCTTTGAGGTGGTTAGAAGGTTTTTTGGGCAATAGTGTTTTCAAGCTTCCAGGGAGGAAGTCTTTTCGAACACCGCAAACTACCCACTAATGGTTTGAGAATGCATTCTTACAATTAGATTAAAGGCATGTACCTGGCTTCAGGTGCCTAGCAATTATGGAATGACATCACATTCAAATGGGTAAGTCAAGGTATTTGTGTCCTTGGTACAATCAAGGTCGTGGCTGAATATTCGGGATCTGTGCGCATCTTCAGGGTTTGGTTTTTGGGGTTATTTTCGATGAAATACGCACTTTTAAATAAAACACAGCATTTCATAAGCTGTGTAATCAGTGTACCTTTATCGTTCCCAGTTGCACATCAGACCAAAGAGGCAGAAGATTTGATCATTTTCTTGAGATGACACAGCTCTATCAGCGAGCAGCCCTTGCCCATGTAGATGATTTCTCTCTCTCTAGTGTGGGGTATCTCCAGGTCCATTTAGCAAACTGCCACCAGCCACGTTCCATTTGATTTCCTTTCTCCATAGCCTTCAGGATTGCCTCATCTGAAGATGAAACTAAAGCTGGATCCCTGAAGGGTTTGTATCAGGAGGCAGAAGACTGGAAAACGTGGGTCGCAAATGCCTCACAAAGGAAGTACCTTGTGGTATTGAGGGCAGAAAGGGTAAATAGCAGTTTGCCTCTGGCCTCCAAATTGGGTTGAAATACACCGAGAGAGACCTGTTAGAAAAATCTGAGTGGTTTAAGAGGATGTTCTACCTCTGCCTTTTGTTTCAAGTGGCCCAAAGGACTTGCCAGCTCTTGAGAAAAGGACGTGAAGGGTCATCCACAGCTGGATGCACGACAAAGAGAGCAAGAAGTGTTTCCCCAAGCCCCTCCTTCATTACACAGAATCAATCACAGAATGTCAGGGATTGGAAGGGACCTTGAAAGATCATCTGGTCCAATCCCCCTGCCAGAGCAGGAACCAGAATTGTGTTCAGGAGCAAAACCCAGAGAAAACCATCTAAGGCCCTACTGTGCCTTCCTTGGGGTGCAGTATCGGTCTTACATGAAGTACCCGAGGGTGCAAACGATGAAGATAAAGATGAGGACCCCAGAGCTGCTCTAAGGAAACCCCTTTTACCTCCAGGTGTCCTATGGGTTTAATGGAAATCTTCGTGCTCGTGAGGTGCCCGCAGCCACGCAGTGACCTGCCGTTAATAATGGAGAAGCCGAGGAAGAGCGTGAGCGCAATTCTTCTTCTTCGCGCCAAGGATGCGAACGGAACGATAAGAGGAATGAAGATGACAGGCAACCATTCGAGATGAAAGAGGCTTCTGTGATGAAATCCACCGATCATCTTTCACGAGACTTTGAACCAACAAATTGAAACAAACAGTCAGCAAAAAACCTGGAGGACCTACGCGTCGCATTTAGTGCTGGGTTTGCCCCAATTATGCTCATGCACAAATTGCACCTTAGGTGATCCCCATGATCCAGGGAACTGTATAAAAGCTCTCCCAACTCAGGGCTCTTCACTCCACTCCGCTCCACTCCGCTTTGCTTGCTTTATTCACCTCCGTGAACAGGGTAAGTAGCACTTGACGCGATCTCTTTCCTAAACTCTGAGTATCTCTATCCTGCCGGTGTTAGTTAAGGTTGGGATAACCCATGAGTATCCCCAAATTCTTCATAGAATCAGATAGGTTGGAAGAGACCCTTGGGATCATCAAGTCCAACCATTGGGGAGACCTCATCACTCTCTACAACTGCTTGAAAGGGCACTGTAAGGAGGTTGGTGCTGGTCTCTTCTCAGGGACAATGAGGGATAGAAGGAGAGGGAATGGCTGCAAGCTGCAGCAGGGGAGGGTTAGGCTGGCCATGAGGAAAACGTTTTTCCCAGCCAGAGTGGTCAGTCAGTGGAATCAGCTGCCCAGGGAGGTGGTGGAGTCCCCATCCCTGACTGTGTTTCAGAGTAGATTGGATGTGGTGTTGAGGGATCTGGTGTAGGGGAGAACTTGTAGAGTAGGGCTGATGGTTGGACTTGATGATCCCAGGGGTCTCTGCCAACCTGAATGATTCTGTGATTCTATGATTTCATGATGTTGGGTTATTTCACCATGATTTTATTTTTCTTATTCGGTGTTGGACACCCATGTATTCGGACTTCAAATGGTAAAACTAGGTTTTTCAATAATTATTGCTTCTTGCTGATGCAAAGTTGAGCTTTCAAAGCAGCTTCCTAAGCATCAGCAGAAGGCTTGTTCAGCAAGTAGGAGTTCTTTAAGGATCTTGCATGTAGGTTCTTGATATGTGTCTATGTATATGTTTGTATTTGTTGAGGGGGTTGGACTAGATGATCTCCAAAGGTCCCTTCCAACCCCGTATCATGCTCTGGTTGTGTGATTAGCTATAGAAAGTACTTGAAAACAGAGATGAAACTAGGAAATTCTAACCTACCCTTTACATTGTCCTTGCTTTGAGTGGGGAGTTGGACTCGGTGACCTCCAGAAGTCTCTTCTAATCTAATATTTTATTGGCTCTAGTGGGAAAAAAAAAATACTGTTCACAAATGGTGTTGATTCCTAGTCCCTTCACAGGTTTTTCTTTTAGAGTGGACCAGATCCTGTGGCAAAAATCTCTCTGAACAGCTCAGATCCCATCACTGCTCTCTCTGGAGTAGAACCCAGCCCTAGATAGCCGAGTGTACCGGTTTTCCCATCTGGGAAACCAAACAATCTTTTCACCCACCCCGTGACTCTCAAGCTACTTTGCAAGCATTTCAGGGCAGGGAATGCCTTATTTAATCCACATTTATAGCAGGCTGAGCACACTGGGAGTGTGATTGTAGCTGTTGCTTCTGGAAGCACGTTAGAAGCCAAGATGCTGGAGTTGTTCTTCCAGTTACCCATGAATTTAGCACACGAGCTTCGGTGGCTGTCAGGTTACACTGCTGTGCTTTGGCTGATAGAAAACAGACAGACTTTTTAGGGAGGGATTTCCAAAAGGGAGAGATGTCACACAGGAAATATCGAGGAGAAGGCAGGACGATTGAGACCCGGAACGATAAAGCTGTTCTTCTGGTCCCTTCAGCCGACTCTCAAACTCTTTTTTTCTCACTGAATTTGTGCCTTTCGCCAACTCCTCGGTGTGTGTTGCAGCTCACCTCCACCTTTCAGAGAGTTTTCAAAAAATCTGCTTTTTGGAAAAGAGGGATTGGGATGGCAAAGTGGGGAATCAACTTATTTATTCAAAAGCCTGTACCTGACTCATTACTTTCCTGTAAACTCTTACATTTTGAAGTCTTTGTCTTCTAAAAGCAGAGAATCAGAGAATCATTCAGGTTGGGAAAAACCCTTGGGATCATAGAGTCCAACCATCAGCCCCACTCTGCAAAGGTCTCCCCTTCACCAGATCCCCCAACTCCACAGCTCATCCACTCTGAAACACAGTCAGGGGTGGGGACTCCACCCCCTCCCTGGGCAGCCCAGTCCAGGCTCTGACCACTCTTTCTCTCAAGGATTCTTTCCTCATGCCCAGCCTAACCCTACCTGTGAAGCCCTTCCCTCTCCTTCCATTGCTAATGCCCTGGGAGAAGAGACCAGCCCCAACCTCTCCACAACGTCCTCTCCAGAAGTTGGAGAGAGGAATGAGGTCTCCCCTCAACCTCCTCTTTCTCCACCTGACCAGTCCCAGCCAGTCCCTTCTACTTGGTCTAACCCACCGGTGTGTGTTGTTGCAGCTCACCTCCATCCCTTCGAGATGTCTTGCTACGACCTGTGCTATCCCTCCTCCGCCTGCGGCGTCTACCGCCCCCAGCCCCTGGCTGACAGCTGCAACGAGCCCTGCGTCCGCCAGTGCCCCGACTCCACCACCATCATCCAGCCACCTCCCACCGTCGTCACCTTGCCCGGCCCCATCCTCAGCTCCTTCCCCCAGGATGCCGTCGTGGGATCCGCTGGAGTCCCCGTCCTTGGGGGCTATGGGGGCTACGGCTACGGGGGCTACGGGGGCCTGGGTGGCTACGGGGGCCTGTGGGGCTACGGGGGCTACGGCTCCTCCCTGGGCTATGGGGGTCGGTGGGGCTATGGGAGCTCTCTTGGCTACGGGGGCCTGTGTGGCTACGGTAGAGGCTACGCTTCTAGCAACTGCAACCCTTTCTCCTACTGGTCCGGCTGGTACCGCCGTGGGAGCTGTGGGCCCTGCTAAACTCAGCAGGAAAATCCACTGAATAATGTCCACGTGAAAAAGAAGATGCAGATTCACCCCAACCCCAGAGCTGGGACGAGTGACAGCTTTGGGCAAGTGCTCACTGGTCCTGTTCCCTGCGGTGACTTCTACACGCTCTGCACCTCTCCCATGTTCCCCTTCTCTCCTGATACCCGCCCGGGTTCAGCTCCTTGGCATCTTCTGCTTTCTCGTCCTCGTGGCTGAATGCAGTGAGACACTTAACAGCACCTTTTTCAAACTGCATCTGGCTGCCACCTTGGGTAGACGTTCTTGATATTCCAGTGTATTTCTCTTCTTTCCATTCTCATTAAAATTCTGCAGCATCATTCAAAATAAGCGTGTTTGTGGTTTTGCGCTCCTTCTCTGCGTGGAATTTGCCAGCTTCTTCTGGAGAAGGCTGCCTGTGGTACCTATGGCTGCTATCCTGTGGTACCTATGGCTGCTATCCTGTGGTACCTATGGCTGCTATACTGTGGTGAAAGTCTCCATGAGGAGCCCTTGCTCCACGGGGGTTGCAACCACAGGGTTGCAACAAGACGGTCACCGACGTGCTGGGTGTAGGGGAAGAGCAGCCTTCTGTCCGCATCGCTGCATTGGAGTCCCCCTCCATGAGTTTGTGAGATCATTCTTTGGACTACAAGTGACCACTCACCCTCTGAAAGTGAAGATCTTCCTTCTTCCCCTGCAGCCTCCCCAGCCCAGTGGTCAAACGAATCATTTCACTGCCCCAGCTCTTGGTGGAAGGTCGGTGACCAATATTACAGAATCATAGAATCATATAGGTTGGAAGAGACCCTTGGGATCATCAAGTCATGTAGTATGGTCCAGGACAGAAGGGGCCTCTAGGATCATCTGGTCCCACCTCCACCAGTCTAGGCCCATGCTCTTTCATTGTCTCACTCTCCAAAATACACCTCCAAAATCACAATAACTACCATGTCCATAACTTCCTGGTCTCTCTGATTGAGTTCCTGGGTTTGGGAATCCATTGGTTCTGTTTAAGTTGTGTTATTAAACATAAATAGGAATTTCTGTAAATACTATAGAGGTAGAGAACAAAACCACCGCACCCCACGTGGTGTATCTTTGTGGGTGATCAGTAAAGCACGTAACCAGCTCCTCATTCAAGCAGATGTTTATCTCACAAGATAGTTTTCTTTATGTGGTTCAGCTGCCAAAATGATCTCAGGCTATGGATTTTGCTACAGTAAGAATTAGGGCTAAACACACCGTATTGGAGTTCAGGGAACACCCGACCAGCAGCCAAGAGCAGAATATGGAGAAAGAAAGGCAAGAGCTGCTGCTCATGCCCAGGGCCACTTTCTGTAAGTGGGCAGTGCAGACAGCCCTCTTCTCAGCACTCATTCCCTAAAAAAAAATCAGCAATAAATCTGCCTTTTATGTGTTTTGATTTAGTTGTCTCTGGTAAATCGAATCACTCTTCCAGCAAGAGCTGCAGCTTCCACAGTGCTATCAAAACAACAGCCAGGAGGGATGTTCTACTGGCTGCCAGGACCTCAAAACCTGGAAGAAAAATCTGTCCTGATAAAGACTACGATAACAACAGCTCCAGCAAAAAAATGGAGCCCTCAAGCACAGGTACTAACAGAGATCCCACTACAATGTCCTGGAGGAAGGAATGTTTGGGCTGGAAGGTGGTGACACCACCTTGGGCTGGATGGTGTCTGAGCCAATGCCCTCAGGTCAGAGCGGTCAGCTCCTTCCAGCTCTTGGCACCAGCCATGAGTTGGCCAACTGGAGACATGACTAAGCATTGGCATAACACAGCATGAGTTCCCCTGGGATAGGGGGAAAAGGCAAGATCTCATGGAGAAGGGAAGGACACAGCAGTCAGGACCTTCTGGAACACTAACTGAGTTCCAGATCCACCTCACCTCACTGTAGCCACCCCACCAAGATCTACTTTCTGTGGAGGGCGTAGTTCCTCAACTTTGTATAAGCCCTGTAAGAAAAATGGTTTCCAGGTGATGGTTAATGATTGCTCAGTGGAAACAGGGGAATGTAGAAGGCCACACGCTTCCTCAGACAGTTGGAAGACCAAGCAATTAATTAGGAAGAGGACATACCCTCTGGTAACCACAGCTGTGATTGTGGCTGTTGTGGGGCAAGAAAGCCATCTGTAGGGCTACCAGTGGGGTTTTGGTACCTGTTTAGCAGATTATAACCCTGAGGTTTGGGCTAGTGGAAAGTAGAGAGCTCCTGTACAATCTGGTGTGGGAAACACCAGCTTAGCCCTTAGAGCCTGTGGATGACATTGCCTCCTCGTACATGACCAAAGAGATTAACTTAAATTTACAGAGAAAGAACAGCTTGATGTCTAGAAACCAGCTGGCTCCGGGAAGAAGGTGGTACGAGAAGTAAAGAGAAGGCAGTTGCCAGGAGGGACTTTCTATACGTTTCCCCCAAGCGCCTGAAGAACCCGGGCCCGCCGTGAGCGCCGGCCCACATTTATCACCCAGGGTTCACCTCCAAATGACGAAACCTCTTGGCCCAATATTGGTGTTTGTTAGTTGATCCAAATTCTCACGCTGCACGAAATGCACATTACAAAAGAAGAGTTTCTTTCATCTTAGCACTTAATTGGCAAGATTCTTTCCTGGTAACGTTCCATTAAACACATTAGAATGACAGGAGGAATTATTGCTGCTTCATTTATTTATCTCTTTTTTTTTTTTGGTTTGTTTTTATTGGGTGACATAATGACGGTGGCTCAAGTGTTAATCATAATTGCCATCTGCTTCATATGCAGGTTTTCTTTCCATCCTTCCTTGCCCGTGCTAGATAAAGCACAATCGACAGAAAACACGGTTTTGTCTTGTGAAATCAGCAGCCCTTGCGTGGAGTCATAGAATCATAGAATCATTTAGGTTGGAAGAGACCCCTGGGATCATCAAGTCCAACCATCAGCCCTACTCTACAAGTTCTCCCCTACACTAGATCCCTCAACACCACATCTAATCTGCTCTTAAACACAGTCAGGGATGGGGACTCCACCACCTCCCTGGGCAGCTGGTTCCACTGACTGACCACTCTCTCCGTGAAAAATTTTTTCCTAATGTCCAGCCTAACCCTACCCTGCTGCAGCTTGCAGCCATTCCCTCTTGTTCTGTCGCTCATTGCCCGTGAGAAGAGACCAGCACCAATATCTCTACAGTGCCCTTTCAAGCAGTTGTAGAGAGTGATGAGGTCTCCCCTCAGCCTCCTCTTCCTCAGACTAAACAACCCCAACTCCCTCAATCGATCCTCATAAGCCTTGTTTTCCAGTCCTCTCACCAGCTTTGTTGCCCTCCTCTGTACTCGCTCCAGCACCTCGATATCTCTCTTGTGCTGAGGTGCCCAGAACTGGACACAATACTCAAGGTGTGGCCTAACCAGTGCTGAGTACAGGGGGACAATCACCTCCCTACTTCTGCTGGTCACACTATTCTTTATGCAAGCCAGGATGCCATTGGCCTTCTTGGCCACCTGGGCACACTGCTGGCACTGGAGTCGGAGTGAAGAGCTGGACAGGATCACCCTGAGCTTGTCAGGGGCAAAAAAAATAAATCAAAAGATAGATTGCAAAGGGCTCTCTAAAACAACCCAGTCCCATTCCTTGTCTCCTGGACTACCCGGTTGCTCCGTTTCTTCGTGTTTTAGAGGTAAATTCATCAGCCACGACAAAGGCAAGCCGTCCCTCAGCCAGATTACAGGCAGCTCGTTAGACTGCGGGGTGGTGGGACTAGATGACCTTAGAGGTCCCTTCTGGCCTGGACCATTCTATGATTCTATGGTTTGAAGGAAGCCAAGCCTGTGTTTAACACACAGAAGCAAGACCTTCTGTGTAGACCACGCACAAGTTAGAGCTGGCAAGTCCTGGGAAAAGCTTTCACGGGATGAGCTAAAAGAACAGGAAATGTCAGAGGAGAGAAGAAGATCAGCTGAAATCCCAAGGTCAGAAGCTCACCAGCTGGTAAAGGGAACAGGAAGAGTGCACTTGAGCAGCAATATCTAATAAATATATTTCAAAAGGCTGAGCTGCTGGAATCTAACCACACACTAGTGACGCGGCGCTTCATGCGGAAACTGCTGAGGAGGGTTTGGGAAGAGCTTAAAAACACTCACAAAAGAGGTTTGAGCCCCCTGTGGGAGTGTTACTGCTCTTGTGATCCCCTAGGGCCGTCACAAAGCTGGGGACTGGGGGGT
>VZTM01033452.1:12885-32889 GCA_013400555.1 Jacana jacana | reverse complement strand
GAAAGAACCTCATCATTTGCCTAGAAATTCTGGGAGAAAAGTTGTAAAATGACAAAGCCATTGGTCAGCAAACGATGGTTTCTGAGGCTGGACCGGGCGCTGCTTATTAGGCAGGATTTGGGAAGAGGGTGATATGGGTGGGACACACCTCATCAAACCTTCCCTGCTTAAAAGCTGGGTGTTTTTCAGCTGAGCTCGTCCAGCCCTGGAGTCAATGAGAGGTAAAATTGTCAGGTTTCGAGGGTGAAACCAGGAAGGGAAGTGTCTGGGATGGGATGAATTGCCTTGCCGAAATTCTTGTCCCACCCCACTAAGTATTGGGGAAGGCTGAGTAATTTCAAATGACAAAGCACTCGAGACCTTGGCAGGGAAAACTGGGCTCTGAAACAACAGACATTCTGCAGGACATGTCCTGCTGACCAGGGGGGTAAGGGCCTAACGTCAGGAAAGAAAAAAGAGGGGGAAAAAAAAGAGAAATCCAGAGTTGCAATAACTATTCCGTGGATAATTCCAACCATTTTTCCTGCTGCTTCCCCAGTAACGCAGGAATAAGCACCGAAAAACCATTTGTGTGACATCCACCAGCTGCCATCCCTTTGGGAAGGTGGCAGGGGAGATGAAAGGGCAAGCTGCACCCCATCACGGTGATGAAAAGACACAGAGTGAGTGACTGACTGGACAGAGAGACATCGTTTTGGGAAGAAACTGAGAAATTTGTGTCTGCTTCACCGCTGCCTCGTGTTGCGTCCCTCGTTGGAGCTCTGCCATGTCAGCTACAAAGATGATGGGTTCTAGGCCCCTCAGTTCCAGAAGGAAAGGGAACTGCTGGAGAGAGTCCAGGGCAGGGCTACCAAGATGCTGGAGGGAGTGGAGCATCTCCCAGAGGAGGAAAGGCTGAGGGAGCTGGGTCTCTTGAGCTTGAGAAGAGGAGACTGAGGGGTGACCTCCTGAATGTTGATAAATCTGGAAAGGGTGAGTGTCAGGAGGATGGAGCCAGGCTCTTCCCAGTGACATCCAATGACAGGACAAGGGGCAATGGGTGCAAGCTGGAACAGAGGAGGTGCCACTTCAATATGAGGAGGAACTTCTTCATGGTGAGGGTGAGGGAACCCTGGCAGGGGCTGCCCAGGGAGGTGGTGGAGTCTCCTTCTCTGGAGACATCCCAAACCTTCCTGGAGGCATTCCTATGTGCCCTGCTCTGGGTGTTCCTGCTCCAGCAGGGAGGATTGGACTGGAGGAGCTTTCCAGGTCCCTTCCAACCCCTGAGATTCTGGGATTGTGTGACGTGGAGGTACCAATCTGTTTGCATTTGCAGCCATCCCACGCTGCTGACCCCGCGAGATAATCTCTGCGTGTCTTTGCAGATTCTGGGTGATGAATAAGGAAACAATTAATTAATTATTTTTAAAAAATGCTGATATCCCTTCAGGGAAAACTTCAGCCTTTGGTTTAAGCACCTTTTCTAGGGCTGAAATGCTGTTTTCTGCTGATCTTGCCAAGCAGCCAGGAGAACTCCTAAATCAAAGCCCATGAGACAACGTCTGCCATTACCACGGGTCCGGGTGCTTTGGTGGCTGTGGGTGGGAAAGGGCTGAGGAGGTGCCTTCCACCCCGCTGCAGATTGCCTTGCAAAACACCTGAGCCAATTACATTGCAGCCTTGATCTGAAGCCCTTTAGATCCAAACACCTACGATGACAAGGAGGTTATATTGCTCTGATTAAAATCGCCCAGGGAAGCTAATGAAGGGAGAGCTAAATAGCTGGAACCAGTTTAATTCCTCCTTGCCATGCCAGCCAGCTGGGTGGAATGATACCAGCCACCAGGCTGGGTCAATTAGGCTTCAAGATGAAAGAGAACTGGGAGCTGGAATGTGCGTATCCTGCTCTTCAGAGACTTGGGCTTGATTTTGCAAACAGAAGGGTTTCGTCACTTTGGGAAGTCACACACATTTACAATTTGGGGCTGGTTGGGGATTATGACTTCATGTGCGTGCCTCAGCCCCCNATCCGAGGTGCTGGATAAAAGGAGCAGCGACGCAGACCCAGTCCATCGCTCTCTCTTCACTCTCCTCTCCAGCAGGTAAGTCTGATGCTGTTTCTTTCCCTTCTCGCTGCCAGAACGTCTTCTCACAGCACCTTAGGTTCCTGCTCACTGCCATTAGGCTGGAGTTTTTTAGGGCTATTCTCCATTCTCTTTCTTTTTCAAAAAATTTTTCTGAGTGGTGCTACCGGTAGGATTTTGGAGTCAAGAGCAGGGTTTGAGGCATTTGTTTCTCTGGGATTCCTGTTTGGGCTTTCTGGTACTGTTAGCAGACTGAAAATGCAGGGTGGTTCAAGCTTTAAAATGCAGAATTCTCTGCTCTTTCACTTAAAGACTGAAGCAGAGAGACATGCCCATACCTGGAGCCGTTTGATCACCCAGCGTTAGCCACGACTGGGGGGAATTTTCATTGCAGGATAGTCCTAGCTTGTATTGCCTTTGTTATGGACAGGTAAAAACTAAACCCTGCTCATTTTCAAGCCAAGCTGCTTCCCCCAGACGCTGGTGGTCTGATCCAACCTGTTTGTCAGATGTCCCTTTGTAAATCTGGAGCCGGATTAGACGGTTCAGTGACTTCATTCTCTGCGTTTCAGGGCTATTTTATGAGCAAAATAACCTTTCCTCCCCTTTCCCTCCCTCCTCCCCCCCTTTCTTTTTTTTACTAGAAAATGTGCTAAAACACGAGCTTTTGTGACCAGGCATTGAGCTGAAATTATAGTTTGCAAGCTGTATTTTTATCTGGTGAAGGAAATGGGCTCCTTAAATTTTACCTGCCTGCTCCGTGCTCCGGGTGAAATTACACTCCTGTGCCAAGAAATCTGCAGATAGGAGTATTTCACAGATAGGAGTATTTCACAGGGTATATGTACTTCTTACAGCACCTACACGGAGGCTTTCCTCAGGCTCAGATGCCCTGGGGGTTTTAGCAGAGGGATTACAGAGATTAAGAGATCGTAGAACTAGAAAGGAAGGACTGAAAGCATATTACCCCAAAGAGCTTGAAAAGAAGCAGGGAGCCCCAAAAAAAAAGCCCAAAAGGAGGAGGAAATGTGCAGTTCAAGCAGGGTTCTTGGTTCCATCCCATCTCTCCCAGTCCAAAATCTGCTTCTGACCCCTTCGGTGTAAGGAGGACATCAGCTCATGCAGCTTCTGGCTTCCAACCCACCTCCACCAGGGAGGAGTTGTAGTAAAAACCCCTGTGCTGCCGACTCTGATCCCTGGGGAGGGAACAGGAATATCTTTTTTAGAAGAAAGAAGCAGCGATTTCGGCAGTCTTGGCAGATGGGACCAGTGCAGGGGTTGCTGGGATGGAGAAGATGGGAGCATTCTTCTCTGGAGACATCCCAAACCCGCCTGGAGGCGTTCCTGGGTGACCTGCTCTGGGTGTTCCTGCTCCAGCAGTGGGATTGGACTGGAGGAGCTTTCAAGGTCCCTTCCAATCCCTGAGATTCTGGGATTCTGTAATCCCAGCTGACAGGGGAGTTTGTGAACAGCGTCACCGAATTTTCCTGGTGCATCTGGGGATCATTTCTCCTGCTCCCCAGCCACCCAGCACCAAACCTTGGCCTGCGGTTCCCGGAGACCTCGTGCTTTAACACAGCTCTTTGCTCTCTCTTTCAGGATCCCCTTCATCCTTGGCAAAGAAAGATGTCTTGCTACGACCTGTGCCCCACCACCAGCAGCGTCGCCTGCCCCCAGCCCGTCGCTAACAGCTGCAACGAGCCCTGTGTCCGCCAGTGCCCCGACTCCACGGCCTTCATCCAGCCGCCCCCTGTGGTGGTCACCTTCCCCGGCCCCATCCTCAGCTCCTTCCCCCAGCAAGCCGTGGTGGGCTCCTCCGGAGCACCCGCCTTTGGGGGCAACCTGGGGCTGGGGGGCCTCTACGGCGCTGGGAGCCTCTACGGCTCTGGGAGCCTCTACGGCTACGGGGGCTCTCTAGGATACGGCTCCCAGTATGGATATGGGAGTTCAGCCCTCTCCACGCTTGGCAGCGGGTACTGCAGCCCATACACCTACCGCCGGTCCAGCCGCTTCCTCCGCAGCAGCTGTGGACCCTGCTAGAGGCAGCGGAGGGGTCTCAGAAGAAGGTCCCAACGCAGAGCAATGAAGATGGGGAAGGGAGTTGAGCGTTCCCACAGCCCTGCGACGGAGCTACTGCCACTTAGCATTTCTGATCTTGCTTCCACTTTTTGTTTACCCTTCAGTTTCTGTCGTTGCCTGTTCTGGCTTCCCCCGTGTTTTTTAAACCACCTGATGGAGAACCAGCCCGTTCCATGTGGATGTCACTCCCGATGACAAGCACCTTCAGCAGCGGCTGCCCACCAGGCAGCGGGAAGCCAGCTGAGGACAGCGATACCTCTGAGCAGGACATTTGTTGGGTGTTCTCTGACACTGCCTGGAAACAGATTTTTTTTTTCCTCTTCTGCCATATCTGGCTTTGCAAAAATAAGCATTTCTTGCTCATTAAAGTTTTGTTGCATCACACAGCAGCCTTCTGCTTTCCCTTCCTCCCTCCATCCCCAGCTTGGCAGGGGTGGTATCTTCCCACCGGTGGGACCAAGCAGCTCACTGGGTGCTCCTGCAGAACCTTTTTTAGCACCTTTAGGCTGAATTTACACAGTGTCACCAATATTTCCATAATGACTCTCTGGAGCAGCAGGTTTCCACCCTTGGAAGCTCTGAAAAGTTTAAAATAACGGAGTGTCTTAACTTCTGGTCCCTGAACATCATCTCAGTGGGGTTGCACATCCAATGGGGGAACTGGGGGTTCCCAGCATGCCCATGCCCACAAATGCCACCAAGGTGCTGCCCAGCAGAGCGCGTTCCAAGCATAGATTTGTACCTGTAAATCATGGAATCAGGGAATTGTCATGGTGGGAAGGGAGCTCTGGAGATCCCCCAGCCCCAACTCCTTGCCAAAGCGGGGCTGCCCAGAGCACAGCACTCAGGGCTGCAGCCAGGCCTTGAAGGTCTCCAGAGAAAGGGGACTCCACACCCTCCCTGGGCAGCCTCTGCCAGGGCCCTGCCACCCTCAACTCAAACAAGTTCCTCCTCGTGTTGAGACGGAACTTCCCATGTCCCAGCTTGTGCCCAGTGCCCCTTGTCCTGTCCCTGGGAACCACTGGGAAGAGTCCACCTCCATCCTCCTTCAACGCACCCTTCAGACCCTTCTGAGCAGGAAGAAGGTCTCCCCTCAGCCTTCTCTTCTCCAGGCTGAAGAGTCCCAGCTCTCTCAGCCTTTCCTCACCAGGGAGATGATCCAATCCCTCCAGCGTCTTTCTTGCCCTACACTGTTCTCTGTCTCTCTTGAACTGGGAAACCCAGAACTGGGTGCAGGATCCCAGTTGTGGCTTCACCAGTGCCAAGCAGAGGGGGAGAACAACCTCCCTCCACCTGCTAATACTTATTCCTCCTTGCACTCATCAGCCTTTCCACCCCAGTACGACAGAGGAACAACCCCTGTTCCCTCTAAGAAAGAACTGTCTCAGGAGCCAGTCTGGGTTTGGTAATTTTGGCTGAAACCATGACAAGTATACAGGAGATGGGAAATTTCACAGGTCATGGAATCACAGAGTCGTGGAATGGTTTGGGTTGGAAAGAAGTTTTAAAGACCAGTTAGTCCACAGGCAGGGACATCTTTCACTGGAACATGGTGTCCAACCTGACCCTGAGTGGGTGGCTTCAGGATTCAAGACACGGCTCATTATAATTTCTTTTATTCTGGAGCGAGTACAGAGGAGGGCAATGAAACTGGTGAGAGGCCTGGAGAATAAGGCTTATGAGGATGGATTGAGGGAGTTGGGGTTGTTTAGTTTGAGGAAGAGGAGGCTGAGGGGAGACCTCATCCCTCTCTACAACTGCTTGAAAGGGCATTGGAGAGAGGTTGGTGCTGGTCTCTTCTCAGGGGCAATGAGTACTAGAAGGAGAGGGAATGGCTGCAAGCTGCAGCAGGGGAGGGTTAGGCTGGCCATGAGGAAAAAGTTTTTCCCACAGAGAGAGTGGTCAGTCAGTGGAATCAGCTGCCCAGGGAGGCGGTGGAGTCCCCATCCCTGACTGTGTTTCAGAGTAGATTGGATGTGGTGTTGAGGGATCTGGTGTAGGGGAGAACTTGTAGAGTAGGGCTGATGGTTGGACTCCATGATCCCAAGGGTCTCTGCCAACCTGAATGATTCTATGATTCTATGATTTTCTAAGTAAAAAGGGAGAATGAGGTAAAAAGAAAAAAGATAAAAAAGAAGATTCCTTTCTTCAGGTTTCTCTGACAGAGCATTTTATTTCAAACACCTGAAACCTTCGAGGTGGGATACTCCAACTGCAAAACCGGTGAAAGGTAGACTGCGAGGAGCCACTTTGCTAATTCCTCCTGAATCCAACCCTGGAAGGAAGCTGGCACTCAGCAGGGCATATTTCGGGTTCTGTTATGCTGAGCCATTGCACCTGCAGGCTATTGACTGGTGGTGAGAGTCTGAACAACCTAGAAAACCATTAGGCCCTGGTAGTGACTAAATATGTGGTGAACCCGCCTATTTAAATCAGCCAAGAAAGGCTTAACTCCCACAGATACCTGTCTTGAAGTGTAATTTAGTGCGTGGGGAGGACACACACTTGAGGCTGTGTTTCCAACACCTTTATGAAGCAACTTCTGATTGCATCTCGTTTACCTTGTACTGGGATATAAACACATGCTCAGAGCACGTTCAGACAAGAGAGAGCACGCAGTGACCTCTGTAGTTCAACATGAGACACTGAGATTTCCTTTGTTGCTTCCTTGCTCTTGATGATGACTTGTTTCCCAGACAAGAGGAACAGGGGCCGGAGTTGCAGGTGCTAACTGTCAGCAGCCTGGACTCCCCATGGCTGGCCAAGAACTGCAGGACACCTCACAGTTAGACCTGATCTGCTTGAAGATGTCCCTGCTCATTGCAGGGGGGTGAATTAGAAGACCTTTAAAGGTCCTTTCCAACCCAAACCGTTCTATGATTCCGTGTGAACCCTGTGTTGCAGTGGCCAACGAGCCATCAGAGTCTCAGCACTGCTTCCAGATAACCATGGACTCTCCTTCTTTGGAGATATTCAAAACCCTCCTGGATGTGTTCCTGTTCAACCTCCTTCTGGGTGAACCTGCTTTGGAAAGGGGGGGGAAGGACTAGATGATCACCAAAAGTCCCTTCCAACCTCGACTGTTCTGTGATGGGGATAATCACCAACTGGTGTTCCTCCCATCTCGTATCTGCATGTGGCGTGACCTGGGATGTGTTGGGTCTGCTAGTGAAGCTATTTCTCTTCTCACCTACTCTGTTCATCTGTGATTTCACTTCCACGAAGGTGAAACCCAAGTTCAACCTGCCAGGCATTTGGGAAGTGGCAGATTGCTGATCTGGAGCACTGGAAGGCAGCTGAAGGCCTGTCCTTTGGTGTTTGCTCTGGTCTGTGGTCGTGGCACGCAAATTCAGGCTGGCAGATAAGAATCAGCAACGTTCCTGCCCTCCAAGGGACAGTCTGTGCAGGTCACTTGACCGAACAGAGGTGTTGTGGAGGGCTAGGTCTTCAAGTGCCACGCCAAGTCGGCAATGAATACCAACTACAGGGATGTATTTATGGTCCAAGCTCTAACTTCTAGCTCCCACGTGTGCCTTTCCTGCAGTATGACAAGTACGTCGGCAGAGCAGCTTCATCCAGGTCTGCTGATGACACCTACATGGGAGGCTGACTTACTGCACCCTTGCACCGCAGCAGGAGGAGCTGGCTGCTGCTACATGTCCGGTGCAAGATGGGTAATTCTGCTGTTGTGTGTGGGATGATGACAAAGATCTCGAAAAGAGAACTTCTGTAGTCGTCAGCACTGTAGTGCTGCATCTTGAAAGCATCTGGTCTGGTCGCGTTAGAGCTCTGTGGACCTAGTCCTAGCGACCCTGAGAACAATCCTGCAGCCCATTGGAGCATGGAGGATGCATGAATCATGGAATCACAGATTCTTCAAGGTTGGAAGGGACCTTTGAGATCATTGAGTCCAACCATGAGAACAAGGAGCCATGAAAATAAGGCTGAGCCTTCAGACACATCCCGACAAGAAAGAGGTGTTGCATGGCTACCTCGTTGTAACCTCATCTCATTTCACTTGGTTTTACAAGTGAAGTCACACCTCCAAACTCTTTGAAGTTCGTTACCACATACCTGATCTTGCCCAAACAAATTTCTGCAGCGTGAGATGGGGGTTTGCCCAGAACAAACCTGCTCAAGCAGGGGGCAGTCTGGCAAGTGCGTTGCCGGTATTCCCAGGAAGAGCTTCTAGAAGTGCTGAACAGCCTCTGATGTCTGGTCCATCCTGGTTGGCATTGCAAGCTTAGGACGGGGTGGGCACCTCTTAATAGCTGTGCTAGTTGTATGAAAACTTCACCAGTAGAATAAGAGCTCTACAGGACATACTGGGCAGGCTGGAACCACGCTGCCATTGAATGGAGAAGTCAACGTGGTCGACGGCTTTGGAGTCCCCCATCCAAGAGTGCATCTCACATGACAAGAAGGCCAAGGGCATCCTGGCTTGCATAAACAATAGTGTGACCAGCAGCAGCAGGGAGGGGATTGTCCCCCTGTGCTCAGCACTGGGGAGGCCACACGTTGAGTGTTGTGTCCAGTTCTGGGCACCTCAGCACAAGAGAGATCTGGAGGGGCTGGAGCGAGGGCAGAGGAGGGACACGGAGCTGGTGAGAGGCCTGGAGAATAAGGCTTATGAGGATGGATTGAGGGAGTTGGGATTGTTTAGTTGGAGGAAGAGGAGGCTGAGGGGAGACCTCATCCCTCTCTACAACTGCTTGAAAGGGCACTGTAAAGAGGTTGGTGCTGGTCTCTTCTCACGGGCAATGAGCGATAGAAGGAGAGGGAATGGCTGCAAGCTGCAGCAGGGGAGGGTTAGGCTGGCCATGAGGAAAAAGTTTTTCCCAGCAAGAGTGGTCAGTCAGTGGAATCAGCTGCCCAGGGAGATGGTGGAGTCCCCATCCCTGACTGTGTTTCAGAGTAGATTGGATGTGGTGTTGAGGGATCTGGTGTAGGGGAGAACTTGTAGAGTAGGGCTGATGGCTGGACTCGATGATCCCAAGGGTCTCTGCCAACCTAAATGATTCTGTGATTCTATGATTCTATGACGGGGGTGGAATTCATCTCATCTGGTAATGCAGCACACCCAGATTGTACTGGTGCATCTGCTACACCCTAGGAGGAGCCAAAAACCAGCACCTGAGTGGATGAGCCACCTGAGAGAGGAAGAGGATGCAATGAAAAAGGAGTAACTGCCAACAAGGCAGGCTTGAGTAGCCCTTTCTGCTTGAAGAACAGTATTTTGAAGTTCTTAGGAAGTAATATTTATGCCTTGGTATGTCTACGCTTCAAGCCAAAAAAAGGATGACTGCTGTTGACCTTCACACGTCAAATTCTGTTGCTGGGATGGCCACAAAACCTTGCTGGGACTGTAAAATGCGTTCACTGGGCTCCCTCAAGACTCAGCACTGCGCTCTTGTGGCTTCGCTGGGAGCGTGACTCAGGCTGAGCAAACGGCGGTGACCTCGGACACCTCGAGCCGAGGAGGAGTCATGTCTCTGGGCAGAAGTGTCATGTCTCTGGGTGCTCCCTCAACCTGTCTGAAAATCGTGGTTTCCAGGTCAGAATTGCTCGTGCAAATCTGGGACCTCCCTCGGCAGAATTGCTGCCAAGATGGAAGTGTCTTCTTTTTTTGGAGAGGGGGGGGTTTGTTTTCTTTCTGAGATGACACTAAACTGCCCCCAGTTCAGGAGCAGAAAGGTTCTCCAGTTTCCAGCAGTTCTTTTCTTGGTGGCTTTGATTGGGTTTTGAAAATCTTCCTTAAATATCCGAGCTGCTTGTACGGCTGTGGTGATATATCTGTGCAACAACAGACTTTATTTTGGCCTGATCTAGGTAAAACACAACCCACCGGCCTCAGCAGGCACAGGATGTCATCACCTTCATGCCATCTGCTCCTAAAATGCTTCCAGACTATACTCCCCTCTGTCCCAAAGACATGATTTTGGTATTTTACCTAAAAACCCAGCAGGGAGGGTTCAACCAGCTCCCTGTGCACGGTGCCAACAGGGCTATAAAGCCAGGAGGAAAGTCCAGTGGGTGTATTTATTCGAATATAAATATGTATCTATGCTAAATATTGGCATATTCTAACCTGAATAACAACCCCCTGCACGTGCATGCTTTGCCTGAGTCCCGAAGCACCCATAATTCCCAGAGAAAAGGCATTTTTAGGATGGCATTAACCCTGTAGGATGCTGATTCTGCTTCTAGCTGCAGGGAACCATTGCAGGGAAGGTATCCTGGCCCAAAGCGTGTGTGTGTGTGTCCAGTCACTGGTCTGGGCTGCCCAGAGAGTGTGTGGGGGAGTCCCCATCCCTGACTGTGTTTCAGAGTGGATGAGCTGTGGTGTTGGGGGATCTGGTGTAGGGGAGACCTTTGTAGAGTGGGGCTGATGGTTGGACTCCAGGATCCCAAGGGTCTCTTCCAACCAAAGGATTCTATGAGCATTTATAATCATCAACTGATCAAGGGAGGTCAGGGAGAGAAGTGTGAAGAAAGGTTGGAATAAAACAGAAAGAAAATATGAAGATGCAGCATGATTTTTATTAGGAACAAGAAAAGACATTTCCAGTGACAACAAACAAACCAAAACACTGCAGGAAAGTTCCCAGTTTCTCGGGCCTGATGACCAGCAATTTGTCAACGTGGAAGGAAGGTTTCACTCCAGGTTCTCTCTCTCTTCTCTTCCCTGTGGCACATTTAACTTTGCCAACTCTGCCTTGGAGTGGGCAGGAAGGCTGTGGTGAGCAGGAAAAGCCTAACACAGGGGAGAGCAAAGCACCTTCCCTGGTAAAAGCTTTACTACGTTATCCAGGTTGAAGATGAAAACCAGGAAACCAGGCCATGTCTTTGCAGAGAGGCTAAAGCCTAAAGTGACCCAATTTCTCACCCATACTCTCAGTGTGGAAGACACACTTTTTGAGAAACTGGTGCAGGTTTACAGCAAGAACATTACAAGCCAAAATAATTAATAATAATAATAATTAAAAAAGCATGAGAGAGACAGGCAGGAGAGCAGTTCCCATGGGTGCTGAGCAGCACCCACAGGCCCCAAAGGATTAGCTGGCAATCATGGGTGCCCAAGAAGGCTTAGGAATGCTCCTCAGCCCAGCTGCACCTCCATGACTTGCTGTTTCTCCTGCCACCCACACCTTCTGCCAGGCTTAGCAAGGCCCACAGCCCCCATAGCGCTGGCTCCAGAGCTGGCCGGAGGAGGACAAGGAGCCCCCATAGATAAGGGAGCCCTGCAGACCCCTGGGGCGGCCCAGCTCCACTGGGACGGAGGTGCCCACGATGCTCTCCTGAGGGCAGGAGCTGAGGATGGGGCCTGGGAAGGTGACGACCACGGGTGGTGGGTAGACCACGGCACGGGAGTCCCCGCAGGAGGTGACACAGGGCTGGTTCCAGGCGTTGGCGATGGGCTGCGGGCAGGTCACCTCGCAGGGTGGGAAGCAGCGGGAGCTGAGCTGCTGGCTGGAGAAGGACATCCTGCAGGCAAGGAGCTGAACCTGCAACACACCAAGGACCCTGGGGTCAACCCACTGTCCACGACCCACCACGCAGAGCACCCAGCAGCAGGGAGGGCGCAGGATGTGCTGTGGGGAGTTGGCCTGCTGAAGATTGGGGGTGCTTCTTCTCCCTCTTCCCTGCCCTCCTACATAGACTCATATAATGGTTTGGGTTGGAAGGGACCTTAAATATGATTGAATTCCAACCCTCCTGCCATGGGCAGAGACACCTCTCACTAGAGCAGGTTGCTCAAAGCCCCATCCAGCCTGACCATCCTTCCTCCCTCCCAGTCTCTCCACACCCTCAGCACGGCCCAAACCAGCTGAGAAGCTTTGCCCAGGTCCACCAGCCAGTTCACCATGAGCTCAAGATTAAAAATGCCTGGACTGAGCCCCATCTTGGCTGAACCCTTTGGACCTGCTGTAGCAGCTTGGGCAGATCTGTAGCCGCCCTGTTTGCTGGTGAGAACATCAAGGGGAAAAGGTCTTCATGCAAAGCTTGTTGCTGACACCATCAAGGCTCAAGCTGCCTGTGCAGGAGTTGGTGAGAACTAACCCAAACCTAAAGATGAAAAAGGTAATGAAGGGATCAGACTTACTCAGATCAACGAGGAGGAGAAGTGAGGACCTGTGATGTGAAGATGTCTGAGCCAGGAGCCCTTATATACCGTCTCCTGATTGCCTGGAGGGGCTGAGACATCATTTGTGTTTCAGGGTTCTTCTGTTACAAAACACAACGAAGCTGGTGACTCCCCAAGCTTCTATGATTGTTTTACTCCTCTTTGGACAATTATCAATTACCAGTTCCTTCCAACACCCTCTTGTTTCCTCCTTCAACTTTTTGAGGCAGTTTCACTTCCTGCTGCGTTCTGCTGATTTGGCCAGAGTGACGAAAATGTTGGAAAACTACCCGATTTACGCAACTGCTCCACGCCACCAGTATTCTTCATGTGCTGCTCTGTGCAGGTAGTGCAAAGCACTGGGGGGCCCCTTTTCTTCTGGAAACCTCTGCTGACACTGAGCTGAAGCGCTGTAGCTCTTGTGGTTGGCATAAAGACGGGAGACTGNNNNTGTGGCATAAACGCGGGAGGCTGCCCCCCCCCCCCCGCCTCGTTCCTCGCCCCAGTTACACGCTGTGGGTCCCATCCAGCCCCCAGTCGAAGCACGGAAGCGCTTGGGTTTGTGACCTCTTGCAAACCATCTATATTTTCTTCTGCCTCTGGATGGAAAACCACAACTGCACGTTCCCTCCCCTGTCCCACTGAACCCCCCCCACACCACAGTCCCGATTCACACGGGCCGGAGCATCCTTCTGGCTGCGGCGACGCTACGGCTCTGTCTCCGACGTGAGGGAAATCCTCTCAAGAGGTATTAAAATAGTGAGGTTCTCTCTCAGGTGTGAATAGGATAAAGCAAGACAAGAGCCACCCACAAGAGGGGAGCTGGATGTTTTATCCTGTGTTTCAGGACACCCAAGGAGGGGGAGTAGCCCAGTAGGCCCAAGTGTAGCCTCATGTGTAGCCCCATGTGAGACCCTACTGCAAGAGCAGGTCCCAAGGGCCGTGGCTGAAAGCAGAGGGAGCTGAACACTAAAATCCTAACTCTTGTAGGAGATGGTTGTGTTGGACCCTCGCTTGGGTGTCTGCAGTGTCCTTGGTGATGGAGTGTCCCACCACCAACCTGCACCAGGACAGGAAAGGGCTTAAACTTCTTGCAAGTTCCTTGATATTCCCAGAGTGAAAATGAATAATGGTCCCCAAGAAGGTAACGATACATCTGGAATTAAAAACGTTGTGATGAAGGTAGAGTATGAAAACAAGTTCAGAAAGGGAAGATTCAGTATAGGTAAGGGAAAAAAAACCCCAATAATCAGAAATGGGCAGACTGCAAAGCTGCAAGTTTCCGAGAAGGAAGAACCTGGGAGACACCGAGGGAAACCGGAGCTGAGTAATACCTGCTAACTAACAGTGAGGAAACCATTTGCATGACCAAGGAGTGGAGGAGTGATGTGTAATCCATGTGTTTGGAAGCTAATTAAGATCTTGTTCAGGAGGTGTCAGAGACCAGAGGGCAGGAGGAACGGTATAAAAAGGGCTCAGAGCTCAGCCGGCCTCAGACGACTGCTCCTCACTTCTCCTCTTCGCTGTCTTCAGTAAGTTGGACCCCTCTTAATCTTTCTGAACTTAAAGCATTGCCCTTGAGGAGGTTTAGCTGAACCTTTCAGAAATACTCTGCTTGTCTTGCTTGGGCCTCTTTTTTTCCTTGAAGTGCACTTTTTTTTGCAGGCTTTGGTTATGGCAGTGGGTTTTGCTGCTGAATCTAGTGATGGGTGGTCTCCAAGCCTGTTTGCCACAGGTCACTTTGGGGTGACCAGCTCGGGGGAGCAGGAGGGAGAGGGGCAGAGAAGGGGGAAGAGGAAGAGAGAGAAGAAGCACCCCCAAGCTTCTGCAGGACAACTCCCCATGGAACATCCTGAGCCCTCCCTGCTGCTGGGTGGTTTATGTGGTGNCAGCACATCCTGAGCCCTCCCTGCTGCTGGGTGCTCTGCGTGGTGGGTCACAGACAGTGGGATGACCCCATGGTCCTTGGTGTGTTGCAGGTTCAGCTCCTTGCCTGCAGGATGTCCTTCTCCAGCCAGCAGCTCAGCTCCCGCTGCTTCCCACCCTGCGAGGTGACCTGCCCGCAGCCCATCGCCAACGCCTGGAACCAGCCCTGTGTCACCTCCTGCGGGGACTCCCGTGCCGTGGTCTACCCACCACCCGTGGTCGTCACCTTCCCGGGCCCCGTCCTCAGCTCCTGCCCTCAGGAGAGCATCGTGGGCACCTCGGTCCCGGTGGAGCTGGGCCGCCCCAGGGGTCTGCAGGGCTCCCTTATCTATGGGGGCTCCTTGTCCTCCTCCGGCCAGCTCTGGAGCCAGCGCTATGGGGGCTGTGGGCCTTGCTAAGCCTGGCAGAAGGTGTGGGTGGCAGGAGAGACAGCAAGTCATGGAGGTGCAGCTGGGCTGAGGAGCATTCCTAAGCCTTCTTGGGCACCCATGATTGCCAGCTAATCCTTTGGGGCCTGTGGGTGCTGCTCAGCACCCATGGGAACTGCTCTCCTGCCTGTCTCTCTCATGCTCCATTTGCTTTTAATGTCAGTTTTCTCAAAATGTGTCATTTTCATCCTTAGGGACCAAAACTAGTGATTATGCAAATAATGTGTTTCTCGCTCTCAGGGCACTAAAGCCCCTGTATCACCCAAAACTGCTCCGTGTCTGGTTTTCATTGTTTGGGAGCATGCCTTTTTTTTTTCTTTTCCCTTTATTTTGATATCCCTTTGTCTGATAAGAAAGATCCATGGATGTCACTGCCCTCTGAGCTCTCCAGTCTGTGTGAAACCCGAAGCAGGGAGGAACAGCGTCCTGGAAGTGAACCGATCCGGTGCAGACTATTTCCTTGGCCCTTTTGTAGACCAGACTCTCCCCGAAGCCTGTCTTGTATTTTGCCTTGACTTTACTCCTAATAAACACTTCTGATTGCACCCAAACAACATTCATCTGTTTGCTTTCTTCTCTGTTCTGGGGGCGAGGCAGCCTCTGCAACCCAGGCAAATCAAGCCATTCCCTTGTCTTAGGGATGGGTAGATGAGTGTCAGGCTCTTGCAGACAATATTTATATAACGTCTGTGGATTCATCCCTCAGGAAACTCTGCTTGCACCATGCAGACCTTCCCTGTGGCCTGATTCAATCTTTACAAGGAGCCAGGTGTGAGACAACTGCCCAACCCTTCCATTAAATTTTCCAGACCAGCATCAGGAGAGGTGATTCCACCCCCCTGCTCTGCCCTGCTGAGACCCCACCTGGAGCACTGTGTCCAGCTCTGGGGGTCCTCAAGGTAGAAAGGGTCTTTGGACCCTTTGGAATGGGTCCAGCGAAGGGCGATGAAGATGCTCAGAGGGCTGGAGCATCTCTGCTGGGAGGACAGGCTGAGGGAGCTGGGCTTGTTCAGCCTGGAGAAGAGAAAGCTCCAAGGAGACCTTAGAGCAGCCTTCCAGTACCTGGAGGGGCTCCAGGATTGCTGGGGAGGGACTCTTTGTCAGGGAGTGGAGTGACAGGACAAGGGGTAACGGCTTTAAATTGGAAGAGGGGAGATTGAGATTAGACATCAGAAAGAACTTCTTTGCTGTGAGAGTGGAGAGAGCCTGGAACAGGTTGCCCAGAGAAGCTGTGGCTGCTCCATCCCTGGAGGGGTTTAAGGCCAGGTTGGAGGGGGCTTGGAGCAACCTGCTGTGGTGGGAGGTGTCCCTGCCCAGGGCAGGGAAGGTGGAGCTGGATGATCTTTAAGGTCCCTCCCAACTTTAAGCATTCTATGAAATACTAAATAGCCACTCCAAAAGTCATTTAATAGCTCATTCCTACTTCCCCTTCCTTTCCCTGGGGTTTTACTGGAACTATTGTAGCTCTATGCACCATAAGGGAGTATTCAATTATGCTGTGATTCTATATAACGTAGAGAAGTAAAGAAATAAATGCCCAAGAGCAGGCAGCTTTTGCTGGCTTCACTTCTTATTGCTGTGCAAAGTAAAGGAGCCTCCTGGCAGAATCCTGAGAAACAGGGGAGCAGAAATTAGAGCCGGAGGAAGGTCAGCAGAGTCACATTTCAAAGAGCATCGTAAACAGCCAGGAGGAAATAAACCTCAATAAAAGGAAGCAGATAAAAAAGAGTCCTCAATAAATAGGAAGGAGTGATCCAGCAGTGCCCAGGGACCAGCTGGGAGCAATAAAAAACTGCTTCAGGGTGAGTAGAGCCATTGGCCACCCAGCTCCTCAGCTGCTGCTCATTGTTGCATTGACCCTATTTAGCAGAGCCCTGAGGAGCACCTTCTCTTCCCTCCCAGCACCTTCTCCTTCCTCCCAGCACTTCATGGTGGTTCTGGGGGCTGGAGTGCTGTGTAGTGTTTCAGGTACAGGCAGATGGGGAATGGTGAGCGTGTGATGAAGCTGTGGTCAACTCTGTCTCTGTTATGGCTGGTGTGCTCGACTGGTGGCTACTTTCCAGTAAGTGTCCTCTGCTTTCCTCTTGTAATTCCTACATGGATGTGCCTGGGTGTGAAAATAAGGGGTCTGTTTCCCATTCCATGTATGGTTTTCTGTCTCCAGTAGCTTTCTAGCAATACAAACTGGTGCTGTGGGAGGTCTAAAGAGCTATGAGTACTCATTGCTGGGCAAAGGACTAATGGGGTGGTGGAGATTGGTGAAGGTCTTCACTCCCCTCTCACTGCAGGTCTTAATGGGGTGGACCCACCAATGCTCTGCACTGGAGGGTCTCTCAGTTGTGTTATTCCATAAAAGCAGGGAGAAAGTAAAACCAGGATGCTAAAATTATGATGCAGCATGATATTTTTTTAATGGATTGAGGGAAGTTTACAAGAGCAAAACTGATTCTCCAGCAGAAGAGGAACGTGAGGCTTTTACAAATGAGGCTTCTTGTTTCAGGAGGCTTCATTTGAAGCACAGGAGGCTTCTTCTTTCTCTTCTTTTGTAGCTGTAAGCTTGATAAAGGTGTTCAGCTTTCCTCTGTTAAGGCAGCTCTTGAGTGACATCGGGTAGCGTTAAGGGGGGTGTCCAAACATTATGCTTCCTGTACGGTGTTATTAGGTTGAATGTAGAAGGAATATTAAAGCATTTGAAAACTTGGACCATGAGAAGACTAGAGGAACATGGTTATAGCCAGGAAAAGTACAGAAGCAGGTACAAGCATAAATACAGTGTATAAGCATTAGCAAGAATCAGCCTTTTTAGGTCAGCATCTTAAAAACCCATCTCACTCCTGAGTTTGGATCTTGCACTCGGTATCCTGACTGCTCTTGGTGCAGTAATACTCCTGCTGGGTTTGGGAGGGCTCACGCCTTCTACGGCGATACCCTGTGAACCTCTGAGAACAATAAGGGTAGGAGAACTTGCTCTCCTGTGATCCCCCATAGGCAAAAGAGCCTCTGTAGCCATAGGATCCCCCATAGCCCAGTGAGCTCCCGGTGGCAGCTGGAGCTGAGGATCCCACCACGCTTTCCTGAGGGCAGGAGCTGAGGATCGGCCCAGGGAAAGTGATGACAACAGGGGGTGGGTAGACTATGGCCCTGGAGTCACCGCAGGATGTGACACATGGCTCATTCCAGGCGTTGGCGATGGGCTGGGGGCAGGTCACCTCGCAGGGCGTGGAGCACTGGTAGCTGCAGAGCTGTCTGTAGGAGGACATGGTTCTGTGGTGGAAGCGGGTCTGAAACACAAAGGCAGAAGGTTATGTGTAAAGCAATTCAGTGGTAGCTCAGAGGTTTAAGTTCAGGCACTGGAGCATCTTTGATGAGGAAGCCGCCCCCTTGGGTGGCTGCATAGTCCTGGTGCTCTTTTCCACCTCTATTCACCTTGCTGGAGTCTACCCTTAAGAAACCCTCAGCTCTTCCTAACCTTCCTCTATGCATCCAACAGTCTATGCTTTTGATGTGATGTGCCAGAGTGTATTCCAAAGGGCAGGGCTTGCTTCAGTTGTGTCCTCTTGTAGAGGAGCACAAACACTCCTGTACTTCAGGAGACCATCTCACCTAGCCCTCTTTTCCCAGTATTTAACCCGTAGGAGGGATTTATAGGCCCAACCATTACACAGGGCTTCAAAATTGAGCTTGACCTCCTACTAAAGTCAAGATAAAGCTGCAGCTCATTTCTGTACCAGCTTGAGGAATTAAAAGTTGTGAATCTTTGAAGCCTTTGGCCAGGACTTCAATGTTCTCTTGGGAAGCTGGATGATGCCAGCCCCAAGGTCTCTGCAGCATCAGCTGAAGCTGCTTTTCCAGAGAGACCACCCCTGCTAGGGCCATGGTAGATGCTGATGTGGGACTTGGCCAGAGTTATCATTAAAAGAGCGAATGAAAAAGGCACAAAGAAATGAAAACTTACTCAGGTCTCGGAGGAGAAGTCAGGAGAGGCTGTTGAGAGAGATGGGAGCAGCGTGTGCTTTTATAGCCCTGCCTGGATAGCCTGGAGGGCCTGAGCCATCCTGTGCCCGGGATGTTTGATTAGAATCGAAACAGAAGCGATTACAGGTAATGCCTCACGGCGTGTCATCCTTTTTTGCTCATGGTTTCCAGTTCTTAAGCAATTCCCAGCTTCCTTCTACACCTTGTGACGTCATCCCTCTCCCAGCTTTTTGCTGGTGTTCAGAGTCATTGGAACTCCAAAGCAATCCCCCAGTTTCCCCCTCCCTCGGTGAGGAACCAGTTCAGTTACTGTAAAACTGCCCTGTTGATAGCTGTGGTATATTTAATTNGAAATCTGTGCAGTTCACTCTTAAAGCAGAAAATGAGCATTAAGTAAAGACATAGTGGGAATGCTGCTGGCTTTAAATTGCACTCCAGACCTGTGGGCACTTCTCAGACAGATCTTGTCACCCCAGGAGCCAGAGCAATGGGCAGCTTATGGCCTGAAGAGAGGTTTCAGACTCAGCTAAAAGCTGCTATTTATTCTTCTTCCTTCATTTCCACCCCCCCCTCCCCGACCCTGCCTTCATCTTTGCTTTATGCTTCGCTCTGTGTGTGCTCTGGGATAAAGCTATTTCCAAATTTAGGTGCTGGACCCCCATCTGCTCCAGCTGAATGTGGCCCCACAGAATTTAACTGGTCTCTGTTTATGTTCTTGTCCCCTCCAATGGTTTCTGCAAGGGTTCCCTAACCCACTCAGCCTCTGTAAGGCTGCACCTGGGTGTCCCTCCGCTGCATGGGGTCACTTCAAGCCTCAGTATTTCTTTAGAACTGTATTTTGAACTCTTCTTTCAGAACTACATATGGAATAGCTTGCAGACCTGTATTCTTGGCCACAGGCAGTCTTGTTTTCAGGGCACGTTTCAGGAAGGAGTCACAATGTGTTTGAGGTGTCTCAAATCCAGTGAGGAGTTCAATGGTCACTCTAGGAGATGTCCTTAAGGAGGATCTTGTTGATCCAGAGAAACCAATAAGTACTTCAGCCCTCAGCTTTCCCTGTGACCCATACAGCTCAGGAGACAAATACAGAGAGGGGAAACCCCATCTTTATGTACTTATCACTGCCCTCTAACAGGATTCTTCAGGGTGAGGCTTTAAGTGGCAGTGCTGGCCATCAGGGCTTGAGTCCTTGATCGACACAGCGGTTGGGCAGATTGATGTGGGGCGGTTATCTGGGAGGGGGGGGAGCAGCCAGAGACCCTCAGCAGGTAAGNGTGTGTGTGTGTGTTTTAAAATCCACTCAGAGGTTGGGGGACAGACTGTAAACCTTGAAGCTCCAGGTTGCAAGTCTCCTTATTTTACCTGCTCCCAGTCTGATGTGGTGGCATCCCCCCCATCCTCCCCGCTT
>VZTM01033452.1:212-10480 GCA_013400555.1 Jacana jacana | reverse complement strand
AAGAAAAGGTGTCAGAGCTGTCAGAGAGGGGATGTCTGACCCATCTGACCCACGCCGGAGACTGGTGACAGCCCCGCTTGCAAATCTTCAGCTGGTGCTGCAAGGTGGAAGGAGGGAAGCTTTATGGAGTTAAATACGAGGAAAAACCTCTTCAGGGTGAGGGAACCCTGGCAGGGGCTGCCCAGGGAGGTGGTGGAGTCTCCTTCTCTGGAGACATCCCAACCCTGCCTGGAGGCGTTCCTGAGTGACCTGCTCTGGGTGTTCCTGCTCCAGCAGGGGGGTTGGACTGGAGGAGCTTTCCAGGTCCCTTCCAACCCCTGAGATTCTGGGATTCTGTGTGAAATGTGCAACAAGGTGTTATTTCTGTAGAGGGTTTTGGGGAAAGGCAGCAGGAAAGATTATTTCCATCTTCAAAGCGCTGGGGTGGCTCAGCCTGGCAGTAAAATCCCAGTAGTCCCCACCCCCTCTGCTGGGTTTGTGGACTGGCAGAAGAAAACCAGACACCCCTGCACCAAGGCAGCCTCCTCTCTGTTTATTTTTCTTCACCCCTGGGTGTTTACCTCTTTTACTGGTTTCATCAAAATAATTGAAGGAACAGGGCAGACAAATAAACAGCAAGGACCAAAACAACCCCAGGAGTAGCAGGAGGCAGGGAGCTGCTGCAGGTGCAGGTTTCTGGGGGTTTGCATGGTCTACTTTTTATCTTTATTTTCCTTCTGGCTTCACCCTGAAACAATTCCTTGCTCTCTTCAATGATCTTGTGGACTTAATGATGACTGGCCATCTCCTCTGAGCAGGGCCTGGTGCAATGCTTACCTTCCTCACTAGTTACTCTTTGCCCTTTGTGACTTTTCTGAAACAAATGGTGTGATTTGCTATTTTTCCTTCCTCTTTTTATTTTTTTCTCCTTTTTTTTTTGGTCCCTATAGAGACAGCTTTTCTGCTTTTTCCACTTTTCCTCTGGCCTGGGAGGGCAGGACCTGCTGCTTGAGTGTAAAACCCACCCAGATCCGAACTGGAGAGATGGGTGGAATAGGCACCACCTGTATTTTCCTTCCCAGCTCTTGTTCTGAATCAGAGACCGGTGCCAAGATGAAAACACCTTGCCCTGATGTCTCAATCTCCTTCCCTGTCCCAACCCCCTGGACCACAGGGGTGTTGTGAAAATCCTGGCTTTTAAAAGCATGTGCCACATTCCTAAGCACGTAGTCTCTGGCTGAGGGATGCCACACCTGCACCCGCCCGGTGCAGCCCGCTGGGTGCCTGTGGGATGGAGCACACTGGGTGCCCGTGGGATGGAGCACAGAGCACTTCCCAGTGGGATTCCCTCTGTGGCTGGTGAAAAACCTGGCTTTTCATGGCCTGGGTGAGCATAGGATCTGCTGGATGCTCGATGTGGCTGGTGCTCGATGGAGTTCAATGCAGCTGGTGGATGGTCACCAGTTGCTGTTCCTCAGGGCTCAGTGTTGGGGCCATTTCTGTTCAATATCTTTATTGATGATCTGGATAAGGATCTAGAGAGCTCCATCAGTGAGTTTGCAGGTGACACTAAGTTAGTGTTGATCTGCAGGAGGGCAGGGAAGCTCTGCAGAGGGACTGGGATAGATTGGATCTATGGACTGATATTAATGGCATGGGCTTCAACGAGGCCAAGTGCCAGGTCCCCCACTTGGGCCACCCCAACCCCATGGATGGCTACAGGCTTGGGGCAGTGTGGCTGGAGCTGCCTGGCAGAAAAGGACCTGGGGGTGCTGGGTGACATGAGCCAGCAGTGTGCCCAGGTGGCCAAGAAGGCCAAGGGCATCCTGGCTTGTATGAGAATTGGTGTGACCAGCAGCAGCAGGGAGGGGGTTGTCCTCCTGTGCTCAGCACTGGGGAGGCCACCCCTTGAGTGTTGTGTCCAGTTGTGGGCACCTCAACGCGAAGAGAGTTCTGGAGGGGCTGGAGTGAGTGCAGAGTAGCTGTACCTGACCCCCATTTCCTTTCCCATTTCTTGCTGGGAGAAATGGTGGGGAGGCTTGGATGTAATTGTTGCCAGGAGGGTTAAGAAAGGGCTCCACAGATGCCTCACGGGCTTGTGAGCTCTTGAGGCTCCCCATGCTCACAAGGATATGGCATTTGTGCCACTAGAATGCAGGAAATAGGGGGCCAGGGCAATGTTCACTGTGTATATGCCCTACATTGATTTTGTTTTGGATCCCAAGGCTGTCCAACACAGCAAAAACATAGTACTTGTATAACATCCTCCGTGATGAAATGTTTAGGATCTATATTGAGGTCTGGGATTGCCTCTTCATGCCTTAATGCAAGAGATTAGTCATTGAGAATTATTCTGGCATCAATGGGCTGAAGATTTGGAAACCATACAAATAAAAGCAGAAAACGGGATATTGTGATGCTGAAAGAACTTTATTGGAAGGGATAAATGGGATTTTTCAGATTACAGCAGCACTGCAGGGAGGGATAGAGAGCAGGTAAGTTAAATTTACACAAAAGGGAAGTGAAAAGGAGTCGAGCACGGAGCCAGAACAGCGTGAGCGGAGATCGGCCACAAAGGGAAAGGTGGTGCCCGGGCTTGTTCCTCGGGATGGATGAGCGTGCCCAGCTCCTGAGGCCTCCTGCTGCCCCTTCACTCACTCACTGCTTGTGAATTTGCTCTTGTCCCCCCTTCTGGGTCTGGCCAGTAACCACACAGGGCTTGAGGGGACGATATATCTTGCAGCTGCGGGAATAGCAGGAGTAGGAGTACTTGCCACCCAGGGAAGCACCGGACCCATAAGAGCTCTGGCCTTCCAAGGAGCCCCCATAGCCAAAGGAGCCGCCAATCTCCAGCGGGGCTGAGGTGCCCACGATGCTCTCCTGAGGGCAGGAGCTGAGGATGGGGCCTGGGAAGGTGATGGCCACGGGTGGTGGGTAGACCACGGCACGGGAGTCCCCGCAGGAGGTGACGCAGGGCTGGCTCCAGGTGTTGGCGTAGGGCTGCGGGCAGGTCACCTCGCAGGGGGAGTAGTTGCAGACCTGTCTGTAGGAACTCATCTTTGTGGCTGGAAGGAAGTCTGAAACACACAAGGTGGGGAGAGCAGGGGTCAGGGGTGGGTGACAGTGCAGGTGCCTTGGCGAAGGGGAGCCCCTCATTTGGTTGACCCAGTGACAATAAAGGAACACGTTCAGGTGACAAGTGCCACGGGTAAATCTGAACTAGTTCCCACAGCGCTCCAGAGCTGAGGTTCTTAGGAGTAAACTGAACTCCCTTCTTAGCTCAAAGCCTCCCCTGCCCCAAAGAACATGACTTACTTGGTTGAAGAGCAGAAGAGCGGTGAGACTCGTGGAGAAGTGCTTGGAGGACTCTGGGCTACAGGTGCTTTTATACCATTCCTCAGTTTGCCCTGGGGGAAGTGAACCACTCTTGTCCTTGTTTGTACTCATTGTCCCTCAAATACACTTCTTTTTTGCCTGTGTCACTCAACCAGGGTGACTGTTTTGCATATTATTTTTCGGAAGAGACTCCACCTCAGATGTTTTTATGTCTACATCACAGTCCCTAGACTTCTTGCATGTCAAAAGAGGGGCTGATTTCCACCTTTGTTGGAACTCTGACTCCATTGGAGACAGAGGGAGATTGAGGTTTACTTTGCTATGAATCTGCACATTAATTTTTCAAATGAAGTTGCTGTCTTATAACTAACCAATATCTCTCTCTGTGTTGACCATATGTTGGTGTTTGCTTGTTTTCCAGAGTGTTACCAAGTCAGAGCTGGAGACAGAGGTTCTCAGACCTTTGTCCATAGCCCACACTGGTCTGTCTGCTCCTTCTGTTACTATTCCAGTTTAACTTTTTAGCTTTTTCTAGCAGTTCTAGCAGAAGAAAATATGGCTTTTGGAAGCAGCAATTGTAAATGCTGCATCTTAAATTCAAAGTCCATCTTCAGCTCTGGACTGTGAGCTACAAATTGCCATCCTGGGAAGTACTTTAGCAATCCCCCGAGCCGAGTGCTGCAGAACAGGGTATTGAATTGTGGCCTATTTAATGACAGGGCTTAATATTAACATGAAACACAGGAAAATAACAACAAAAATCATGGTTCTGGGTTAATGTAACTGGGCTTGGAACCAAGGCAGAAGCATTGTTGCCATGATCAGCCTAGATTTATTGAATACCTTTATTATTGTCATAACTTGACGTGTGTTGCATACTGTATTTGGAAACAAAAGAGCAGAAATAATATGGTTAAACCTCAGCAACCCATGTTAGCCATCATGTCCTGTCCTATATACATTTTCTTTTTCCTGGACTGGGACATGCCAAAAAAGTCTGGGTGAGTTATGTCCCAGGGTATGGGTTGCACAGCCTTAATTTCCTGTAAATGAGTTTTTCTTCTGCGTGGACCAGAGTTTTTCTTCCCATTGTGTCTTGGAGCTGCGTGTTTGTCTTGTCAGTGCCTTGGAATGGGACAATCTCCTGTTTTGTTTCTTGTGGCCCTCCAAATAATGGTCCTTGACTCGGTGTCACGGTGCAGGAGATGAAAGAATGAGGCCTTGGTGTGCTGGGTGCTCCTCCCAGCTCTCCTACTGAATCAACAACTGTGGCCAAGTGCGTTATTTAGCCTCAATCTTTAATAATCCCATCAAGAAATCAACAATAAAAATTACCCAATTCATTTGGGTGTTGTACAAATGAGTGGTTGTGTATAAAGCAGTGAAAAAGCAAGGGTTTTGCATTCTCCTGAGAGAGGAAAAAAAATATACTGAGATTGAGAAATAAGCTGGGAGTATTATAATGGGCAGTGACTACACTGGTGTGCTCACAAAGTAAAGGTGATTTCCAGGAAAGGGGTTAAAAGGGACTGAGTAGACTGAGAGCGCTTCCAGAATCTGAGGAGGAAGGTGGCTATTGGGTGAGGATGAAGAAAAGACAATGAGTCAGAAATGGCTGGTTTGGAGGAAAAGGAACTAGCCCAGATCAAGCACCATGTGGTCACAGTTTGCTTTTTAGCAGGGTGACTGGTCACTCCTGGCTCAGGAGACCTCTGCTGGGGGTAGACCTGCCCTCCCACAGATGCTGAGCCCACGTGGCGTGTGCTTAGAAACAAAAAATACAGGTTTATGATTTATTATTTCCCACACCCCACTGCTCTGCCCCTGTGCTGTGCTCCCTCTGCCAGCAGGACCTGCCACTTGCCCCTTCCTGCTCCTCAGGCCCTCAAGTGCCAGGGTGGCACGGGTGGGTGTTTTCCAGTGGGCAACCTCTAGGCTTGCAGGTGGTCACTTCTCATGGTCACTTCCACCTGGTAGAACCCACCTTGTAAACACAGCAAGAAAAAACTTATAGGTGTCCAGTTTCCAGACATCCTTCACTGCCCCATGTTCTTCCTCCACCCCTTTAAGAGTGTCCCCTAACTCATATGACCATGGATGTTGCTTTGGCGACCTTGACTATCACCCACCTGCCTTTTTCAGGATTTAACTCCAGAGGTATTTCACAGGACCAAGGAGAATGTGTTGCAAGACTTGGAGAGTCCAGTGTGAGAATTCCTTGCTGCTGCCTTCCAGGTCTGACAGATTTTGGGGGTTTTGCCCCTGAAAGTAGTTTCATTTGAACCGATTGCCTGGACCACTGCCTACTTTGGCCACGCACCACAGCCAAATCCTCATCTGATTTCTTCTGCCTCCAAGTTAACCTTTCCCTTCTGCAGTTTTGAGCTCTGTTAAGCATTTCCACCCCACTGCCCCCAGCAGGTAGAGCACCCAGATGAAATGGGAAATTACTACCAATGACTTCTAGAAGAGATGATTAAGGCAGAGGCCACATAATTTACCAAACATCTCTTGGCAATTAAGTGAGCCTCTGGGAGGAGATCCCGGGCATGTCTTGTACTTGTTAGTGTTATTATTTGTAATTATAATTCTATTATCTCTGAGCTTATGTAAACGAGGTTGGCGCCCAGATACTGTGGAAGGAGAGAGCTCAGACAGTCACCGCTGTCAGGAACCAATAAATGAAACCAAGTATGGTGAAAGCAAGGATTACTGTCCTCACTGGAGAGCTCCTCCGGTGCAGAGGGCGGCTTGGCCTTGCCCCAACACAGGCAGGACAAGGAGGGTGTCCAAAAAAAATCTCTTCCCCAAATTCCTGGCAAAGATTCCCCTGGAAATCCAGACCACTGGGCCTTAACCAGGGCGCTTTGCCTTGCCCTGGGTCTAGACTGGATATTGGGGTGGTTTTTTGCTTTCTGTGTTGTAGTTTCCCCTGGTAGGTTCAGGAGTGAGACCAGAGTAATGTCATGTCTTTTTTTTTTTTAATAATAGAGAAGAAATTGGAGTGTTTCTATCATGCCTGATAAATCCCCAGGGTTCCAGATTGCAGCTCACAGCAGGGCAAGGACACTGTTCCTTAAATGAGTTTTGCTGTCAGTCATCAGGGAGTCAATCATCAATGAGTTTTGGGAATCATCAGGGACAATGTAACCCAGCTCTCCAATTCCTAAATGCTGTAAGCAATATTTTTGACATGTAAATCCTTTAAGATCAGGAAATTTAAGCGCAGGCGCGGGAGGACCCCAAGGTTTGACCCCTCAGCTTGATCCGTGGTCTGTTACAGCAGGTAAGGAGCTGGCTACAGCTTTGTCAGTTGTGAATGTAGTTATTAGGAGCTCCTGTACGTGGGTAGACCGGGGTCCACTGTCAGGAAGGGCCCAACGTGATGCTTGGGAAGAAAAGAGTTGGTAAAAGCGGTGTATACTGGAGTGACTTGTGCTGGAGACTTAATTCCTGCCCCACGTTTCAAAGCAAGGGTTTCCTTCCCCTTTTTTCATCTCTTATTGTAACCAGGGTGAGATATAGTGATACCCCCCCAGGAATTCAGTGGGATATGGAGACTCCTGCAGTGCAACAGCCCCATTTGCCCTCCCTCCAATGCCCCTCCAGCCCAGGCTGTAGGAACTCCCTGTTAACGTGGGAAAGGTCCTGATATCACAGAGCTGCTTCTCTGTGGCTGCGACCAAGTTGGTCAATGTACCTGAAGCACCCGAGGGCTGCGGCCTATAGGTTTACATATATATATTTCACCTACTGAGGGCAAACCCAAAGAGTTGGGGGTAAAAAGGGAGGAGAACGGTGAAAAGGTCTCCAAGTTTTATCTCCCTTTGCAGCTAGAAGGTTTGAAAACCCTTTACCAAGTGTGACAAAATCAATCTATTTCCGAAAAGTCTGTTTTGTGGGATCAGCAATCCTCTGTTTTGTTGCTCTGAGTTTCCGTGCTTTGAAGCTTGGCCAAGTGGAAGAGGGGGAAGTTCTCTTCTGTGATGACTAGAAAGAAACTAAGGGTGAGTATTGGTCCCTGTTTTGAGATGAAAGATGCCTTTTGACTGCGACATGGATGTGATACCATCCAACTCAAAATTGCTTAATAGCAAGCAATATGCAAAGATTCCTCCACCCATTGGTGTGACAAATGCAGGAAAGTTTGTTTTGTAAGGAGGAAGGGCCACATGCCCAAAGCATGGCTCAGCCCCTGGACCTCCTCTCAGGAACCCTATAAAAGCTCCTGGAGCACAGAACTCTTCAAACCATTCTTCTTGGCTTCTCCTTGGTGGTGAACTGAGTAAGTCTGACTTCTATTAAATCTATTCTAGGGGTTTAAAATCTATTTTAATAGGACTTTTAATGTACTTATGCCTGGGCACTTTGTATGTCTTTTGCTTGTTATGAGAAGAATGTTCTTTTCCTTCAAAAGAACTAACTTCTCTCAGCTCAGCAGCTTTGGATGGGTTGGGGTGGATGTATGGAGAGCAAGGGGCTTCAAGAGCTGCTGGCATAGTTCTGAGAAGAAAGGCTTAATGCTTTTTATCTGTGCCCAGGACTGCTCTGCAAGTGAAGGCAGTAGTTGTAAGAACAGTTGAAGATAAATGTTGCTTGGTTAATCCTCACCTATCCTGAGAGAGGCTTTGCTGACTTCTGTCAGGTTGTCTAAGCTTCACTAATTCTGCCTAGGAATGAAAATCACACTTTATACTTAGCTATCAAAGGGCAACTTGCTGAGTATTGCCTGCCTCGAGTAAATGAGGGGCTCCCCTTCGCAAATGCACTTGTACTGTCATCCCCTGACCCCTGCTCTCCCCACCTTGTGTGTTTCAGACTTCCTTCTAGCCACAAAGATGAGTTCCTACAGACAGGTCTGCAACTACTCCCCCTGCGAGGTGACCTGCCCGCAGCCCTACGCCAACGCCTGGAGCCAGCCCTGCGTCACCTCCTGCGGGGACTCCCGTGCCGTGGTCTACCCACCACCCGTGGCCATCACCTTCCCAGGCCCCATCCTCAGCTCCTGCCCTCAGGAGAGCATCGTGGGCACCTCAGCCCCGCTGGAGATTGGCAGCTCCTTTGGCTATGGGGGCTACTTGGAAGGCCAGAGCTCTTATGGGTCCGGTGTTTCCCTGGGTGGCAGGTACTCCTACCCCTGCTATTCCCGCAAGTACACGACTTACAGTCGTGGGAGCTGTGGGCCCTGCTAAGTCCCATGAGGAGCCAGACCCCAGCAGGGACCTGAGCAGAGTCCCAGTCCAGGAGTGAGCAGAAGGGCATGGCTTTCAGAGGGGTGGTGTAGGAGGCTGCAGTCGGTTCCTCAGTGTTGGGTGCGCTCAGCCACCCTGAGAAACCACCCCAGACACTGCATTTCCCTTCCCATTGAATTAGGTATTGTCTAACAAGACCCCAACTCTGTATTTGAGGGGCTGCTTACTTGAGAAATACAGATAAGGCCTTATCTTAAGTTCATATTTAAGGCTGAGCATCAGTGCACATTGGATTCTGTCTGTTTTAGCCTTTCTTGCTGTATGGACTGATTATTTGTCTTTTGGTGGCTTTTGAGACACAGTGGGAAAAACTTCTCCAAGCTCCAGTTTGATTCTCAGAGCTGCCCTGTTTCACAGAGTGGGATTTGGGGGGGGGGGAAAAAACCCCAACAAAACCCAGCTAGAAAAACTTGGTGAAAACCAAACCTGACTCTCAACCACTGCCAATTGCAACGAAGACAGAAGATCATCTGAGGAACTGCAGCCCCCAAAGACGACAACCACGTCCACCCCCAGTGAACCCCACAAATGTATTCTGTGCTCTCTGGATTGTCATGTTCTGCTGCTATGAAGTTCTCCTGTTTCAATTAAAGTTTATATTGCATCACAACACTTGCCTTCTGGTTTCCTTTTCTCCTCAGCTTAAAACTATTGGAGAATGACACTGAAACGATGCCTCTTGAGACCCGGGCTCCCCTGGGTGTTGATTGACAGTGAAGGGCAAGATCTCCTGGGCTTTGTGTGCATTGTCTGGGGATCCCTGGGAGGTGAATGTCCCTAAAATCTTTTGTAAGGATTAGTGGTGAAAGTGGGGGGGATTGAATGGCCACGCTGGGATTGTGGATCAGAGGTTACCTTACTGTGTTTCAGAGTAGATTGGATGTGGTGTTGAGGGATCTGGTGTAGGGGAGAACTTGTAGAGTAGGGCTGATGGTTGGACTTGATGATCCCAGGGGTCTCTTCCAACCTAAATGATTCTATGATTCATCCTCCTGTGAGCTTAAAAGGAGGAGTTGTCCTCAGCATCCTCACTGTGTTTTAAAGGGTATTTGCTGCTTAAGGTCCTCTGCAGGTTGTAAAATGCCAGTATTGGGGGGGAGAGATTTCCATTTATCTCCTGGGAAAGGTCTGGCTTCAGCTCCTGCATGGATCTGGACCCCATCTGGACCCCCTGTTTGATTTCCTCTGGCTGCTCAGAGCATTCTCATTTTCCTGAAAATGAAGGGCCAAAACTCTCTTATTTTCAAAGGAACTGAGTACTTGTGAGTGGAAGAAAACCACCCTTGGATGAAAAATGACTGGAAAAGTGTTGTGTCATCTGGGAGAGAAGCCAGGGAGCTCGGAAGGAAGAGAAGCCTTTTTGTTGAAAGAGAGGTGAGTGGGGAAACTGAGGCGGGATGTGATTCTGTGGTTCTGTGATTCTTCCAGCTCTCTCACTGGAGTCATACATCCTATGTCGATCCCTTTGCCATAGACTCCTTTCTGAGCAGACCGTGCTGAGGCAAAGTTTCCATTGCCAGGAGGTCAGAAAATAATGCATTAATTCCTACAGTGTGTTAAACCAAACATTGTTTAACCTCAAGGAAGGGGTAGGTTTGGGTTTAACCTCAAGGTGGGGGGGTAGGTTTGGGTTTAACCTCAAGGAGGGGGTGGTAGGTTTGGGTTTAACCTCAAGGAAGGGGTAGGTTTGAGTTTAACCTC
>VZTM01033450.1:77163-95576 GCA_013400555.1 Jacana jacana | reverse complement strand
ATGTGGTGTTGAGGGATCTGGTGTAGGGGAGAACTTTGTAGAGTGGGGCTGATGGTTGGACTCCATGATCCCAAGGGTCTCTTCCAACCCAGATGATTCTATGATTCTATGAAAACGCTGCATAATGGAACTCTACTCGCTGTTCCTGGCTGTTCTGAGAAATATTTTCATATACCACAACTCCTGTGGAATGGGGAATACTTAGAATAACTGCCTTCACCATGATGAGGTACTTCAAGCTTTAGCCTCTCAGCAGTTCACGCAAGCTTCGCGCCACACTTCTCCCTCCGAGGCCTCACAGAGGCTGTCTAGGAGCTAAAAGTACTTTTTCTCTGGAAATAAACAAGTACTCACAAGGTACTCATCCTGACCTCCTTCTCATCTTCATTGCATCACAAGCAGAAAGAACATTTTGTTTTCATATTTGATTAGGTTCTAAAAACTAACACTATCCCTGAAACAAACCATCGCTCTGATGAAACCCAAGACTTCATTTATCCTCGGGAACAAAAACAAGCGAAGCAGCAGCTGGGTGAGTCCCCACAGAAACAGTTTCTAGAGACAATTCTGGTTTGTTTTCTCTTACAAGACGTAAAAAGCAAAGAATGGACTATTAGGATGGTTTTAGAGTTGCCTTCAAGGTTCTACGAATGGCCAAGGCGCAGCAAACACACATTGCAATCTCCAGTCGCTTCCTGCTCCTTGACTACTTACTGGAGTCAAACAACAACAAAAAGCCAGCAAGAACTAAGCTGCTGGAGTTGCTACCAGCCCCTTCTAATCATCATTTATGAAGTAAGTCTCAGAATGGGAATCATCATCTACAGATGTTTTCAGATGCAAACACTTCTATCTGAATTCAGTCAAGAGGTTAAAACAGCTGTTCCTGCAAGTTGAGAAGTGAAGGTGATGTAATGGGAGGTTTTGAGCCTACTTCTGCTTGTAAGAAAGCCTTTCAGATTAATGGTATCTTCTAAGCTAGTCAGGTAATCCCAGCAATTCAAAAAAGGATCATCTTGCCCAACACAATGCCAAAGCAGAACACTTGGCTTTGTTAGCTTGGGAGGTTTTTAAAAAGATAAAACATTTATGGGCTTTACAGGTGCTTGCAACACTTTTGCTTAAGCTTTTCTGCTTGTTTTATCCTCAGCTGCCTGAGCAGCTCACATCAAGCACACTCTAAAACCCCAAAATAGGTTTTCGGTAAAACTTCACCAATAGTGCACTTTTGTTATTACAGATAAGGACAAAGAAACACCTTCTTCCAGAGAAGGGGGCACAGACCCACCCCAAAACCCTGAGGATTTGTGCACATATTCCGAAAAGACCAGGAACAATTCATTCTTTGCTGTTGGATCATATAAAACCAAGCACTTCCCTGACTCTGCGTTCTCACACACGACAAGTTCTCTGCTCCAGAGAGTACATTGCCATGAGGTACTGCAGACACCATCGTACTGAAGTGACTTCTGAATCGTCTTTTCACCCATACAATTTAAGTCAATGCAAGCAATCATTAATATACACCATCTTCTCAATGTGCTTAATGAAACAGGCTTAGTTCAGAGATGCTCCATAGAGGGGTCTCTTAGAAAAAGGTTCTATACTCCACGACTGAGGCACCTTCACTTTGTGGTGGGACTGAAGAGATTTCATGCACTGCTGCCACCACCTCCCAACCATGTTCTGCAAGCACAGAGGTGGCTGGTCCTCAACCCTCTTAAGTGGCACACCACACACCACAGCTGCAGTACGCCCAGTTCAGCCTCCCTGGAAAAACCATTTCTAACTACAGCACCTTAGGTCTGATCTCTGGAACCTGCAGCTGTGAACATTCTCCACGGAGCTTCTCACCGAGGGCTTAGCGCACTCGCAGCTGGTTTAACTTGGCAAAGCACGAGAACAAACAAAAGCCTGGCCATCAGGGGAGATGACAGTATTTGCAAGCTAAATATCATTCACTCAGAGAGCGGCTGGCGAGTCATAGGAGAGAAAGGTGAAGTCAGATATCAAAGGCACAGGACCTAACAGCCCTGAACGTGAGCCAGCCCTTTAAGCTGCTAATCCATCGTTCGTTAGCGATGCAGCAAACAAGTTAATGAATCCAAGTTGTCAGTTGCTTTTATGGCTCCAGCCATTTACAAATTCCAGACCACCTTGGCCTTAGTATTCCATTACAACTCCAGCAGTCTGCAAGGAATAGGTCATTTATTCGGAAACGAAGCGCTTTCTCCCCCGGAAAGGAGAGGTGACCTATCTCCAGAGGTGACAGTAGGTGCAAGGATGCTGTTTATGCATTAACTAGCTTGCAAAGAGGAAAGGATATAGGCAGCATACCAGCCCCTGGGTTACAGAAACCACCTTAGAAGACTGAAAGAACAGAGTATTAGAATAGAATAACGGGAATAGCTAGAATCTGGACACGGTTGGAATATGTGTGTATGTACCTCCGGAGCTAAGAACCATGGCCCTACAGCTTTTACTGCAGATATCTAGAGCAAAGCTAGCTGTGCTTTCACAAACATACCCCTTGGCAAACCTTACCCTCACGTCATACCCTCTGGCTACAGGTTTCCGTGGCAGGTTTGTTAACTTTTCTATAACAGACTAGAAACCAGAAGCTATCTTAGGTTCAGCTGGATCCACAGCAGAAAGCAGCAGGACTTTGAGAAGGCAACTTTCCCATCCAGCCCTTTCAGCAGTCCAAAGCACCTTTGTTAACTGGACAACTGGAAGGTTAAGATGGGATTTGCTCCAAAACACATGACTCTGAGGCATTGTCTGGCAAACCCAGTGGTCAATGCTTTTCACTTGCAATACAACCCTTCATTTAGGTGAAGGACTGTGTATATTTTTAATTTGTTATGTTAACACTCTATTAAAGAGGCAGATAAATACCCAGGTGAGCACAGTGAAGGATAATGAAGATTATTAAGAGGCTGGGGCACTGTGATACAAGGGGAGGCCAAAAGAGCTGGGAGTGTGATCAGCCTAGGGAAATGTTATCACATGCATACACGGGACTAGAGAAAGGCAACAAAGCCAGACTCTCCTCAGCAAAAGGAACCAACTGAAACACAGAAAATTCAATTTTAACTTAATTAAATTTAAATTTAAGAGGGTTTTTGCATGTGCAGGTGATCAAATGCTGAACAGGGTGACTAGATTTGTACCCTCCATCCATGGTCCAGAGCGATCTGCTCTGGCTGACCCTGCTCTGAGCCACAGGGATGGACTAGATATTCTCTACAAACCCCTTCGAACCTCAACTCTTCTGTGGGTTCATCTGGGTTCAGTGTAAGGTAGTCAAGACATCACTCAACCAGTTCAACTTAGTAAGAAACACATAATCCCATACTGGGGGACACAACATATTTGAACTTGAAGTGAGAACTCCAGCTAAGGAAGTCAATGTTAAACACTAGAAAGAATTCTTTTAATTAAAGAAAACCCCCAGATCCTGGAGAGCTTTATCTGGGGAGGTCACCCAAACTCTCTCTCTCTCTCTGGTAACAGATAGCTGCTCAAGCCCATTCCAGTCCAGCTTTCTGCATCTCTGCTCAGAACATGTATGTAATTGGCCAGGATAAACTGCTGGGTAAAAGTAGGGGTTTGCAGGTATAGATATAATTAACTAATTCTTTAAGAAAACAAAGAGACATAAGAATGTCTTCTTCACACAGAAGCATTTCTGGAGACACTTCAAAGTTTATTCTGCAGTTAAACTGGAGCAAGATGCTCAGAAGCTGACGCTGTAAGCACAGAGGTTTATAATCCTTAAAGTTTAATCATTACACCAAAATAGCCTACAAATCTTGTAAGACTGTCTTCTGTATCAACTGAGCTGGGATACTGCAATATCACAAAGGACTGCCTCCCTAATGAGTAGAGGAAAACCCAGAACAGAATTTAGCTCATTTGGGTTAAACTGTGCACAAAGTGGTGCGTGTTTCCACAAGAAACACTCAGAAAAGTGTCAACAGGACCATTACTTTTTCATGTGCAGAACCATTTCACTTACATTTTGCACAAACTGCTACTATTACATATTTGATATAGGAGTGTTTTCACCTGTAGCTGCTCTTTCATGCAAGAAATGCCTTTCCAAATATTTACCAGCCTCTCTGCAAACTCAGGGCTTTGCTATTCCAAAGTCAGATTTAATGGGAAAGCTACTTCTCAGGGATGTTTGCCTTTGCATGTGTAGATGAGGCCCACCAGACTGCCTGGGCTGATCTATTTTCCTCATACAACCATTTGGCACACACTGTGAATGCTTAAGAACCACTTCCAAAACGGGGCTTAGGGTAGGTTCTGGGGCAAGGGAGGCAGAGCATAAACAAGGCTAAAGGAGCTTATTTTGCATTTCTGTGCATTAATGTGATTCCACAAAAGTAATTTTTTTTGTTAATGTGAAGTGGGTGCCCTGACTGGCATCCAGGCAAGATAAAGAAACACATGTTTTGTTTGCATTTGGAATCCTTTTGAAAAATCTCAGAATACTCTTCNAGCCTTATTCTCCAGGCCCTTCCCCAGCTCCGTGTCCCTCCTCTGCACTCGCTCCAGCCCCTCCAGATCTCTCTTGTGCTGAGGTGCCCAGAACTGGACACAATACTCAAGGGGTGGCCTCACCAGTGCTGAGTACAGGGGGACAATCACCTCCCTCCTTCTGCTGGTCACACTCTTTTTTATGCAAGCCAGGATGCCCTTGGCCTTCTTGGCCACCTGGGCACACTGCTGGCTCATGTTCAGCCTCCTGTCAACCAGCACCCCCAGGTCCTTTTCTGCCAGGCAGCTCCAGCCACACTGCCCCAAGCCTGTAGCGATGCATGGGGTTGTTGTGGCCCAAGTGTAGGACCAAGTGACCCAAGTGTAGTGTGGCCAAGTGTAGCATGTAGTATGACCAAGTGGCCCAAGTGTAGTCATGTAACAGGTTCTTCATAATGAAACAGATTCCTGTGTCTGACTATCAGCACGATCATATAACGTGACAGTAGTCCATTATTTAGAGACAGGTTCTCCAAAAGGCAGCAGGGTCCTTGCAACCTACTGCCCGATGGCAACATGGACTGAAGGTTTTAAAGGAACACCTAAACAACCAGGAAAGCCAGCCATGGGATGTAAGAATACCAATTGAGTATGAAAACACAGTGAAGGTGTTCTTCCCAAACACCTTGGATGTTCACCAGTTGAAAGGTTTTGCCTTGTCTTTCTGTCCATCCACGTTTCTTGCATGAAGTACAAAAAGGAAGTGCTACAACAATACATACATAGGTACAGTCATGCTGTCACCTGTCAAATGCTGTACTGGAGCTCTAGATGAAGTTGTGCTGTTATTGCTTGTTTCGTGCTAAAACACAGCAGGAGGCCACGTAAGGAAATTGAGGGACAAGACCAAAATAGCTGCTCCTAAACTTCAGCCAAAAGTTAGACATAAATCACACAAGCTGGTAGTTTGGTCAGGTTTACTGCTTTTAAAATGCACAAGTAGGATGTCAGACAGCAAGGAAGAGGTAGTAGAAACAACCACAACTGAAAGCTGGGGTATTCCCTTTACTCTTGCTGAACAATTACGTTGGTTTCAGGCTTAACAGTCAGCTCCCCGCTCCCCAGGCTGGATTCTTGCAATATAAACACAAAGTCACTGATGAGCAACTAGAAGAGCTAGTCCTTCAAAAGAGGTTTCACTGCAGTTAAACTAACAGATAAGCTGTATCTCAGCTGTTTTAGAGTCTTCTGTATCTCAGTCTGTTTTAGAGTCGCTGGAGCGAGTCCAGAGGAGGGCAACAAACCTGGTGAGAGGCCTGGAGAATAAGGCTTATGAGGATTGATTGAGGGAGTTGGGGTTGTTTAGTTTGAGGAAGAAGAGGCTGAGGGGAGACCTCGTCTCTCTCTACAACTGCTTGAAAGGGCATTGTAGGGAGGTTGGTGCTGGTCTCTTCTCACGGGCAATTAGCGACAGAACAAGAGGGAATGGCTGCAAGCTGCAGCAGGGTAGGGTTAGGCTGGCCAAGAGGCAAGAATTCTTCCCAGCAAGAGTGGTCAGAGCCTGGACTGGGCTGCCCAGGGAGGGGGTGGAGTCCCCATCCCAGACTGTGTTTAAGAGTAGATTGGATGTGGTGTTGAGGGATCTGGTGTAGGGGAGAACTTGTAGAGTGGGGCTGATGGTTGGACTGGATGATCCCAAGGGTCTCTTCCAACCTGAATGATTCTATGATTCTGGTAAGAAATGCTGAAGAAAGTTACAAGGTGGAAGCTGTAAAGATACTTTCAAAAACATAACAGAAACTTTGTAGATCTGCAAAGTATTAAGCACAACTGAAACCTTTTTAATTCAAGTGCTTTATTAAGTCTAAACAGCTTTAAAAAAAAAAAGTTTAAGGTATAACAGCATTTGGAGAGTCTAAGCTAAACACGGTGACTGCAATTATATTAACTGGCAAAATGCAAATTCAAAATGCCTGTTAAGTACAGAAAGTCTCCCTGAAGCCATGGAGACAGTGAAGAATGTTAGTGCAGGGGTTAAAAACAATCCTGTCTGTGAACTACTAGTTAGCACAATGACCTGAAGTTCTGGCAGAGCTGAAAAGACTCAGTGAGATTAACACCAGGCTGCTCACAGTGAATTTGAAAGCCTGACATGGTATTGAGAGATTATTTACCAGTTACCAACTCCCAACAGCAATATTGAAGAGCACATTATGGTCTTCAAAGTGTCTTATTCAAGAGGAAGACAGAAAAGGGACTCCTCTAAACTCACCAATTTTGTGTATTGCTGAACAACAAAGTCACTTGGAAGAACAATCAGAAAGGCTAACTTCAACTCCTCTCTCCCAGCTCCTCCTGTACTCAGAGGAGAAAGAGAGGCTCCTCCAAAGCCTGACTCAGGGTGCTCCAACCAGCACCCCGAGAAGCCTCCCGCTCCTCACCAGCGCCGAGGGAACATAAAGGAGGATCACCCTCAATAGACTGAAGTCTCTCTCGTTACCTCTCTCCCACCTCACTTGCTTTTGAGCCAAAATCCAAATAAGCTGCTCTTGCCCAGCGTGAGTTTTTGTTTAGTTTTTGGTTGTGCACAGGACTCCAGGAGAGCATCCCACTATTTGTGCTGTTTGAAAACCCAGTTTCATACATTGTTAGACTTGATATGGCAAATTCAATGCACAAAAAGAACTATCAAGACAGGAAGAAGGAAAAGGTCATGCAGCTTGAGTCATCTTTCTACTTTTGGGGTGGTTTTTTTGTGATTTAAGTACTACCCTGCTTTTCTCTGTTTTCCAGTTACATCAAAGTTACCCTGGATGCAATACTCTGCTTATGACACAAGCAATCCAACGATAAGGAATTGTGGGGGTGGAGAAGAGGGAGAGATAACCTAGAAACAAGGGACTTTGAGTTCTGGTTCTGTGAAATCCATCCCCCTGGCCCCTCAGTGTGAAAAATAAAGATCAGGCAAGCTCCACCTCTTCTGCACTCCAATCACCAGGTTCCTCTACACACTGACCTCTATGCCATTGCCCCCCGAGTTCATTCTGCCTGGTGATGTTGACTGACAGTTTCTCTGCAAGTCTCAGCAACTCCAATTTTGTTACTGCAACTAAAATGCATGAGAAAACTAAGTGCTTGGGTACCAATTATAAAACACTAATGAAATTAGCTTTCATTAAGCAAGAAAGGTCATTACTAACGCCTCAGTCCAATTCCTAAACAACACAACAGTACTTGCTATGTATGAAATACTCCAGATAAAACACATTTTATTTACTTTTTAGGCTATTTCTGCTCCTCTTCTATTCCTTTCTCCTGTTACTCTACTAGGACACGCTAGACTTGTTCATGGAAAATAAGCCCACTGTCCTGGTGGACACGTGCATACACAGTATGACAACAGAAGACAAATCACAGAATCACAGAATCTCAGGGATTGGAAGGGACCTTGAAATCCCCCCTCCAGTCCAATCCCCCTGCTGGAGCAGGAACACCCAAAGCAGGTCACACAGGAACACCTCCAGGCAGGTTTGGAATCTCTCCAGAGAAGGAGACTCCACAACCTCCCTGGGCAGCCCCTGCCAATGTTCCCTCACCCTCACCCTGAAGGAGTTCTTCCTCATATTGAACTGGAACCTCCTCTGTTCCAGCTTGCACCCATTGCCCCTTATCCTGTCATTGGATGTCACTGAGAAGAGCCTGGCTACATCCTCCTGACACTCACCCTTTACATATTTATCAACATGAATGAGGTTCCCCCTCAGTCTCCTCTTCTCCAAGCTCAAGAGACCCAGCTCCCTCAGCCTTTCCTCCTCTGGGAGATGCTCCACTCCCTCCATCATCTTGGTAGCCCTGCCCTGGCCTCTCTCCAGCAGTTCCCTGTCCTTCTGGAACTCAGGGGCCCTATAACACCCTAGAGATAACTGATAATGGCATAGCAGATCCCACAAGCCAGACTTGTCAGGGTTCTGACAGTTCCTCAAGCTGAAGGAGCTCAAAGGCTACAACCTGGCTGCCACAACCACAATTGTGTTAAATATAGGTAGATTTTTTTTCTCTGTCAGTCAGCACAACAAAGAAGGGAGAGAGTGCAGGAACTCCCTTCAGTACTAGAACACAAGCCTCCAAAGTGTGGGATCACTTCTACCTGTTCAGTTCATCACCCTTGGGAAGAGTAAAGGCTGATGCTCAGTCACTTCACAAATTCTCTTTTCCATAATCAGCAGCTGAAGGCTTTCAAGATTGGTAAGCCTCCTCACTTCTTGGGGTTCTTCAAAACACCAAAGGTTCTCTACTGCTGTGTACTTTGAGGGCAGACCACATGGACTACAAGAGGGCTGAGCAAGTGTGAACTGTTACCTGCTCATATTTATACAGTTGTCCTGCACTGATTTAAAAACAAGCTTTTCCAAAGATACAGAATGAGATCTCTCTGTGGCCCAAGCTGAGTGTGACAAAAAAAGATGCATCACCAAGTATTACAGCTTTAATAAAACACCCAATACTGTATTTCATATAAATGTAACAACCAGGTCTCTCCTGCTTGAGTGATGAGCTTGAGCCAAAGATCAAGAGTTAATGTGAATTTGAATGCAGGTCAACACAAACAGATTAGAATCTTTATTGTCTTACTCCAAGTCACTGTCACCCCTCCCACCCATCACCTTCTGAAAACATATCAAAAGAGTAAATGTCTGATAAATCAGTACATTAGAGTACAAGAAAAAAGATTCCTCAGTTTCCCTGAAATACTATTCATTATCAGGCTAATTAAAACACAGTTTTGCATCTCAACTCAATGCTGAGCACCTGCTGGTTGTATCAGCTGGAAGCAGAATTTATCCTGCACTCTGTTTAACTAGCTATGTATCCTGCTAAAGGAACATCAGTAATTTTAAGCTTTTTCCCTAAAAGTTCTTAGCTCCAAAATGAGAAAGAGTGAGAGTTATCACACGTCTTGACAAATAAGAGAAAGTGACACACTCCAGCAAAAGGGATCCTTGGGCAAGGTAACTGCATTTGACAAACTTTAGAAGTTAACATTAAAAAGTTGAAGGTGAAAATATTCTCTTGCTTACCGAAAATTTCTCCATTTTTGGCAAATTCTGTCACAAGGTACAACATGCTTTTGGTCTCCATCACCTGTTGATGGAGAAATTGCACGTGAGATTGTTTGAGGGAAGAGCAAAAAGCAAAAACCACACCCAAACGGATACTTATTTTCCTTGTTCTTTTCTGTTAAATACGTGAAAGCCTTTGCCTTGCACATACAATTATCAGTCTTTCACTTTGTTTTACTTCAATGATTTCAAGGGGAGCATTTGCATGCTAAGCACCAGGGTAAGCTTTAAACACTTCATAAAGTCAGTGTAGAGGGGAGGAAGTAGAGAGGATTCTTGGCCACAGGGGACTAACACAAAATCATAGTATCCTCAGCAGGTAGTTTAAAGACTTTCCTTTAAGGAAGGATCCCAAAAGTAATTCCCTTGCTCAACTCATCTCACATGCTGATGGCTGGTGCTTGGAAAGAAGACCAGAGACAACATGAACCTCTATTACCAACAGTTCTCTAGTTATAGATAGAAAAAAAGATATACTTTCAGATGAGCATCAGTCTTAAAATTCAGCAAAATTCAGGTAGAATCTGAGTTGGGAAAAGGCAGTCCAGTCAGTTATCCTGCAGCTTTCTTCCTAATGATCTACTCCTCATTTGCTTAAAGGGCTACTTAGGAATGCATTGTACAAATACCATAATCAAAAGATACACTGAAAGTGAGAAATCCACTACTTGAAAATACTAAAGTCATTTAGGAACTTCCCTTCAGTACAACTCAGTAATTTCAACACTCTGTGCAGTTTGGGCCTGTTTCAATAACCACAGTAAGAGAGTTCAGCCTGAGGTGTCTGTGGACAAGACCTTCCTGGATTTAATTTTTGCATTTTATTTATGCACAAACTTGAAAGTACTAAGAGATAGCTCACAAATAAATTCTTTCTAGAGGAATGTTTTAAAAAAAATCAAAACAAAACCAAACCCATGCAAATCAGAATCAAACATAGAATGGTCCAGGCTGGAAGGGAACTCTAGGGTCATCTAGTCTGACCTCCCCGCAGTCAGCAGGGACACCCCCAACTAGACCAGGTTGCCCAGGGCCTCATCCAGCCTCCACTTGAGGATCTCCAGGGAAGGGGCTTCAACCACCTCCCTGGGCAACCTGTCCCGGTGCTCCACCACCCTCATGGTAAAGAACTTATTCCTAATGTCCAATCTAAAATCTTCTCCAGCTTGAAGCCATTGCCCTTTGTCCTGTCCCTGCAGGCCTTTGTAAACAAACCCTCCCCAGCCTTCCTGTAGCCCCTTCAGGGACTGGAAGGCTGCTCTGAGGTCTCCCCAGAGCCTCCTCTTCTCCAAGCTGGACAACCCCAGTTCCCTCAGCCTGTCCTCATAGCAAAGGCTCCGACCCTTTTGTGACCTTCCTCTGGACCCGCTCCATCAGGTCCATGGCCTTCCTACCTTGAGGGCTCCAGCCCTGCACACAGCACTCCAGGTGAGGTCTCACCAGAGCAAAGTGGCAGAATCACCTCTCTGGATCTGTTGGCAACACCCCTTTCTGATCTCCAGACTTAAATTAACTCTTGTCAGACTCTCCCTCTCTACCACAACTCTGCTCTCCTTCACCATTTTTGTGTTTTGTCATTCATTCAAAAAGAACTGTGGTGGATATTACTCAAGCTAGTTAGGAATTTAACTCCTTAAGGTCTGGCTCTACTTGGTGAATCAATTTCTTTAAAAAGGAAGTGGCAGTGTCTCTCCTGTAACATGAAATTAAAGCTAAGCAAGTCCAAACCTGGTTCTTCATCTTTATTCAGTAAAAGAACCCAGTAAGGTCCAGGTCCTTCTGCTCATGTTGCCTTTATAGATTTAGACAGATGAACTTAAACTCAATGTTTGATTTTTAGCATGCTCAAATCTTCATTTGTTTGTTGACCTAGGTTTATTTGAAACAAGCAAGAGAGTATCTCAGAAGCACCATTTGTTAAACAGAACCCTAACAGGCCCAAAAGGGAATATACTCCAGAAAGCCTTAAAAGCAAGACTTAACTGTAAGAGAAATGGCAGCAGCCAGAAAATGAAGTAGAAAAGAAACAATATAACCCCCCCCCCATGCTTTACTAAACAAAGTATGTGTGCTACAAAAAGTGACAAGCAAAAGCCTTCACAAGTTTTCATTATCTGCAATTGTATGTGCTTTCACAGGTGCAGGTTTATCTCTTGTGTAAACACACATCACTGTACCATAATCATTCATCCTCCTGTTATAAAGGGAGGCATTCAAGACCTCAACACACATCATTTACTTCAGGAAAAATATCCATTTGTCCATAACCACCACAGAAGTGAAATGCAAGATTCCAACAAAAATAAACCCCAAAAGAAGCCTCCTCCTAGTAAACGCACTTCAAGATAAAGCGTTTGAGAAGCTCTTGCTTGGTGCATGCATCCACATCACAAGCAGGATCTGGACTTACACAGTATCACCTCTGAATAAGGAAACAAAGGCTGCTGGTACTCCAGCTGCACTGAGCCAAGACTTGACTGAAGAAAACCCCTCCATCCATGCAGAACATCACAGCTAGGACTCTCCCGTTACGCTGCAGATTCCTACCCTGCTCTACCTTGCATAGATCCCTGTCTACTGACAGCCAGCAAAGTCTCTCACCACTAGGTATTTCCAACTCAGCTCTTTTGCTAACATAAAAAACACAGAAGGTCATAAAATTTAAGTAGATTACCATGGAATGAAAAAGGCCACAACTGATGTACTATCAAGAAGGTTAAACACTCATCCAGTGCAAGCCAATCCCAGAGAAGCAGAGTTCATCGCAGACCAGTGATCTGCCCAAGGTCACTGGTGTAGAGTGAACTCTTCATAGAGGAGCAAGGAAGAGGGGGAGAAGGGAAAAGTGACACCACTAACCCTACCTGGTAGAGCTTTATAATGTGCGGGTGATCAAGCATTTTCATTATCTGCACTTCTCGGTAAATCTTCTCCAGATTCACAGCATCCAGCTGAGACTTATCAATGATTTTTATTGCCACCTGCAGACAAATAGAGAAAAAAAGAGATTAAAGCTCCCCATCATTTTCCTTGTTAGTTTATCCTCATTCTAAAGGGCAAAATGCAGTCCCAGGTAACTGGAGGGGATTCTTTTAGCTCAGAAATACATATCCCACACTTAGAAATACAGCAGCACAACATGAAACGTGTTGGTAGCCCTCCTAAGGGCCTGCAGGAACACCACTTGCATCAGCATAGCAGAAAAAAGGCAGTTTTACAAGAAGTGGAAGACACAGAAGAGGTGATGGAGACCAGTGCTCTCACAGTCCCAGGTGCAGAATATCAGCTGCAGGTGGGAAGAACTGAGCACCTCCCCACCTAGCAGTATTGTTAAGACACCAGTGTTCTTAAAAAGCCTAATTTGTGTCCATTTCTGGAGTCAAAGTAGCCAAGCCATAACACTTTAAAAGAAACACCACTCAAAGTTATCAAAACACAGTGGATTCATGTAGTTCCAACTGCTACATGCTTATTTTAACTGTAATTAAAATACTGCTACTTAAGGAACATGCAGTTCTTGTTGGAGGAAAAAAAGCCTATGTAAAGATGTTTGTCAGTCAAACCTCACAAACAGATCTCAACCAGCTTAGGATACAGATATTGGTCCTGTTGACCTTGGTTTCAGCCAGTACCTGTAAATTTGAATTACAGGGAACTACACATGCTTAGGAGGCTAAACATTTCAAACAGAAGGCATTAAAAAGATTAATTTAAATCAAGAATGAAGAAAAATATAGCTGCTATAGAAATAGTTCAAAAGATAATACTAAAAGAATGTTGAATATATAAGTGGTGCTTATTCACCCTGAATATCACATTATCGCTGCTGAAGCATGAGCAAACCATGGAAGTCACACAAATGCTTCCAATTATAACTGCATTTCTTAAACTATTGAACTATAGGAGGCAGCTGCTATGCAGGAGACAAAAATCCACAGGAGGTGAACCTTATTATCTCCAGCAAGGCTGATTATAGACCCACCTGAATTCAGAATTAACTATTTATTGCCTTCAACTCAGTATGCTTTTGCCTTGTCTTCCCCAACCACCAGAAAAACAGGATTTTGCTCTGTGTAAACTGATCTAGCCTTGTTATCAGTGAAAAGTTGTTTTTAAGATGCAAGCTGCACTCTTGCATAGCTGAAGCAGATGGCTATTTTTCAAAGCAAACTCATTTTAAAAACTTTTTTTCATGAGATAGGCTTGGCCTTTTTTTAAGCAATGTCCAATTAGCATAGATCTCTCTAAAACTAAATTCATCACAAAATGGAATAATGATATATCCAGCCATTAGAAAACAAGAAAAAGGGTTCACATCCTGTAACATTTTCACCATTAAACAGGAGTTACTCCAATATCCTTTATTCTTCAAAATTTAACAGCAGACTCTTGGGAAGAAATGTTACCTAAAGTAGTATTCAAGCAGTCCATACCACCCTGCTCCTCTCCAGCTCTCTGCAACTTTCTTCTCTCCTAGTACAACAGCAATGCCTGATCTTTTCAGAACATGCTTTCCTCCATTGTCTTCTGTTAGCTACTTGCATTTACAGCAGTCCCCATAATGCATCTAACTCTGTTCCTTTTCATACCACACTGCGCTCACACCGAGAAGCACATAGGAACAGTGATAACCAAGACTGTCATAAAAGATTATAGATATAGAACCATTTAGGTTGGAAGAGACCCTTGGGGTCATCCAGTCCAACCATCAGCCCCACTCTCTACAAAGGTCTCCCCTACACCAGATCCCTCAACACCACATCCAATCTACTCTGAAACACAGTCAGGGATGGGGACTCCACCACCTCCCTGGGCAGCCCAGTCCAGGCTCTGACCACTCTTGCTGGGAAGAATTTTTTCCTGATGTCCTATATCCCTTTGAAAGTTTCTATCTTTTGACTACAAAGACACTTCCTCTAAATCATGCAAAGAAAAAAGGTGCATCACCTGCTTCTGCTCCTCTCACCCTATTCCCATTCCTTTGACCCACAGTATTATTCTTCTGTCTTACACTTGCTATACATATAAACCTTGATAATAAGGTTCATAAGACCTGGCTTCACACATGCAGGGAACAGGGGACAGACAAAACAAGTCCAGTAACATGCCTTGAACTGGACTATCCAAAAGGTTACTTCCCACTTGGTCTTGCCAAATTTGCACTCCCTTTGGCTATTCCCTACAGCAATTGCCCACTCTCTCAGCAGGTCCCCTTTTGGTCACTTATAAAGGCAGAAGGGCAAGCTGCTCCTTGGTTTGGTCTGATCATACACCACGCAGCAGCAGAGGATGCAAACCCTCATTCATGCAGCCTAAGGAAAAAAAAACACCACCCAAAAGCCATACCCTTAAGTATCCCTGGCCTAATTTAACATCACACCTAATAAAATGACTTCTGGTTATTTTTATATTTTGCAGGCACAGTTTACTAGCCTAAGAAGAAATCACTTCACTAGAAAGTTACAAAATATTCAAGTAAGCAAACCAAACCACTAAACCCCAACCAAATTCTTAAATATACATCAGGAAATATTTATTAAAAACAAGCCACATGTCACTTTTCTCCACTTCCTCCAATTTATTTTCCACTGCCTCTCTGGAATGAACCAGAGACAAGCTGGTTTCTCCCCGAGTTTCCACATCTTATACCCATTATGACTTCAAAACCAGCCTGTTACCACTTCCAAACCCATTCTACAAGTGTCTACGTTGCCAACTTTCTGCAGAGATATCAGGCATTATTCTGAACAGTGCAGTTCCTGGCTCCTAACATCTGCAAAGAGTTAAAAAGAAATAATCAGGTTTTAACTTGGTTTTCCCACGTAGCAGTAGCATCCTCTTCCCCCTAGAAAAACCTAGGTTAACTCATTTGTCCTTCTTCCCTTTTAAAGATTAAAATACTCCATTTCTAGTTCAAGGTCTTAATAATGGGTGCCTACTGTATTTCTGTTTTCCAAGGCTACTAAGACTATGCAACTATATGATCACTTATTAAAACATTATTTTTATATCATAGAATCATTTTGGTTGGAAAAGACCTTTGAGATCGTCAAGTCCAACCATCTGCCCCACTTTACAATTTCTCCCCTACACCAGATCCCTCAACACCACATCTGATCAGCTCTTAAAATAAAAATATGCAGAAGACATTTTTACCTCTACGTGGTTAAAATCCTTGAAAAGATCTTACTTCCTGAGTAAAAACCAGTTAAATTTCATTACAGTACAGAAGCATTTTAAAAAGAATATAAGAAAAATATGGGATTGTTTAATTGGAGGAAGAGGAGGCTGAGGGGAGACCTCATCCCTCTCTACAACTGCTTGAAAGGGCATTGGAGAGAGGTTGGTGCTGGTCTCTTCTCACGGGCAATCAGTGATAGGAGGAGAGGGAATGGCTTCAAGCTGCAGCAGGGTAGGGTTAGGCTGGCCATGAGGCAAGAATTCTTCCCAGCAAGAGTGGTCAGAGCCTGGACTGGGCTGCCCAGGGAGGGGGCGGAGTCCCCATCCCTGACTGTGTTTCAGAGTCAATTAGATGTGGTGTTGAGGGATCTGGTGCAGGGGAGAACTTTGTAGAGTGGGGTTGATGGTTGGATGACTGGATGATCCCAAGGGTCTCTTCCAACCTAAATGATTCTATGATAAAGATGGGTCATATACATTTGGGAAGCATGGCTGCAAAATCCTGCTATAACCTTCACTACACTTTCTGGCCAAGAACAGCACTTCATGTTCCAATGTTTCCTACTTTCTTCCTTTTCTGGAAGTTTCCTATCCTACTTCCTCATGACACACATTTAGAAATACAGCAGATCATCCCACAGATCATCAAAAGACTGAAATCAAATTCTTATGAAATCGTAGGCACAAGAAAACAAGTTTTCAGGTCCCACACTTCTTGGAGCAGGATGCCTCCAGGAAAATCCTTTTTCAATAGTTTTGAAACATTTCCTTACCTCCCCACACCACAAGGAAAACATAACCATAGATTTAGAAGGATTCACAGAAGGAGAACTTTGTAGAGGAGGGCAGATGGTTGGACTCCATGATCCCAAGGGTCTCTTCCACCTGAATAGTTCTATGATTCTGTGTGTCACTGATAGAAGTATTCTGCATTTATGGCTTTTGAGCCTGGAAAGCTCTGATTTGATTAAATGCTGCACATTCAGGTACATGCATCACAGACTTCTTGGGTGGATACTTTCACAAAAAAGTTTCTTTAAAGAAATTGCCAGCCAGTAATGACAGCATTAATAAAACACCCTTTATTAAGTCAGTTAATCCTGAACTCCCATGAGCAATACAGTATACATGACTTGGCAAATGTTGGAAAACAAACTGTTTTGGACCAATACAGTATAAGCCACTGTCATAGCAATCTACTTACTACCTCTGTCATCGTGTTAAGAGATGCATTCTGTGCTGCTGCAGCCAATATCTGTTCTAATAAAGACAAACAAGACTTCTTTAGCTGGATCATTTAGTTGACAGCTCTCACTGATCTATTCATAAAAGTGTGTGCTGTGGGACTACATTAGTTTGGTCTCGCAGAAATAATTCTAAGCACAGCTCCCCGCTAATTATCTTGTTTGAGATGCAAACTAATGAAGAACAAGCTATATTTCCAGTTTAAATAGGTTTTTAGTTTAAAAATAACAAACAAACCTATCACATTACATCAACCCAGATTGTCTTACAATGTGGTAATATTAAGCTGGTTTTGAACAGAGGGTAAAAGCATGTGCCTACTTGAAGAATTTATCTGCAATCCTTCTACAACTCTCAATGTGTATATTATATATGTGCACACAGTGGCAGGCTTCTATGGGAGGAGCAGCATACTGGCAGCTGGCACCACTGCTTCTGCAGTCAAATGTATATTAGCTTTCTTAGTCTGTTCTGAACCTTCAGTTTTCATGTCTTTTGCCATAGAAGATTTAGAGAAAAACCACTTGGAAGTGCTTAAAATACAGTAACTTCTTCAGAACAGCACGTGAAGGAATAGGGCTTCCAATAGCAACTGCTCACTTCTGTCCATACTCTCAGCTGTGTCAGGGTGACAGGAAAAAGGGAAGCAATCCTTAGAGGTGGAGGAGCTGCTTCAAGATGGGGAATAGTTCCCTCTCCGAAAAGTGTGGTTTGTTCCTGAATATACAGCCTGTTAACAACTCCTGGTGTCTTGCAGAGATGTTGGAGTATTAATCTTTTGAAGTCAGTGCAGAAAGACTGACTGCACACAGAAGTTGATCTCTAGTATGATCAGCATTGCCAGAACACCAGCAAGCTGACCGTAATTTGGCACATCACTACCAAGAAAAAGAGGGAATACTGCCCCTCCTCTTATCTTCCTTCCCCTGTCACCAGCTTTTGCTGCTCGAAGATGTACATTACAAAACGTCTTTACAACTTTCATTATTTCTTCTCATTTAAAAATATTAGGCAGAGCACACACTTCCTTCCCAGTTTTAGTAAAGGCCTACAGAACTAAAGTTTGCTCCATCCTCCTCTGACATCTAGGAATCGAAACTGTCGAGCAGTGAAGGTGAAATGCTTGTCTAAAAAAAGGAAAGCTCCTCTGTCCTTCAGCTACTCCAGCTTTCAATTTTCACTGGGTTTATATTATACTTTTAATTCTCTGACCTGGTCTTTAAAAGACAAGCCCAACAAACCGAACCACAACGTCCCCCAGAGTGGCCTAACAAGTTAACATACGAAAAGAAGTTTAGAATAGAATCATTTTGGTTGGAAGAGACCCCTGGGATCATGGAGTCCAACCATCAGCCCCACTCTACAAAGCTCTCCCCTACA
>VZTM01033450.1:60270-71733 GCA_013400555.1 Jacana jacana | reverse complement strand
TGCTCTTGCAGGGGGATTGGACTGGAGGAGCTTTCAAGGTCCCTTCCAATCCCTGAGATTCTGGGATTCGAGCGGTTGGGCAGTCGGACTAGGCCGTTGTTGTAGGTCCCATCCAACCGAACTATTTCTATTCCATTCCCTTTTCCATACACCTGGAAAGACATATTTGGAAACAGTTGGTAGAGGTCCTGCAGAGTTTACAATGTAAGTGTGAAAATTTAGCCTTTTATGCTAAATTCCCTTTCCAGTACTAAGTCTGCCTAGTCAGTTTTATGTCTGCACTTCCCCATTAGCTTGATCTCATTTTCAAAACGCCATGCTTAGGTCAACTGTGCAGCAATCTTTCCTCTGCCAGTTCGTTCCTGCCACTCTCTGACTGCCTCCACTCCCCTGACCCATCTCACACTGGAGGACTAGGAGCTGGATACCAGGAGCCACCTCTGGAGGCTTTGCTCGGTTCCACTGACTAAACAAGGCATGTCCAAAAGCCAATGGTACAAGAGCACACGTGCCTGTTGAATTGGCCACACGTTCAGCGAAGGTCATAGACCTTCTATGAGCACTCTGTGCAGTGGAGGCAGCAGAGGGTGGCCACAAAAATGAGTGGAAGAACACAAGAAATAAATTCCTGCCTCTTGCTTTCCCATTCAAGATGTCTCACACGCAGAACCGCCTCATGCTTGTGGGGAGTTGGTTCGGTTTGTTACCTGTCAAACAGCAATGACTGCTCTGCAAAGGCGACTGAAGACCTCCCTGAAAAGTTAATGCTTGCAGTTTAGTAACTGCACTCGCAGTTCATGAGATTCCTCCAAGGAATGACATTTGGAGACGCCGCTGTTGCCTCAGCCTGCTATGGATAATAACCCTGCTGTTACTGTTCTATTTATCCCCTTAAGAAGTTCTGGCAATGACTAACTGATGACTTGAGTTAGTCAGACAACCACCCTTTTAAATGATTGATAGGTGCATGAGCAATCTTACCATAATCCTACTTGGAAAGGGTGTCATCCTGAGCTCCTACTTGTGAGATTTCACTCCTGTTTCATCCTGTAGGATGCTTAGGTTTTTTTCAGAGATCTGCAACACTGACCTAACAGTAATTCCAGCACGATGCAAGCTTGGTGTGTCGAAAGTAACCTTTTCTACGTTGTACAAAATAGTACCTAATACCCATTCTCAGTCATTTTATTACATAAATAACATTTTTACTTGCTTCCTGCACACTTTCATCCATCTGAAACCTCACCAGACTGGTGCAAAATCAATTATTGAGTCAGACTTTGTGTTTGCAATAGAAAACTTTGGCAGAAACTTTCTTTCAGTGCACATCACACTTTTGCCCTGAAAGTGTAGGTTACAAAAACGCATCTTAATAAAGCTCCAAGAGGAACTGCAGTCACAAAACCACTCTTTGCAGCTTTTAACGGCCATGGATGGCTTTTGCTTTGCTTCAAGGGAAGCAATTCAAGCGCTTCCTCACAAACACCGGTGCAAATGAGCTCTTCCAGGCTGTTTTTCAACCGTCTGTCGCCTGGAGGACAGAAACTGTGGAGCCCACATGCCCTCTTGTGGTCAGTGTTCCTCCGCAGAGTGCTGCAGCTGCAAGGCTCTATTTGAGGGAGATGTCAAAGAAAGGGACTGTAAAATCACCTTGCCTTCTAACAACTTCCAGAGCTGCTGAGCACATGCAGCTGGCCAGGGCACACACACATTGTTGCCAACACAGGTCTTTTATATGTTTACACCCCTAAGCTCCAACATCTGGCCTTGGGCTTTTCCCTCTTATTTCCTGTTTTTCAATGCCTAAAAGATGTTTAGTGCCTGCCAAAAAAAATAGAGAAGAGACCGAGAACACACGAGTAAAAGTGGATGTATGCACAATTGCTTAATAAAAGACCACATTAGAAACTCGACAGAGCAAGCACCCAGCAATGACTGTTCTCCTACACCAGGATTTCACTTCTCAGCAGAAATGGTTGCTAACTGGGTGTCATTTCCAAAACTTGCTTTTTTTTTTTTTTAAGGGATTATTTCTTTCAGGGCTTCGTCTGGCACTACTGCCTCTTGAGGAGCAACGTGAGATTGGCAGACCCTCTGTCACAGCCCGGATGTGTGGGACAGAGCTGTCATGCACATCAACCTCACCTGCAGCATTCAGGAAGCGAGGGAAGCGGCTGTGGCAACTGGCTAAAATATTTCCACGTTTGCAATAGACAGTGACAGCAGCACACAGCTCCAGAAACGTCTTCCTGCATGTTTACATTGGCAGGGAACTCTCATGGCCACGTTGTGCACTCATTTCTGTCCTTTCAGTCCCACATAAAACACCACCTGCCTTTGGCACATCCTTGTTTCCTGGACACACAAAACGGCTTTGCTTCCCTTTCCTATTTATTAATTTCCATGCAATGGAGAAGGGCAAACTTTTAGGGAAGGGCTAAAAGGGCTAAATTCATTTCAGATGCTTCATAGACAGAGTTCTTTAGCAAAATGTTGCTCTCCTGGAGCTGAAAATACTCACCTGCAGAGCAATAGATGAGTAGTATTTGTGTTCTTGCTTGGCATGCTTTATTTGCTTGGTCACTTTCCCTCCATTACCTGGTCTCAGATCAAAAAGAAAAAAGAAAACCAACCAACCAAAACCAAAAACCAGATAGATCCAGACCCTAGAGTTCAGCAAATTGCTGGAATTTCCTAGTTGTAAAGCCAGACAAAATGTTCTGGCTTCAGTAAGCATTTCAATGTCAAGATTGCCTCAACCTGCACCTTTCTTTTAGGTCTGTGTTACATCTTGCATGCCTGCAGGCAAAAACTTATCCAGCAGAAAACTGGCCCTTCACCACCACAGCACATTCTCATCCACGACAGGGTACACACGAGGTACTAGAAACAAAGGAAACACTAGGAAGGAAAATATTCAACCACAGAAAGGAGATGAACAGAAATATTTCCTTGCCACAATACCACAGGCTATTAAATAGGGGTGTTTGGTGATGAAATGAGTTACATGGCAATCTTCAAGAAAGGGAATAGAATCATTTAGGTTGGAAGAGACCCTTGGGATCATGGAGTCCAACCATCTGCCCTACTCTACAAGTTCTCCCCTACATCAGATCCCTCAACACCACATCCAATCTACTCTGAAACACAGTCAGGGATGGGGACTCCACCACTTCCCTGGGCAGCCCATTCCATGAACTATCTATCCTCAGTACCTCACCTTAATACTTGTTTAACCTCTGTACTGGAATATGTGAAGTCCCTGTAAATAGACAACAAATAATTTCTTATAACTGATTAGCATGATAGCTTAGTTCACCTGCCAAAATGCTGTTTTTAATCCAACTCTGTGTTCATCTACCTTTCTGTGAATTCCTTCTCTGTGGACATGAACATCCAGATGTCAGTTTTCCTGGAATTCAGTATGTCACAGGCTGAAGGAGGAAAAAGATCTAGAATGGAAGTGCAACTAGCTATGACTTCTACAAGAATAGGTTAGGTACCCCATTTGTCATCTAAGCCCAATTAGCACATCTCTGGACAGCTAACCAGGCTGCTGTAATTCCTGAGATCAATCAGAATGCTTGACAACACCCCAGCTGTGAGCACCCTTTCACATTGCAGAGAAGCGTTCGTTGACAGATGCCTTGCTTTGCAATTCCTTTTGCCAGAAGCTAAGTGAGGGGAACACAGCCCTGTGGCACCAAAGGACTTAGTGGGATCTTTTAAAAGCCAACCTAATGGCATAAGTAAGACAGTTCTGTGCTGTAACTCACACATTGTCTTGGCAGTAAGAACTAGGAGGGAGGGAAAGCAGCAGAAATCACACTACTCTCACTCTTGGAAAGCATCTCTGGGTGTCACAGGTGAGTGTAGCCAAGACAGCTGGGATATGGGCTTACATGGAAATGATGTCCAACTTACAACCATGGCAGCTTTCTAGGGGACATCTATGAGAAACCAAGCGGGAGCAGTGATTAACTTTGGACTTTCAGCACTTTGAAGATGTGTAGGTCAGTTAAATAAATAGGAATTTTGGACTCTCCTTTAGTTTCAAGGACATATCTCTGGAGTACAAAAAAGAATCAGACTATTAACAAGCCATTCCTTGGGCAAAAGGGGGCTCGATGCAAAGCAAAATATATACATTCTTTCCAGTCTGGATCTTAAAAACCCATATTCTTTCAAAAAAGAACACAGAGACAATGCAGAACCAGGATAAACATCACATATACTATTTATTAAAACAAGCTCCTAGGGAGGGCAGGTTAACTTTCATTGATATTCACTTTGTCATCCGTATTCCAGGCTTTTTTGTCCTTTTCCTTAGTATCCATAAATCTCATTCTCCACCCAGGCTGATTCCTTGCTCCTCCCCACACGATCTCCACACAGCTCATATATATCATTGGTCACAAAGCCACTTTCAGTACTGGCCAGTGTCACAAAGCCACTCGTTGACGTATTCATTGCTGTGTCGTCATAATCCCTGGGGAGGTTGTCAAGCACCTTGTCTTCCTGAGTACGGAAGGAAGAATTCTTAGTGTCAGGCCTGGTTCCAGCCAGATCAGCTTCTGATTGCTTCTTGATTACTTTGTAAATATCCAGATTCGGACTGGTCCTCCCGGGGTTAGACAGCCATGCGCCTCCCTCCTTTGGGCTTGCATCTATTTGCTCCTGTCTCCTTATAGGGATGGAGGAAAGAGGGCAAATCGTCATAGGCTTTTTGACAGAAGCAAACCCAAAACAATATCCCACCTCTCCTACAGAAATTTAATGACAACCCTGGAAGAAAGCTGACACTCAGAGCCTGGAACTCAGGATATTTGTTATTACTTGCTGTTCCAAGTGTGTGACAGCAGGCTACACACCTGGGGCAGTCTCATGGCAGGGCCGCTGAGCAGGACCCTTGCACCCTGCTGAGATGCTGAGGCAGCAAAGCTCAACATTGACACTCCCAAAACCACGGCCAGCATAGCCACAAGAGGTACTGAGCAGGCAGGGATAGCAAGGAGAGGAAATTGGTAAAAGTTATTTGCTCCAAACCTATATTCTTTTATTTCTATTACTATGTTTTTCCCTTTTACAGGGGATCTTCTGATAACTGAAAGATTTTCTTTAATAAAACTGAAGTGCTAACGCTTCAGAAACATCATCTTGTTGTATGTTATCTTACTCACACAGTGTTTTACACTATCTTACCTTACACATCTGTGAACGTAATAAAAGGGCATAATGTGATTTTACTTAAAATTTTACTTCACAAGTACCTCAGCCTGGAGCAGCCATGCCACTTTTTAAATATTTGGCTGAAAGCTGTTCTTTCCAGAGCACCTGACAGGACCCTGAAGCTAGCTGTAAAACCATTGCCAGGACAAGACATCACAGGTTCACTTGTTACACAAAAAATTGTTACTTACCTTTTCACAAAGAGCCAAAACCAGAAGATGACTATGATGGCCATCAGGAGAAGCAACACAGGAATGCTGGGAATAAGGATGTAGGCAAGACCCTGAACAGGTTCTACGAGTAAAAAAAATCAGATTCCAGCTTTTATTCACTCCCAGCTGCATTTGACATACACATTGCAGAAAGCAGCATCACCACAACTCAATGGGCTCCTAGTCTTGTTCATAATCTAGCAGGACCTTCTTCCTTAAGGCAGCAAGTCCCACAGAGACCTATCATCTAGTTAAGCAGGTTAAAGCAAAATAAGCTCCAGTCTTCAAGATGAGAAACAAATAAACTCGACTGGCTAACTGTTAGAAGGCAACAGTGGTGCAAGTTAATCAGATTTAAAAGCTTAGGAATCTCCAGCCAAAAGATTTCATAGAGCAAAACTGTCTTCTGTGATCTGTGAATTTGTAAGGGGGGAAGTCAGTGTGGGTAAGAAGAAATTAGAAATTTTTTCCCAGTAAATAACAGACTTGCTAACAGAACATTAGCAACTTAAACATTCAAAAGTGATTCAGTAAATTCAAAGTACCTTTTACAGACACAAAATACTTTGCTTTAGATTTAGAACACCTTGGTAGCCAAAGCAATCAGTTTAAAAGATGAGGGAAGGTGAGGGTTTGGTTTTGTTTTTCCAGACACAGTTTGTCTAAATTCAGATTCTACATTTAGAGTCAAACACTTCAAACTCTAACGTTGGCTGTTTGGAGCCATGGGTGCATAGCTAGAGAACAGGCCAGCTGTTGAATCCACAACATACCTTTGGCTCCTACCACTGTTACATTAGCACCTTTCTTATGGCGTTCCCCTGGGAATACTGGGCTCGAGGGCTCTGTTACAACATCTGGAAAGAAGCAGCTTAATTAGTATTGCAGATGTTCTTTGGAAAGGTTTAAGAATCATTAAAAGTGCCACTGAAAGCAGACTGAGGACACTGCCAGATGCAAAGAGCTGTAAGGTGTACTGGGCCCTCTTCTGCTTCCATTTCTGCAGCACGACCAGCGGTCCCAGAAACTGCACCAACCACATCAAGACTGTGTTCCTGCAGAATGGGCTAGAGAATAGCAGGAGGAAAGTGCCAACCCCAGGGAAGCTTCTTGCTCAGGACGTTTTCGGTCTGTGCGTGTCCTTGACAATGAGTGTAAGTAACAGAGCATTTCTACTGCAAGTCAACATATAACTAAAAAAGGCCCCAAACAAATAATCTGTAAATTACCTCGTTGAGGATTCTCTACTGGAGCATTCGTTGGCTTCTCTAAAAGAAAAAAGATATGCACAATTTCCTCATAAGTATAGAGTCTACTAAGTCCCCTTCTTTAGTGTTTTCTCTCTCCCTCAGGCCCCATTTGAGGTTTCAAATACTTTATAAAAACCCTCTGAGAATTCACAGAAGCCACAAGGCAAGTAGCTACAGATACCCAGATACTGACACTGTTTTCCCCAGGACTTGCATAAATTTAAAGGTATCCATCTCCCACCAGATCCTTCCAGTAAAGACAGAAAAAGGTTTCCCTATCTGCTACTGCCATCTCCTCATACCTCCTCCTGGGGACTGGGAGCAGGTTGGTTTTTAAAGTGACAAAATGACTCATTACCAAGAGAATATTTGCAAATGAAATTATTTTTCATGTTGCATCTGTCATCATTCCATTGAAAGACGTAAGGACCTCCAACACCTGGTGGGGCAGATGGCTGGTGGTACATCACAACGCAGATTTCACTCCCACAGGATGGCTCATCTACATACCAGTTCCTAAGAAAATACAGCAAACTTGTCATGTAAGACTTGGCATCGCTTTTCATGGTATGGCAAAGCTCAGGTGGGAACACAGCATAGAGGGCACCACAGAGGGCAGAATCAAAAGGGGTTAGAGCTCAACACGCTGCACCCCAGCGTGGGTGTGGGGAATTCTCCCTTTGCAATTCTTACTTTTCAGAGAAAACACAGGGAGCAAGGGGTCAGCAAATGCAATGGAGCACAGGGCTGAGCACCTCACTGCTTGAACCTCCTCTGCAAGGCTGAGTAAAAGCTCAGGACAGCTTTGACTTTCTCTACCTAATTTTAGGCCTGTGCAAAATCATCTAGCAAAATTCTTGTTGCTCTCCAGCCTCAGCACCCAACACCTGAAAAATCCTGACACCTATTTAGTAAGAAAATTAAAAAGCTACAGCAGGGTCTGTTTTTCTCTAGAAAAAAAAACACTGACATAAAAAAATCCTGTCTCACAGATAAGGATTATTTTTTTAAATCTGAACTTCACCACTGTGAACTGTGAACTGTGTAGGACTTAGGCCTTTCCAAGTGCCACCCAGGAAGCAGGCTTTACTATTTATCACTCTGTAACACAATCACTACTGAAGAGGCCTTTTAGGCATCTCATAGAAAAACTTCTCAGACTCCTGCTTTTGACAAATGTTCAATACCCACTAATTTTGGAACAAGCAGTGTTCTGCATGCCAAGCACTTTGCGAAAGCTGATCCATACGACGTGAAGAATTACAGATACACCAAGGTATCCACCATGGGAAAAGAACCCACACGTGTTATAGCACTAATTCTTCAATCATGACAATGCTGTATTCCTCCCTTGCTTCCTTCCTCTCCCTGTCCCCATCCTTGTCACGTGGCCAAGCCACTATGAGTCATGACCGAAATCAAATCGAAAGTTACCAGGACTTTGGAGGCTGAACACACTTTGGTTCTATGCTGAAAAAAGAATATCCAAGTAGCAAAAACACCACTAGCAAACTTGTATTGTCTGTAAAAGCTGTTGCCTTTATATTTCAGTTACAGCCAGTGCTGTGGTTCCATTGGCCTTAAGACAAGGATGCAGAAATCTAAGTGTTGTGGAAATTATAACTTTTCACGCCTCCAGTAAATGCTGCAGGTCTCTAATTTTACTGTCTCAAACAAAACCAATCAAATGCTATTCACTCAGCAAGTAGAAGGAGAACAGCCCATTGCTCAGGGCATGGGAAGAAAAAAACTTCAGAGGATCTAAGTGCAGGAAGCTTCAGGTCAAAGCATGTATTTTGTATGTGCCTAATCAGACATTTTTAAGACCAGATTGCTTGTTCCTTCACCCCCTTTTAGAAACTAAAAATTATTCATCTATCCAGACACTCCAGATGTGTTATATAGAGCAACAGAGAGAGAGCAAAGTCTCTAGAGGGTAATTTTTCTATCCCTTACATCTGGATGGGCCGTTTGCTCTCTGGAGATACAACCACTCTTCAGTGACTGCAGGAGGAACACTGGGACAAATCTGATTCTTTTGAAATAATCCTTTCTGGTTACTAAAGGCAGGTGAGGGTCCCAGACCAGATTGCTTCCCAGTCTCACTTGCAAATACCTACCGAAACTTGGATGAGCTGCCATCTGACCAGAAGTAGAGGCTCTGACATTCTGTACTATTGTCTACCTCCTCCTTTTTCCTCCGAAGCCCAATCCAAAAATCTCCATCAGAAGCTAAGAGACTCTCAATAAATTTTTCAATCAGTCTTTGCTCTGCTTCTGTTTCGATACTGACTAGGTGTCCACCATCAGCTTTGCAGGCACGATGTGCTTCCTCATAGCTGATCCTGCGTGAAGCATCGTGAAAATAAACTATTTTGTAGCACGGTCGCTGTGTTCCGCCCCGGCAAACCGTCTGTCCTGCAGAAATGGGAAGAAACTTGTTACAGAAGCCATGCCTGTTAGCATCAAAAGTCAATTTGCTTCAGTTTTGCGCTGTAGGGTGGCTTATAGGGAAAAGACAACACAGGCAAAAATCCTCTTGTGTTACTGGAGGGGCAAATGGCATCTCCCATCTCTTCTTCCTGTTGAGGTTGATCTGCACAGCACTGTGCTTTCATGGCCTGCGCTGCTCAGCTCCCTCACAAATGTTCTGTGCTCTGAAGACTCTAGGAGTTCCTTACAAAGCAGCAGTGCTGTGCCAGAGAGCAAGCCAACGCTGGCAACCCTTTCAAAAGCGGGCTTCTGAACTGTGTATGACAGCATGTTCACACAGCCCAATTGTAAGCATTGCTCTGTGCTCTTATGTTACTGACTGCCCAGGAAATAAACAGTGTCTGTTTTCAGACTATCACAAGCCAAGGATTTTCTCATGCATGAAGCAGGATAGCTTATTTTGATGACAAGGAAAGCGAAGATCGATGTGAAAAGACACATAATCTAAAATTATGCAGGAGTTCCCAGTATTTAGACTCTGGAAACAAACAAACAGTCTTGCTTTACTTCAGTACCTATTTCTTTCCAAACACAGGGCAGACTCAATCTGCTAACCCTACATCTTTCTACAGAAGCAAAACATTTAGCAACGTTTGCACTCAGAACAAACAGGAGGTAAAACCAAACCCCCCTGTGGGATTTATGCTGGTTTTTCCTTATCCTTATATGTTCCTGCATGGCCAACCTAAATGTGGAGATTTAAGCACCTTTTGTACTGGGATTTTTGAAGAGTCGAGCATGCAGAATCACAGAGTCTGCTAGCATTTTACACAGAAATTAAAACTGGCTATTAAATTAAATTAAATTAAAACAAAAAAAGGCAGTATTTAAAATAGATCTCTAGGCACAACCTGTGTTTCTCTTGGTAACTTGACATGCATGCAGGCTTGAAAATGGCAAAACCCCCGTACCTTTTCTGAGGGATATATCCACAGCTATTGTGCAAGTTGTAAGAAAAACACAGATGACACATTGTTATTAAAAAACTGTCTCCAATAGTGTCATAAACTTCACTCAGGGTCTTTTCTGATGCACACTTTCCCCCCCCCATATTTGTTGTAATTGATTACTGCCTAGACTTCTTCTGCTAGTTAGGTTCCCAAATATAGTCTAGATATCCAACAGATTGGATATCATTGAAAAGGGTTGCTCCTATTTCCCCCCCTCCCCTTATCACCTTCATGGGATCTGCCTCCAAGTCTGCTGACTTCAGTGAGCCCCAGTAAGGCAAGGCTACGGATGAGTCCGTTACACTGGGAAGTAAAGAACTGGTGCCAGCAGCTGGCAGCTGAGCCCTCCAACCCACTCCCACAGAGAGCCCTACTTTAGACAACAGCATGGCAGAATTCACCACGTATCTATAGGCATAATGAGACTATTTGCTGTAAGTTGGAATAACATGAACATTTCGTGGGTGACAGTGTTCAGGCTTTCTGCTGAATTTACCAACCAAGACTTCTCCAAGACTGGCTGTTCTGTGCCCTAAAAACTAATACCTAGTTTGTGTACTACATCCAAAGATACTGCTGGTCCAATCTTGAGCTGCCATATATTTGTTCCTATGAAAGGCATCTTAAATAGAGGACATTCTTTGCACGAAACCAGGAGGACAGACAAATAATCAAGGCAGACTTTGCAGAGGAAGAGTCAGGCAAACCTAGTGTTGGCTGGAAACTCAGACAGCCTGGTAATTACTGCTGACAAAAGCGGTTCTGTTAGCCAGGACAGTATTTAAAATTCCTAGAACCGGGGCAGAAATACAGCAGAGAGAACAGGAGGGTTCTCACGGACGAGTTAAACGAACCCGGGCTATTGGTGTGTCATCTTAGACTCACAGAACCAGTTTGGTTGGCAGAGACCCTTGGGATCATCCAGTCCAACTATCAGCCCCACTCTACAAGTTCTCCCCTACACCAGATCCCTCAACACCACATCCACTCTACTCTGAAACACAGTCAGGGATGGGGACTCCACCACCTCCCTGGGCAGCCCAGTCCAGGCTCTGACCACTCTTGCTGGGAAGGATTCTTGCCTCATGTCCAGCCTAACCCTACCCTGCTGCAGCTTGCAGCCATTCCCTCTCCTTCTATCACTGATTGCCCCTGAGAAGAGACCAGCACCAACCTCTCTCCAATGCCCTTTCAAGCAGTTGTAGAGAGGGATGAGGTCTCCCCTCAGCCTCCTCTTCCTCAAACTAAACAGTCCCAGCTCCCTCAATGCCTCCTCGTAAGATTTATTCTCCAGGCCCTTCCCCAGCTCCGTGTCCCTCCTCTGCACTC
>VZTM01033450.1:29482-59577 GCA_013400555.1 Jacana jacana | reverse complement strand
GGAGCCGCCGCCGCCTCCTCCTCCCTCCTCAAGCGCCGGGCCAGCCCCTGGGCGGCAAGACACCCCCCGCCCCCGCAGCCAAAACCGAGGGCCGGACCCGCCTCCCTCGCCGCTCCGGAGCCATCTGCCTCTCCCGCATTTCTCCCTGCCGTCCCCTTCTCAGTTGTCCCCTCTGCCACGCTTTAGATACCGCAACAACCGGCTTCGGAACTTCCCCGTCCCGCACATAAACGGCCAGGCGCCAGCATGCGAGACATCCCCATCCACCACCACGTTCGGGAGGGAACCCGCAAACCCTGAAACCTGGAGGGGCTGGAGCGAGTGCAGAGGAGGGACACGGAGCTGGGGAAGGGCCTGGGGAATAAATCTTACGAGGAGGCATTGAGGGAGCTGGGACTGTTGAGTTTGAGGAAGAGGAGGCTGAGGGGAGACCTCATCCCTCTCTACAACTGCTTGAAAGGACATTGGAGAGAGGTTGGTGCTGGTCTCTTCTCACAGGCAATGAGCGACAGAACAAGAGGGAATGGCTGCAAGCTGCAGCAGGGTAGGGTTAGGCTGGACATAAGGAAAGAATTCTTCCCAGCAAGAGTGGTCAGAGCCTGGACTGGGCTGCCCAGGGAGGCGGTGGAGTCCCCATCCCTGACTGTGTTTCAGAGTTTTAAGAGAGTTTTAAGCAGTTTTAAGAGAGATTGGATGTGGTGTTGAGGGATCTGCTGAAGGGGAGAACTTGTAGAGTGGGGCTGATGGTTGGACTCAGTGATCCCAAGGGTCTCTTCCAACCAAAATGATTCTATGACTCTAAACCACAGGCTGAGCCTCCCTGTACTGGTGCGCAGCTGCCTCTAAGAAGCAGCTTCAAGACTGAAACACACCTAGAACAGGTCACACAGGAATGCCTCCAGGTGGGGTTGGAATCTCTCCAGAGAAGGAGACTCCACCACCTCCCTGGGCAGCCCCTGCCAGGGTTCCCTCACCCTGAAGAAGTTGTTCCTCCTATTGAAGTGGAACCTCCTCTGTTCCAGTTTGCACCCATTGCCCCTTGTCCTGTCATTGGGTGTCACTGAGAAGAGCCTGGCTCCATCCTCCTGACACTCACCCTTTCCATATTGATCAACATTCATGAGGTGACCCCTCAGTCTCCTCTTCTCCAAGCTCAAGAGACCCAGCTCCCTCAGCCTTTCCTCCTCTGGGAGATGCTCCACTCCCTTCATCATCTTGGTAGCCCTGCCCTGGCCTCTCTCCAGCAGTTCCCTGTCCTTCTGGAACTGAGGGGCCCAGAACTGGACACCATATTCATTCTAATCTTGCTGTTTATTCTGGAAGACACTTTTATACAAACTCCAAAACAAAAGATCAGGTTACTGCTAGTAAAGAGTTTGGGGCTTTTTGAAGCACTCATACAGTACCTCAGCAGTCCAGAGTATAAAACTCATAGGAATTACTGTGTCAGAAAGAAGAAGACTTGTGTTTTCTTTCAGCCCTAGCTTTAATGCATAGAATTTGGTCAAAACAGATAGATTTGGTTCAGCATTTTAATGAACTTTGAGAAGAGGAAGCACTAATATGAACAGACTTAAATGCTTAAATAAGGAGGAAGAGAAAAAACCGAGGAGGCCTGTATGTCTGACAGGGATCCATCATTTCTGAAAGTATCCTCTGAAATCTTGTTTTCCGAGTTACTTCTCAAATCGCTACACTTATCAGATTTACAATTTCAGTTCTGCTCTCTACCACTGAGCAAGGAAATTGTGTTCATTAGGATATGCAGCTCTTCGGAAGGACAGATGTTTAACCTTATATGGGGTAAAAACTCATCTATCTCTGCTTTGTGTCTCGTGAATTACAGCTGAGATCACAAGGAGTGCCTTAATATAATACAGACCTCTCCTGATAAACATCCCTCCCAGCCAAGCAAAGCCATTATAAATCAGTAAATCTAGAGTTCAGTACTACTACTAGTAAAAAAAAATAATCTCTAAATGGAGTTCTTTCCTTTATTGCTCAAATTTAGTTATAGAGCTTTTTAGGGAGTAGAGCCTGTGAAAACTGCAGCCAGTTTAATAACTGTGTTATAAACTGCCTTTTAGTGTTTCAGTGGAAAAAAAAAAAACCCTAGAGACAACAATGGAAAAAATATAATCAAAGCAACTAACAGGTTGTAAAGATTCCTTTGGTATGCTAAGCTGAAATTTGGACACTCCCACACAGCTGTATTAATCTCCCCCTGTGCTCAGCACTGGGGAGGCAGCACCTTGAGTCTGGTGTCCAGTTCTGNAGATGTGGTGTTGAGGGATCTGGTGAAGGGGAGAACTTTGTAGAGTGGGGCTGATGGTTGGACTGGATGATCCCAAGGGTCTCTTCCAACCTAAATGATTCTATGATTCTATGATTCTAATATTGGTTTAATTTAAATAACTGTCCTTTCATTATGTATCTCTGTAGAACAACCAGGGCCTTCAGCAAAGTGCTGCCACAGTCCTCACAGTCATTCTGACAGCCCTGTAGTCACCGCTTCTGCTCTATTTCCCTCCTCAGTCCCAAGTTCTTCCAGCTTTTTAATTCTACGCTTACTTGTATTTGCCCCTGTCTGCCTCCACCAGTGAGGTCAGATTCTGCCCCTGTCTGCACCATCTGCCTCCACCAGTGAGGTCAGTTTCAGTCCCTGTCTGCTCCTCCCACAAGAATCTCCACGTTTTCTGTTCAAATTTTGATGTATTAAATCACCCTTTTGAGATAGTTGGCGAGAAAACACGCAAGCCGTTTTCAATGACTCTCCTACTCTGTTGTCTTGGAGAAAATAATCAAGGTCAGCATGTTACAGTTGACTCAATTATAGATGTACAAAGATAATATATCAAGAAACAATCAGTTAGATCTTCAAGCACTTTAAGGTATTTATAGTACCACTGTCTAACTCCTTGAAAATGGTCCAATAACTGTATTCAGCTTGCTTAATCTTCATTTACCTTCTGTGCTTATTGCTTCCTACCGTCTGGCCTGAGGCTGTCAGAAACACACAGCCTGCAGGATCCCCTTTGCTTCGGGAAATTGTTGAATAAAGCCCACTTTTCTGCCTGCTTACTCAGTTTAAACTGAGGTGCTTTTGCTATACAAGACTGGTACCATGGTATAGTCTGCAATACCCCATGAACCTTCAATACACTGGACTACAGTCCTTCGAATGCCATCCATACTGGAAGCACGCAAAAAGAGGAATCAGATTTACTGTAATCCCTTCTTCTCCCTGTTTCCTCGGGAGAGCTTGTATTTCTTTTCTCCTGGCCTGGAAAGCAAAAAAAAAATAATCTGGATTTGAAGAGTAAATGACACCTGATTTTATTCAGTGTGTTAATTTTAATTTTCTGAGACTTCTGTGGGTCTTACAGCAGTTGTAGAGAATAATTTACTCATTGAAATTAATGCCCAAAGCTGCAAAACCTTGCTGTCACTTATTGTTACTGCATTTTAAAAACATGAACAGAAGATTCAGGGAACTGTTTCTAGCTTCAGCCAGTACTGAGAAAGAAGAGTAATGATGATAACGAATGGGATGTGTTTTGGAACCATTAATTGGAAAAGGAGGATTGCTGACTCGCAGGAAAGACTTGCAGACCTCAGCACCTTTCTGTACCTCTGGCAGCTTGCTTTCATTTGGCCTGCTTCCCAAATACAGGCTAGAGGCTCTTCAGTAAAAAAGAAGTCATTTTTACTAAAATAAGAAAAAAGAAGTATAATTACAGAGTCAGGCTGAAAAAGTATTTACAATATTTAATGCTACTTGTCTCAGTTTCCATTCCTTGTGTGAATTGTATCAATGGTATATGCGTGGAACACCAGTTCACCAGTTAAATTACTAGGGGCTTCAGTAAAAGTTTACATCAGTGTCTCAATAGCAAGCAAAACTGTTCTCTTCATCTTTGCAAAGCAGCAGGAGAAACTCCTGCTGTTTTCCCCCTGTGCTCAGCACTGGTGAGACCGCACCTTGAGTCTTGTGTCCAGTTCTGGGCACCTCAACACAAGAGAGATATCGAGGTGCTGGAGCGAGTGCAGAGGAGGGACACGAAGCTGGTGAGAGGCCTGGAGAATAAGGCTTATGAGGATCGATTGAGGGAGTTGGGATTGTTTAGTTTGAGGAAGAGGAGGCTGAGGGGAGACCTCATCACTCTCTACAACTGCTTGAAAGGGCATTGGAGAGAGGTTGGTGCTGGTCTCTTCTCACGGGCAATGAGCGATAGAACAAGAGGGAATGGCTGCAAGCTGCAGCAGGGTAGGGTTAGGCTGGACATGAGGAAAAAGTTTTTCACAGAGAGAGTGGTCAGTCAGTGGACTGGGCTGCCCAGGGAGGTGGTGGAGTCACCCTCCCTGACTGTGTTTCAGAGTAGATTGGATGAGATGTTGAGGGATCTGGTGTAGGGGAGAACTTGTAGAGTAGGGCTGATGGTTGGACTGGATGATCTCAGGGGTCTCTTCCAACCTAAATGATTCTATGATTCTATGAAACCCCAAGCTCTGTATTCTTGGTCCAATCCCACCGCTTTGCAGATGATGACCCACAGTGATCTGGATACCATGTAACTTCTTCTGCTTCTTTTCTTAGCTAATAAAATGCTCAAATAAATACCTAAGTGTGAATACTTATAGCTCATAGCATGTCAGATTTTGTTGATCCTATTCACCAAATATAGACTACAGGAACTATTAACTGAAGTGCTGAGTGGGCGGCTTCATGCCAGACTGATGCTAGCTATGTAAAACTCCAGTAAGTGTGTCCAGTTCTGGGCCCCTCAGTTCCAGAAGGACAGGGAACTGCTGGAGAGAGTCCAGGGCAGGGCTACCAAGATGATGAAGGGAGTGGAGCATCTCCCAGAGGAGGAAAGGCTGAGGGAGCTGGGTCTCTTGAGCTTGGAGAAGAGGAGACTGAGGGGTGACCTCATGAATGTTGATAAATATGTAAAGGGTGAGTGTCAGGAGGATGGAGCCAGGCTCTTCTCAGTGACACCCAATGACAGGACAAGGGGCAATGGGTGCAAACTGGAACAGAGGAGGTTCCACTTCAATAGGAGGAACAACTTCTTCAGGGTGAGGGTGAGGGAACCCTGGCAAGGGCTGCCCAGGGAGGTGGTGGAGTCTCCTTCTCCGGAGAGATTCCAATCCCGCCTGGAGGTGTTCCTGTGTGACCTGCTCTGGGTGTTCCTGTTCCAGCAGGGGGATTGGACTGGAGGAGCTTTCAAGGTCCCTTCCAGTCCTTGAGATTCTGGGATTCTGTGAAAGGCACTGCAACATCCCAGCTACGACGTCCTTTGGAAAGACAGCATCATCTACAAGCTCCGTATTGGTGTGGTTTGCTAGAATATACAGTTTGCTCTGCAGCTTGGTAGTTTTTACAAAATTTTGAGTTGGCCCTGGTCTAACATTTCTTGAATTATACCTCTCTAAAAATATCACCTGAACCTGTCCCTGATTGACAGGCTACAGCAGAAGCATTTCTGGAAGCTGATTTAATAAACCACCCACTACTAAGCTTCCCGCATCTCTTACTCAATGAGCTCTTGGCACTGGTTCTTGCTGGGCACGGGCTAATGACCAGTATCTATTAATAACTAAGAAAACTAAGAAATAAACCTATGCTTTGAGCTGTGTTGCACTGTCTCTACGCCAGGATTTTTCGTGTGAAAGCGGTGGTATTTTTAGTCCACAAATTACCCACTTTTGAATCTGGGCCCTCTCACTTGGCTGGTTTTAGACACTAAATCAGGACAGGCATTACGTGCTTACTGTGCAGAAATTAAGGCCCACTACTTCCAGACCAACCAGCATGATCCAACAGGGAATAATTTTAAGCTATCCATCAAGAAATGGGCCGCGTCCTGCTAACACACAGTGGGCCAGATGAAAGCCATTTTCGTTACGGCTCACCGTGGCATTTCCAAAGTTCCACCAATTGACACAGGGTAAGTGGGAATATTTATGAAAATAGGAGTCTAAGATCAGTGGTTCTTACCTGCTGAAGATACTTTTTATTTTACTGTTTTGCTCCGTGTTTTGAGCTTCCCAGAGTCTCTCTCACTTGCTAAATAAGACAAACAAGAGGCAAATGACCAAGCTGTCCTGCAACCACCGTCCTCCAGAGAGAGCAACTTAACTACAGCATACTTTGGGGCTGTTCAGAGAGTGAGCCACCCCAGCATCTGCATCCTCAGACAGCAAACATCAGCCAGAATACTTCAGTTACTCACACTATGGGCTGTAGCTCTTCTGCCACACAGAACTTACTGCCCCAAGTCGCTATTTATGCCCAAAAACGCATTCCTCCCGAAGGTTTATGCTAGCAAGGAGCACGTCGTTTTTCACACTTACTTCTGGGAAGTCGTGGGCTCTGGAGAAAGAACAACCACGTTCCATATTAACCTGGGAAGATATGGGTGTGTGTGTGGAGGGGGGCAGTAGAGAGGAGGAGGTGAGGCCTCAGAGAGGTGGGGAGGGTCTGGAAGGAGTGGGGACCCCAGGAGTGGCGGTGAGGACCTGAAATGGGGCAGAGGGAGGAGCATGAGGCCCCCAGGTAAGGTGCAGGCCCTGCAGAGAAGCATCCGGCCCCTCTAAAGCGTGAAGGCCTCCGGGCAGCGTCTCCTCCCCCAGGCAGGACCAGGCCTAAGGTCCCCTCAGGGGCGGGGTCTCGCCGGAAGCCATGATTGCTTCCGGGGCAGTGTCCCCTCACGTGGCAGGGCCTGTACACCGACTCCGAAGGTGGTAGGAGGATGGCTGAGGTCCAGAAAGTTCGGGCGAAGCCCACGTCGGCTGGGCTTGAGGCAGCAAAGACAAGGGACCCCATCGGGCATAACTGGGAGCCGTCCAGGCCCTGTCCCCGTGGCACGGCACTGGGCTGCGTCCCGGTGTCGCCTCTCCATGAGGTAGGGCCACCCAGCTCAGCCTGTCTGCCCCCGCCCTGTGGCCACCGGGAAGCAAGGGGATGGCAGGAGCCCAGTGCAGCCCCCGCTGCTGGCACCCCCCTATCCCTCTCACCTGCTGGTGGCAGGTACCTGTGACCTCTGCGCCATCCCCGTGGCACGGCATTGGGCTGCGTAGGTCCACCCAGCTCAGCCTGTCTGCTCCTGCCCTGTGGCCACCAGGAAGCAAGGGGATGGCAGGAGCCCAGTGCAGCCCCTGCTGCTGGCACCCCCCTGTCACTGTCACCTGCTGGTGGCAGGTACCTGTGACCTCTGTGCTGGGGTCCTTCCTTTTTCCCTGCCATCACTGGCATCTGGATGCCAGGAGGGAGGAGGACTATAGCAAAGGTGCGAAGCCAACTCGGAGGGGACACAGTGGTGCAGACACGTATGGGGAGCTTGGACCCAGCTGCATGGTAAGGGACACACCGCCTGACACTGTATACGTAGAAGAGCAGAAGGATGACCACGTTATACCTCTCTTTTCTAGTGTCTTTGGGCCATTTTCACTCAAGTCTAGCCTTGGGCCTCTCTGAAACAGGAAGTAGCTGCCACCACAGGCCTCAGTTTTACCTATTCAGCAAGAGTAAATGTGTTAATGCGAAAGGTTAATGTGAAAACAGGGGCCTTAGACAAGTGTAAGGCTAAGACTGGCACAATCAGAACAGGAGATGATGTCTGCAAATTAGGGGAAAGAAAAAACCTCTCCATTTGTTCTCATGTTTACTAGTGTCCTGTTGTACCACACAGGTACAGTGAAACTGGCCTGACAGCTGCGCTGGTGTCTCTTGCAGGCGTGACAGGCAATCTAGTACTTTCCACTCATTTGATTTCACTGCCTTGCCTGTCCATTAGATGCTTCTGGAAAGAGATTAGTCTGCCTACCTTCTGTTGTTGAAATTCCTGTGTATCTGATTTCAATAGAGATACTTTCCAAACCTGTTTACCTGGCTGTGTGGCTAGTGATTGTTACTTTTGGCAATCAGCTAACTACACTGCCTAGTAACTAGGCTGCTGGGAGAGACAGTTCCTTTTCAGCTCCTACTTCGAAGAAGACTGGGGTTTCATTAAAAAAAAAAAGGAGCAGGTTCTCATGCTACAAGGTATTTTCTCCATGATTATAAAAATTCTTTAACGTGAAGCAAAGCAGTCAGAGTGAAAAAGATTTCTGGCACACGGTGAGTTTAATATTTAATCATTGCCCCAAACCCCCTTCACTTCCTAACCTGTTAAGTAAGACATGAAAGCTGGATGAAAATTATTTTCCTAACACCTGACAGATAAACTGAAAGGTACAACCAAAACAATTCCTGGTCCTCCTAAGAATTTTAGCACCAACTTCAAGATATCTAAGCTTTCACTTGATATTGCCTACGTGTACCATACGCTTCTGTCAGACACCTCAAATTCTGGAAATAAAGCTGTAAATTAACACTATTAGTAATTTTGGACTAGGAATAAGGATGCTGTAAGGAAGTTTTGTAGTGCATTTTCCTGTGCTGAGGCTGTAACAGGGAATCCTGTGCCTTGTTTTGATGGCAGTGAAGTTAGTGATTGTGAAGGAGTGGCTACAATCAGCTAACTACACTGCCTACAAACCAAGCACTATCCTTCTGACGGTGCCATGGCATTCAAACCTGGAAAAAAAAAAACAAAGTACTTCCAGTAATTATATTAATGTACTGTATCTTCTCAAATGCTCTTATAACAACAAGCAATTGACAGTAATGGAAAATGTGCACCCTTACTGTTATTCCACTAAATCCAAAGTCTTCATACCATAAATTAATTGTCCTAAGTAATTGAAAACTGCAGAGGATGCATCATAAACATCATTTTTGAAGTGTGAAGTTACAAGGATAAGTTTGTCTGCAAATTAAGCAATTTTGCTAGCTTCCACCCATAAATGCCTTACTGGTAAAATGCATAAAAAGAATTCAGGACTTACCCTCAAGAAGCTTACCTTATGATAATCCTGATAAAGACTGAATTAATAATAAAATGCTTAATAAGATTTAATGGAAAGGGAAAAATGATTAGCTTTTTCACTCTTCATTTCCTTCCCTTCTCCATGGCTAGCACAGCAGCCTATTCACCGAGCACCCACCAGCCTTCCACTGGCAGACATGCCTCTGGAGATGGTTCCTGTGTGCCCCATCTCTTCCCCTGGGACTTCTGGGTTGGAGTGTCCCTGGTCTAGGCTGTGGGTCAGCACCATGCCTGTCACCTTTGTGTACGCTCTTGTCGTCATGGTCACTCACCTGGGGCTTGTGCATGGAGACTGGACTGTTTGAAACACGCAGATGGGCCATAGGAAGCTTTGTTTCAAAAGAGGCTTCTATGGGGAAAGGCAGTAGGGAGCCCACATGGAGTTTCCACCCTCCTCCTGTGGACAAATGGCTACAGGTGGTGTGACAGATGCCAGAGGTGATGCAGACTTTAGTGAGACATGTGGCAGTTCAGACACACGCTTCTAGGCTGATAGCTGGATACTGGGGGTTCAACCTGGTTTTATTTATGCAGGAGTCTACCTGCCACAGAGATAGCCCCCCAAAAAGACAGCTCAAAAGAGCAGTGTCTTGTGCTCCCACGGTGGGAGGCACATACTGCATGTCTTCACCCGACAGTGATCCAAACCACTTCTCTCCCTGTTTCTTGGGGGCCTAGACAGCTGTTTCTGTACACTGCTCTTGACCTGTTGAGCTCACTACAGTCCTCACTCCCTTGCATGGCAGGTCTTGTTTCTCTGAGCAACCCTCTGCTCTGTTCTTCCTCACAACCAACACCAACACAACCCCATCCTGCTGCCACTTATGTTTGGAGGGGCAGATAAGCCCATATGGGTTGGTACAATGCTGACTGTCCCCACTTTAGGCCGTTCTTAGCTCCATGCTAGCTACCCACACTGGCAACTGAGGCAGAGCAGGTGAAAAGATGTTTTGTGCTCTGCATTGCCCCTTTTTGTGTGGGAGAAAAACAACATGCTCTTCTCTGCCACAGCAGGAAGATGTGATTCTGTGATCCCCAAGTACTGTAGAAATAAGACTTTCCAGCCCATCTAGCAGTTTGGGTTATCCAATGGACCTGAGATGCTTTTGAAGGGCTTGGCCTTTAGAAATTCCTGGGCAGCCCACCCTCTGAGAAGTGCACACATCTATAAGGCTCATGCAAATTGTGCCTAGCTGGGTGGCTCAGAGCTCTTGTCATTTCTGAAAATCGTGGCATGCACATAGAGATGAAGAAAGAACTGATGAAAATAATTAACTCTTGATTGCATTAGCAGAAAAATTTAGAAGGCTACTTCTAGCAATAGCTCCTAGACAGCATAAAATAAGCCTAGGTCGCTTTGCAGTCTTTGCTGTTTAATTTTAGAACATGCTGGTATTTTTTTAAAGTTCATTTTATACCTTTATTGCTGAAGACTTGATGATCTTAAATTAGACTCTAGCAAGATGTGGTGATCAAACACTTCAGCTCCTCTTCAAGCAAACTTAAACTTTTCCCAGTTGCTATATTGGAATATGAAGTGACTTAAAAGTATTAGAAGGTGCCCCTAAAAGTATTCTAAAAGTATTAGAAGATTAGCCCCATGAATTGCAGGTCTGAGAACCAGGGTAAAAGCAGGTCCAGAACACTTTCCATGGAACATAGCACCTTATCTCCTGCATCTGCCCTGAGGGACACTGTTTTGTCCCAGGGATGTGGTTTGCCTGCTTACCTGTGTAATACGGGTGTTCTCACACACCCTGTTGGAAAGGCCCTTTACATTAGTGACTGTTTCTCTTGGGCAGGAGGTTCTCTGGTGTAATTAGCAGGGTCACACTGTTACAAGCTTTGTCTAATAAAATCTGGTACTCACAGTAAAGTCTTTAACCAGAAAAATTATCTGTAAGTAGGTATCACTTAGGTTTCTACAGAACATTTATTGAGTAACTTAGTCAGGACAAAAACCTTAGTAAGAACACGGCTTGGAACAATAGGTAGGAAATACCTATTGTGAAGCCCTTCCATCAGGCCCAAAATGTGTCAGTTTATGTAAGCTGAAAGGGAAGAAATTGTGAACAACCAACATACTAAAATTTTAGTTAGTGGCTTTGATTTGAATCACTTTCTGTCTTGTTTCAGTCAAAACCAACTCTTTGCACAGACACTGCACCGTTTCAACAAAGGTGCAGCTTTTTAACATCCAACAAGGAGGTTCCATCTGCCCTCTGTCCGTTGAACTGGTGCTGTGTTCTTGCAGCACCACCACTGTTTATACACTGCTGGGACCTGATACTTCTGAGTGCTATCAGGACACTAAATAGCCCTACAAAGCAACTGCGAAGTGCTTTTACCTAGGAAAGAAGATTGTTATGTAGGATGGTTTTTCCATGTGGGAATAACTCAGGCTTATTGATTTTTCTATCAAGAGTTAGGAACTTCAGCTGCTTACCTGGAGAAACTGTCTGTCTGTCATCCATCATCCACAAAAATCCAATGGTTTGTAGAAGGAGGATTGCTCCTAGCGAGCTGCCTTTGGTTTTGTTAGTTCCATCTGCTGAATCCTTTAAATCAAAACGACTGCAAAATATTCTGCTGGGGTGGCTCTTGCTGGTGGCGTGTTTAGGGCAACAGTGTTTGCTCTTGGTTTGGCCTGCAGTTACTAGAGAAACTGTGTCCGACTCTTTCCCTTTGTAGTTCATGCCTAGGCTTGCCTGGTGACCCAGGAGACCCATAATTTAATCTGGCTAAGAATGCCTGTGCCGAGTTAGGGGCCTGATCTGAATCCCACTGAAGTCTTTGGACAGATTTCCATCGATTTCAGCGAGCTCTGGACCAGTCCCACGAACATCCAGGCACTGGGATGCAGTAGGTTTTAATAGCTTGGGGTTTTTTTGTCTTTTCCTGACAAGGATTGAAAAAAGACCAGCAGCCCCATTTTACAGAAGGTGCAAATGTCTACTCCTTTATCATCATGTCAGTCAGGGCTGTTCAACATGATGTTTGCAAAATCTGCTGGGATGCTAAGAGTTTCTGTTTGGGTGCAAGCAGGAATGAGGGGGAGCACAAGTTTGTTGCCTGTTACCGAACAGGTCTCCCATTAGGATGGACTGTTTGAATACTGGTTAGGACATTTTGCTTCTTAGCCAAACACCAATATCAAAGTACCCAGGGCTACCTTTTCTATATTTTCTTCAAGACAGCAATATGAAGTATTTGTGAAGTATTTGTGGTTAGTAGGTGGAGAGAGGTTCTCCTTCCCCTCTCCTCTGCCCTGGTGAGAACCCTTCTGGAATATGGTGTCCAGTTCTGGGGCCCTCAGTTCCAGAAGGACAGGGAACTGCTGGAGAGAGTCCAGGGCAGGGCTACCAAGATGATGAAGGGAGTGGAGCATCTCCCAGAGGAGGAAAGGCTGAGGGAGCTGGGTCTCTTGAGCTTGGAGAAGAGGAGACTGAGGGGTGACCTCATGAATGTTGATCAATATGGAAAGGGTGAGTGTCAGGAGGATGGAGCAGGCTCTTCTCAGTGACACCCAATGACAGGACAAGGGGCAATGGGTGCAAGCTGGAACAGAGAAGATCCCAGTTAAATATGAGGAAAAACTGGGTCTCTTGAGCTTGGAGAGGAGGAGACTGAGGGGTGACCTCATGAATGTTGATCAATATGGAAAGGGTGAGTGTCAGGGGGATGGAGCCAGGCTCTTCTCAGTGACATCCAATGACAGGACAAGGGGCAATGGGTGCAAGCTGGAACAGAGAAGATCCCAGTTAAATATGAGGAAAAACTTTGTCATGTTGAGGGAACCCTGGCAGGGGCTGCCCAGGGAGGGTGTGGAGTCTCCTTCTCTGGAGAGATTCCAAACCCGCCTGGAGGCGTTCCTGTGTGACCTGCTCTGGGTGTTCCTGCTCCAGCAGGGGAATTGGACTGGAGGAGCTTTCAAGGTCCCTTCCAACCCCTGAGATTCTGGGATTCTGTGATTTGAGCTCAGTGAATCTACCCAGTTAAAAGAGCCGGTTTTTCTTGTCACTGAAATGGGAAACCAGAAATGCTTTCTACACCATTACTGGAAATACTTCTGAACTCCTGCATGATGTTAAGAAGTTCTCAGCACCGTCCTTCTGTATCAATGGCAACCTTAGTAATTAGACTCAACTTGGATGAATTGCCACGAACATTGCTTACGTTTTCCTGTGTTTGCTGTTACAAATGTTGTTGTTAACAAATGTGTGCAGTTTTGCCTCCTAACACGCAAGAAATGGCATCTTAGGGCATGATTGATTGCACTGCTCTAATCTGGTTTCTCAGGTGAAGAGTTTGTTTCCTGCTGACTTGCAGTTTACAGGTTAACTATGGGAACAGGTAACCCAACAAAAATGGGTGGTGTAGAGATTCAAACTTCTCTTTGTATGTCCTTTGTGGAATCTAGTCCCTTCACTCTTTTGTCACAGCGTTTCCTATCTCACAGGGCCTGTCTGGACAAGTTGAAGAAAGTAGGAAGGCAGGAGACAGTTCAGAGTTCCATCAGCTGATGTGTCCCACCGATCCCAAGCAGCTTGGCACTTACTGAGGAGAATTCCTGATACTCAGCTGTGTCAGAGTCAGATCCCACATGGAAACTGCAATCACATTACGGACTCCAGAGCACTGTTTTTTGCAGTGGGAAGGTTATTTTAGCCTCGGGAGTTCAAGAATAAAAGGTTTTAGATAATAACAAATCTTTTTTGTTAGATTATAATATGATATTGTGAAAAAATGAGATGAAGGCAAAGAAACCAGACTAGATAGCAACTTCCTAAGCTTCGGCAAGAAAGACAGCACCATCCCTAGAGAAGTCACAATCCTTATGTCTGTGATTGTGCATGAAACCCTGAGTGGCCTCAACTGCTATTGAGAAGGACTTAAAAAACTATAAGTATGTTCATTGCACATCATTTTTAGGTAGTAAACCTTACTCTCATTTTATATTTTCCTGGACACTGATTTTTGTCAGCAGGGTTAAAAAGTCACAGATCTGTGGTAGCTGCCCCCAGCTGCATTTTCTTAGAAGTAAAGGCTTTGGAAAAGGAAAAGTTCATTGCATTGGCCTCATTCTTTGCATGTATCCTTGCTTTTTCCTCTGCAAAACATTGGGATACTTGCTTATAACTCCAGCAGAAAATTCTTGGATATCTAAGATACTTCATGAAGCAAGTGTCGTCTCTTGGATCAGTAACATATGGGAACCTCAGGGGTGGTTAAATGAGAATGCTGGAATGCTTTTCAGACAGCGTTCTGAGTAGATCCTGCAGGGTTAGAACGTTGTAAGATGTTGCCTCTCAGGACTGGGAGTCGTTCTGCTGTTGTTCAAAGAGCTGACAATCCACCACAAGACATACAGTGAGTCAAGAATGAGCCTGTGAAGCCCTACCTATAGAAGATCTAACTAGATGTCAGTCTAACACCCCTCATTGATGAATCTGCTCATAAAATGAGAAACAAAGCCCCCTTTTTTGCAGTGCACCCTTCTGATGGAGTTCAGCAACACTGTGTAGCAAAATCTGTATGATCAAAAGTTTCAGGTCACTTGAGAACTTTTGGTTATTCTTTTGACATGTTGCCGTGCAACAGATGTTTAAAACCAAGAAAATTGGTTAAAGACAGTGAAGGAAACACTGTAGAACACTGTCTTCAGTGTATACAAGGGGCTCCAATCAGATCAGAAAATGATCCATCAATTACTTGACGTTTTTAAAGCACATTTGATCTCTAGAATTAATCTCTAAGAATAAAATTCAGGCCTCAGGCAGGAAAATCCAGTTTGCACGTTCAAGAATGCTCAGCTATTGCCCAGAGTTAACTTTGGTGGACTGGATTCAGACAGTCAGCAGCAGGTAAATATCTTCACAGGCTGCACAGAAGGAGGCTAACCAACTCCTAGAAATACTGTGTGGGAATTCTTCCTGCCAAGGCGTAGCAGTGGTTTTCTGTTGTCCTGGGAAGTGCACCAAAGAGCAGAGAAGAGGCTACCATTGCCCTCTTAACCCTCTATGTGACAGGGAAAGAATGGCTTGTGTATGGAACGAAACCCTTACGTGCAGAGCACGTTATAAGGATACTTTTGTGGTCAAAACACTGGTGGACTATTGTAAAGCTCAAGTCCTGGCCCTGCTGAGTGCTTTTTCTGAAGACTCATTATCTGTCTCAGACTTGGATTTCGTTTTCATTTGCGTGGTCACTGCAAGGTCCCCATGAGTTAAGGAAGTGTTTTAATACGTGAGAAAGAGAAGACATCTTTTTTGGGGGGGGAATTTGTTCTGCATTCCTTAAAACCAGAACTTCTGCTAAATGCCTTGGTAAATCTTTTTCTGTGATGCAGAAGGAAACTGTAAGGAGCAGGGAACTATGTGAGCAGAGGGAATTAAAAAATAACCCAGAAAAAGCCAGAAAGTAATAGCTTAGGGTACACTTCTGCAAAGATGTGTAAATTTGTGCCTTCAGGCTTTATTTTTCTTATCCTCTGTCTTGTATCACAATCTATACAGGAGACTGAAACACAAGCACTTGAATTGCTTGTCTGCAACAGCTACAGTCAAACTAAGAGCCGGGTTAAATACTCAGCTCTTTTTAACCTTCATTTATTCTTTTGTCTTGACAGTTCCCGGCCCTGTGACACCGGAGGCACAACTTCCTGAGACAGCAAAGGGAAAACAGAACACATCAGCTGTTCTCTGAATGTGCCAAGGGCTAATTAGTGCCTGGAGTTCCAAACAATGAAGAACTCACCTTTGAGAAAATGCTCTTTGACGGAGTCGTCCACACTCTTTATGAAATGCCTCCAGAATAACACTAACCCTGTGAGAACTGACACATGACACTGGGAGGAGGAATGTTATGATAGATACAGGATGATGTAGTTTTCCAAATAAAGATTGATAAATGCCAGGGCTTCGTAAGGAAAGTACCTGTATTGTGTAAGGTCTGCTAGGAACAGTCAAGTGCAATTTTAATAATTAATTAATAAGCCTGGAACTATTTTTCTCTTGGTGAGCATTTCACTTAAATATAGTGAATGGATGGCTGATGTGACTGATGGACACAACAGAATACATAGAATCATAGAATCATTTAGGTTGGAAGAGACCCTTGGGATCATCAAGTCCAACCATCAGCCCTACTCTACAAGTTCTCCCCTACACCAGATCCCTCAACACCACATCTAATCTGCTCTGAAACACAGTCAGGAATGGGGACTCCACCACCTCCCTGGGCAGCCCAGTCCACTGACTGACCACTCTCTCTGTGAAAAACTTTTTCCTCATGTCCAGCCTAACCCTACCCTGCTGCAGCTTGCAGCCATTCCCTCTCCTATCGCTCATTGCCTGTGAGAAGAGACCAGCACCAACCTCTCTCCAATGTCCTTTCAAGCAGTTGTAGAGAGTGATGAGGTCTCCCCTCAGCCTCCTCTTCCTCAAACTAAACAACCCAAAATACAGTATTGCATCAATCAAATACACCCTCAAAGCAGGAACTGATAGTGGAATGAAACCCAAGTACTTTGGAAATAGCTTTGAAACCAGCCTATTAATTAGCCTAATTGTGCACACCTGACTGTTGTTACGTTCCTCAGAGCTGCATGATTAACTGTTCTATATAAACCCTAAGCCAGCTAGAGTAGAGAAAGAGTGAGGGAGGGTTTGGGTGTGGGGTTTTTTTCCCCCTTATACAGGTTCTTGTAGTATTAGAGCTGTTTCCTTGGTGACTGAAGCTGTTTGTAAAGTGTATCTCAGGTTTTCAACCACTCTGATCTGAGAAGGTAATGTTTGTGGTCTTCATTGTATGTGGAAGAACTATGTCATTGTAGGAACTGCTGGTTGGTGGCTGTACTGTGTATGTGATACATAATAGGGAGTGCTATCTTTTCAACTCTTTTTTTTTAGGTCTCTGTTAACTTGCTTAGTGTGAGTGCCTTCTTGTAATGCATTAAACTGTTTTCACTACCCAGAACTGAATTTATCACTTTTTGGCAGTTTGGCTTATTTAAGCTCTACCTGTCATGCCTTGTGCAGGTTTTGTAATATTTACCCTTGGAGCTTGTTAAGTACCTTCATATTAAAACTCTCTAGCATAGTTTTATCTCTATTAATAACTATCCAACATCTAAAGCACTTTACATCCTTCAATTTAGGATGAAAGATGAAATTGCTGCCACAGTTGTCTTCATCACGAGGCTCGTGAAGAGGGAAGACAAGCTGAGCAAGCATAAAATTGAGAAATTTGCAGCTAAGCTGACAACAATACTGTTTGAAAAGTATAAAAACCACTGGTACTTGGACAACCCATCCAGAGGACAAGCCTTCAGGTAAGAGGACCCTTAGTAAAAGGGGAGGGGGAACAGAGCCTTGGTATGACATTAAAGATGCAGTGAGTGCCCTTTCAATGCCTGGAGCCCTTAAATTGAAAGTAAGTGTCACAAAAATGAAGAAAAAACACCCCCAAAAAACTACTTGCCTATCCATTAAGCTTCCCTTAAGGGAAGGATAGTTGTTAACTGGTAAAGATGCAGCTATTTTGGAAGTGGTTTCACAGGATGTGCCTGTGTGGGTATGAGGGGAGAGCGGAGGTGGGAGTCTCAAGAGAATGTGCACAAAGTGTCTTGAATGGCCTTCTGACTTCTTGAACATGGAATTCGAGTAGACTTCAACCGACTTGTGGGCTTGTTCTGCTTTTCATTCCCTTGAAAATGACTGATGGAGCGAGTTGCTGCACTGTGTGTTTAAAACAAAACCTTGTGTGGGTTAATAAATCAGTTCGTTGGGCTGACTTGCTGATTGGGGCTATAAGTGAGACCTTGCATCAACGGGCTAAATGTGTTGAGAAACTAAACAGTCAACTTAAATGTACTTTTTAAATGTACTTTCTGAGCAAAGCTTGCAAAGTTGCAGTGAAATCTTAAATCCCACCCCCCCATTTTCTTACCTAGATGTATAAGGATAAACAAACACCAGGCAAGAGACCCGCTGTTGGAGCAAGCTTGTGTGGAGAGTAATGTGGACTTTAATAAGCTTGGCTTGCCAAAAGAGATGACACTATGGGTTGATCCTTTTGAGGTGTGTTGCAGGTGAGTTGAGAAGCTGTGACTAACACATCAGGTGCCCTGTACAAACTCCATGAGCTCCAAGCCTGTTGCTGGAGTCTCGATGTCTGAAGGTGCAGTTCCTAGTGCCAGCTGACAGATGTCCATGCTGCTGGTGCAGAGGTGCATTGTACAAACACAGTCACTTTCAGATATGGTGAGAAGAACCGGCCATTCACGATTGCACACTTTGAAGGAGAGGAAAACCCACAGCTTTCTCAGCAGATCAGCTATGCTGTTGACAGGGCAGCACTTGACTATCATTCTGGCACCTCTTCAGATGAGGAGAGCTTCAACAAGGAGCCGAAAGCTATCCCTACTGTCAGCAATCCTAACAGTGTCTACCAGGTAAGCATTATGGTATCAACATGTGGTATTGAGTAGGAGGCATCTACCTTCTGGGTTCCCTCATGAAGAAAATGCAATGGAGTTAACAACTGATGGCCAGACTTACCTCCCCTCTTTCCCAAGCACGCTTTAACTTTTATCTCATTTCTTGCTGTTTAGTTCAGTGACTACTGCAAGGCACCCACACAACCCTGGTCTCAGTATCTCCATAGGAAGACCTATATGACTGATGGCTCATACTATGCCCAGCACAGGGGCTACAAAGTCTACAGGCCAACAGCTGCTTTCACAGGACCGCGTGTTGATAGATACCACTGGATCAATACCAAGCGGTAGATCCGTGGCTGCACCTCTTAGAGGCTGTTGAGACACTGAGTTATGGTATGGGATGAAGGCTGGCACTACAAAGTTTCATGAAAACAGAAGGCTCTTAATGTCTAACCCTTATCTCTTTCTTTGTGCATCTGAAACTTTGGGGTTTTATTATATAATTTTTTTAAAATGTTTTATCGATGTTAAGGTAAGATTGAGAACTAATGTGAGACTCTATTTGTAAGTTAAAAAGGAAATGCATATATCAATAAATCTACTCATGTTTTTTTTAAAAGCCATCTGATCTGCTATCAGTGCCCTGAAGGGAGTTAAAAAGCTTTTTGGTGAGAACACAAGCAAGTCAAGGAAGATAAAAAAAATCCTCCCAAGTTGCTTTGAACTCCTCTAGTCTGCTTCCTGGCAAAGGTAGCAAGGGCGGCTGCTCTGTGAGCACAACATCTACAAGGCACAAGCAGGATCACCTCTGTGCTCCCCCTTGAGTGAAGCTTTGGGATGTGCAGCTGTGGAAGACTACCTTGAGACTCCAGCTAGGCTTCTGCCTCTGGACTGTAGGTTACCTGTCATAAGAACACACTCCCATGAGTAGGAGAGGGCTGCATGGGTGGTGTTATGCTTTTCCACAGCCGTAAGCTAACACCTCACCTTTGTAGAATGATGGAGCTGTTGTCTCTAAGGATGTCTAGCCTGCCAGTTTGCAATACTGGTGGCCTATGAGAAACATCTCTCACTGGGGGACAACTTGATTCAAACTCTTTCCTAGCCAGGAGAAGAAAGGGAAGTAGAAGAGGAGCCACTGGAATACTACTTGGCTTCACAACTATGCTCTGGGATGGTATTTCCAGCACTGATTGAAAAAATGTGGTCTCAATCAGAATTAATTTAACTTTGGTCTATTGAGTTGCAGGATATCTTCCTGCTGACTCTAGGTGTCACATACTCCATGACACGCTGATTAAACTGTGGGGCTTAGGAGTTACAGAAGGGATGTCAATAACTCCTGCCTTGCTGGTTAAAACCAGCAGTCAAAATGCTAAACTAGATTACCAACATCTAATAGCTCCTGTGAAATAATTATGGCTGTCACTGCAGTCATTTCTACTTGTTGGTAGCCTAGCTGTTATTGCCCAGTATGCCATGACTGGGGCAGGGGGCCACCTGTTAATAAGTTGCCCTGAACCAGAAGCATTTTTGTCTTGTAAAAGCAGACAACTAGGAGCCTGTTCAAGACTGGAGGGCTGCTTGTACAAGTGAATCTGAAGAGAAAGAATTAAAACTCTAGTGTAGATCTTTAGGTTTTCACACCTACTATGAGATTCTCTTAACACCTGATGTGTCAAGCCATAGCTGCTCAAGGGACTGCATCCTGGCTTCCCTTGCAAATATGATGCAGACAGTGATAAGCAGAAGGAGGCCAAGGGCTGCAATCAGCTTTTATCACGGTTTTGTCTCTGCTTCATGCTAACTTAGTCCATGTTTCTTCAGAACAAACCCCTATCAGTCACATGTACTTTTGAACAAGGATTTAGCAGTGAACTTGATATTAGTAGGGTTTAGTAGATCACTCATACAAGAAGAAAGAATCCTGCACTTCCTAAAGCTACTGATAACTGCCTTTTTTTAGAAGGCTTCATTTTGAAGTCTGTTTTTATGTGTGAGCACTGCAGTCTGTGCAGTATTGACTAAGTAAGATGTGAGGAGAGGCTTCTTAATTACTGTGAAGTCAGAAGCAGTGTTTCCAACTTAATTCTTGCCCCTTTGGGAGTAGAACTTGCACTCTAGCTGCTTAATCCCTTTATTGTGATCGGAAGTGGGCTTCTGTCCCAGCAAGAGCACAATACCCATCTGTTTATGTGGGGAAGGTGTGAATGTTTGATGCAGCAGCTCTGAGAGGATGGAATAGGTATGTGATTTGTGAAGTTAGAACACTCCCAACTACTTCTTAGCATTGGATATTTTGGCCATAATGAGGTAACAGCATTAGTGTTGAGGATATTTGGTGATTCATGAAGTAAGTTGAATCTTGTCCCATGTAGACTTGAATTCTTGTACCAGCAGAGAGAGAGGTTTTAGGTGACTCTGCTCTATTCCCACTTGCTTTTTACCCAAACCAGAGGCTGTGGTGGGCAGAGAAGAAGTGATGTTTTGTTGGTGAATAAGGAATGTTTCCTGTGTTTCAGGGTTTAGCTCATGAATCTGGGAGGAAAGACTGTCTCTCTGAGCTTAAAGAGTGGGACCAGGTGTTGACAGTGCCAGGTCTGTGTTCCTCTATTGGTGTTACCAAGGAGCAGCTGAAATACTGTGACTTCAGAACAAGGAAAGGTTGGGCTGAGCAAATTGCTTTCAGTGGTGATGACCTTGTTTGTTCTGGATGGGTAATTATGTAGATGCAGTTGTTGGGGTTGGTGATATCTATGGTTTTCACTGTGTCCAAGTCAGGAGAGAAGTGGAACTATCAGCTGATGTCTGCAGAGGCTTCAGAACGTGTGGTGGAGTGAAACATTGGGGTTTTTTTTTTTAAAAAAAAAAGGTTTCTAACACTAAGCAGATTTAGCCATGAATCTATATTTTGCTTCTCTTCCTGGAAACTCAAAAGTCTGAGTTTTTACAACAACAGTTGTCTCTTCACCGTGTGGATATAGCCAGAAACGTCAGTCACTTAAACTGAAGCCTTGTCACTTTAATTACTACATTGTTTTCTAATGAGCCTTTAGCAGGAAGGGGGAAAACACACCACAGTAAAACCAAAGATGGAGGATTTACTTTAGCTGAAAGCCTGAGGACAAATGCAGACAATGACCAAGTTAGAACCAAACCACTGAGTGGTCTTTTTGAGTCCTGTTACAGCTCTCTGCCTAGGGCTATTTTCTTTTCTAATGCATCTATTTGTTTTACCAAACAGTCTTTCTCCAAACTACTTATTTCAAGGTAGTAAGAAAGGAAATCTTCGTTGCCTTCACTGTTTAAAAACTGGTGTTCGTCCTCTACGGTATCCACCAGCTCTTCAGTTAATGCATCCACTCTGTCCTCAAGTTCTGAGGGGGACAAGTAAGTGCAGGTTTCTTCTTCAAAGCTAAAAAAAAAACCAAAAAAATGGAAAGGAATGCTTAAAATCAGACAGTAGAAATGCTGCTGCTGAAGTGTTACTCACAAACTCTTCCCAGGAGACAAATTTCACTGGGACTTGACTTCCCTGTGTCTGAGAAAGTGATGGCAGAGTATAGAGGGAAGTAATCCTCCTGGGACATAACTTGGCATCCTGCCTGCTGTGTCCTTTATACAAGGTACCCTAGATGGTTGTGGAGAGTAGCTTTTGTGGTACCAAGTGAGGTCATAACGAAGAGGTGTCATGACTTGCTTTGTATCACGCCCCACAAATCAGTTGTTGCCGTCTGATACAACGGTTAATGATTTGACAGGAGGGTACTGTTCTTACCGTGTCACCCTTACGAATTTGCCCTCTTCATAGCAGCTTGAGCCATGATGGAAATGCTCTTTTTCCTTCTTGAGCAACTTGTCACTTAGGGCTTCCTCAGGTTTTGTACCGAGCAAGAGGTTGCTCTTCATCTGTTATGCAATAAGCACAGAAACAGAGAAAACAGATCAGTAGTCGTTTTAAAAGCCTTTTTATAGACCCTTTAGATATATTTTTTCATGGTACTGCTTTTTATGTTGTCTTAATAATTTGCATGAGAACAGTGTGTTTCAGTTTGTGTCCCCTGCCTCTTGTCCTGTCACTGGGAACCCCTGAAAAGAGCAGGGCTCCATCTTTATTTTCACCCTGCAGGTGTTTGTATATATTGATAGGATTCCCCCTGAGTCTTCTCTAGTTTTAAAAAACCAAAACCCAGCTCTCTTAGCTTGTGTGTGTGAGTCCTTAATAATCTTTGTGGTACTTTGACTATCTTCTTTTGGACTGTGGACCCCAGAACTGGACACAGTACTCTGGGTATGGCCTCACCAGGGCTGAGTAGAATGGAAGGATCACCTCCCTTGACCTTCTGCTGATAATTTGCCTAATGCAGCCCAGGGTACCGGATACCATCAGTCACCTTTTCAGCAAGGGCACATTTGTTGGCTCACGTTCAACTTTGTGTCCACCAGGACCCTCAGATCCTTTCCTACAAATCTGCCTTGCCACCTGGGTGGCTTCCAGCATCTATTGCTGTTTGGAGTTGTTCCTTCTGAGGTGCAGGACTTTGTACTTCCCCCTGTTGGACTTGCTGAGACTGCTGTCAGCCCATTCAGCTTGTTGAGGTCCCCCTGAATGGCAGCAGTCTCCTCTCTGGATCCCACCTGGGTTGGCTTATCTGCAAATAGATCCAACTGCTTGTGCTTATCCGTATCTCTGAGGATACTTAAGCATACTCCTGTTTCTGATGATACGAATGGCCCTTCTCTTCACCAGCTCTAGGTTAAGTCACAAAAGTTTTACCATGGTTGTGCAGGTGGGATTGTTAATCCTAGATCTGGGTACTCAAGGGATGGCTGAACAGGTTTTTGGCTACATTGCTTGTGGAGGTCTCTTTGCAGAAAGCCAATGCCATGCCTTTCACATACAGTAGGAGTACCTTTAAGCTCAGGAGTCTGAATGATGTGTAAAGCTTCTACGGGCATCCCACAGGAGTCTGACCTTACCAGCCAAAGATTTGGAGAGGTGGGGCATCTATAAACCAGTTTAAATTCCCCTTTTGGAAGAAAGTAAGGAAATAGGGATGGTGATCTTTCAACCAGGCCAGATCTCATCATCTTTCTCACCGTCTCAAAGGCTTCTGTGTCTGTAAGGGTTTTCACTTTCACCTCAAAAAGTTGGGAGAGGAGATTTGCATCTTCCTTGAAGAAGGGTTCTTCTTTTATCAACATCTGACTTAGCCCATGAGACTTGTCAGCCTGGGGAACTGCTGACAGCTGGAGTCTGAGCAAGAACATTTCATTAAGAGAAGCCTCCAATGCCTAGGAAAAAAAAAAAAGAGCCCTGTGTTTGAAAACCTGGAAGCAGTTGAACAGGATTCATTCCAGCTGAATAGAGAGATTAATGGGGGAAGAAGAGGGAAGGGGGATCAAAGAATAGTAGGGTGTAGAGACAAGTTTTTAATTCTTGAAGACTATTTCATCTGCAAAAAGAACTTCATTTCTCTCATGGGGATGTGGTGCAAACCACAAATAGACTGCACAGCGTGGTTCCTAAAGGGTAGCGTTCAGAAGGGGACCAGTGTGTACACTGGGAGTATGTTTGGGGGAAAAATACCATAATGGGTATCCCCTGCAATACAGAAGTGCACTTCATTGGAGGCTGAAGGGAAAGGGTTGCATTGCATCAAGATGTTCTGGGAAGAACACTGCTGTTCCACTTTGCTCTCTCAACAAATCACTGTTTGGTATATCTGTTCTTCGAGTCAAAACTATGATGATGAAAGAGTGTTTGCTGTTTGATTCTCCCATGTACTGACCAGCTGATGGTTAGGATGGAGTTGCCTGGTTTTATCTCCTTAGCTGTCAGTGGAACAAACAGGTATTTATGGGTCAGTGCCATTTGTATGCAGGCAGAATCTGTAGATTTTTCTGTTGCCTGAGTGTCTTCACCTAAGGTGAAACAGTGTTCTTGCAATGCTGAGTATGAATCTTGCTGTGTAACTAATGTGACCTGTTATTTGGAATGGCAGTACAGGTAATAGTTCACTGTCTTATTTCATCTCTCCTTCTGGTTTTTATTATTGGAAGTTGCATAAAGGTGTTAACCCTGCTTGAAAGGGCATTGGAGAGAGGTTGGCGCTGGTCTCTTCTCACGGGCAGTTAGTGATAGAACAAGAGGGAATGGCTTCAAGCTGCAGCAGGGTAGGGTTAGGCTGGACATGAGGAAAAAGTTTTTCACAGAAAGAGTGGTCAGAGCCTGGACTGGGCTGCCCAGGGAGGTGGTGGAGTCCCCATCCCTGACTGTGTTTCAGAGTAGATTGGATGTGGTGTTGAGGGATCTGGTGTAGGGGAGAACTTGTAGAGTAGGGCTGATGGTTGGACTCGATGATCCCAAGGGTCTCTTCCAGCCAAAATGATTCTATGATTGTATGAATATTGTTATAACCTAAGTACATTTGGAATACATTAATATACCTGATAAAAATGCTTCAGAAAGAGCGGGTTGGCATCATGGTTGAAGTCAGCAGCAGTGATATGAGCCAAGCAGTGCACGAGGAGGAGGAGGAAACTTCCTGCAGAACCCAGGCAATCCCTTAGAACGAATAGCTGCTGCTTTGAATTCTGAGAAAGAAGGAATATCCAGATCTGACAGAGGGTCACAGCAGGAGTCAGCTCAGCTGATGCAACTCTTCCAATGGTTTTTCTCAATTTTAGGGAAGCTAAAAGATTAATGTTAGGCTGCTGAGGAATATCAGTATACATAAGGCAGCAGCATTGTCCTAACACTTGATATAATGCTCTATGATGTGAATCTACACATTCTTGCATCCTCTGTTTCTAGACAGTTTGGTTTCTATAGATCACGAGCTTCAGAAAGCGTCTCCCTCAACCTCCAAGTTCTAGAGGTGAAGATAAATGAGGTTTAGTAAATAACACTAACTAGTCAGATTCAGTCATTTAGTTATAGCAAGTCATAGTTATAGCATCATAGTTACAGCAGTCATTTAGTATAGCAAGTATGCTGATATACTGCTGACTTGTAGAAATTTGACCTGTGGTAGAAATGAACGTGGTAAAATTTAGGCATGAGAAACCAGGGTATAAAAGCTGACTTAACAGGTATGCTTTGGGCACAACCCTCACAGTAAAGATTCAGACCCAGTGCTCTGCTAACTTTGTGTTCAGGTAGATCTGGAGCATAACATGAACACTTGAGGATTTCTCCTGTCAGTTTTTTTTTTCCTAGAAAGCATCAAGCTTACTACAACTTAAAACATATAAAACACTTTTGCATTTTACTTCCTAGTCCCAGAACTAAGTGGACTAGATGATTTTTTCAAGGTCCCTTCCAATCCCTGATATTCTGTGATATGAAAATACTGCCTAGGCTAGATAGATGTCAAGTTGACAAACCTGATAAAAGAAAGAGTTCCTGAAAGCGTTGCCTGTGGCATTGCTAAAAGGGATGCTGGAGGCAACACACAGGTTAATTTCTGGAGCCTGCAAAGAGAAGGAAAATTGCTTCTGTAAAAGTGTGTATGCACATCAGATCTGCAAAGTAAGAGAGATTAATGGAATGTAAGTCCACTTAAATGTCAGCTTTGATTTGCAGTGTTTACACAGAGCCAACAAATACCACATGGAAATGGAGACTGTTTAAAACAAACCCCCAAACCAACCTATCAAATCATAGTAGTTCATCTTCCCAGGTTTCTAATTCAGTAAATGAAACTGTCCTCCACTGCTGGAGCTCTGGCTCCATGGAAGTCACTGGGAATTTCATGATTATTTATTTGATGTTGTTATGGAAGACCCTGAAGAGCTTTCCTAGACTGGAGCCATAGTGGGCTGAGAACGGTACAAAGAAAATGAGAAAATCGTGGCTTCAAATGACCAAGGAAATAGGTTTTATCCAATATTGTGCAGGAATTGGGTAATGCAAAAATGAAGTGATGTGTTCAAGGAAGATGCCACAACAAATATGTGACCTGATTGTGGATTTTGTGGGATGGAGGTTTGACTTCAAGACAGTCCTTCAACGTTGTGGAGAGAACATAAGTAGAATACAATTCCTGATGTTTGCCCACTGTTTGGTCTCCACTTGATCTCACCTGATAATTGTACACACTTTGCAGCCTCTTGGCTAAAGAACTGTTTAAATAACTATCTTGTGAAGCAGGGATTATTAAATATGAGTATCTTAAACACTTACATCAATGTGAGTTCTGAGAAACTGCAGGATGGAGATGCCATACTGATATATGACAAACTCTCTCGTGGAAAGGCTTGCAGGATCAACTACTGTTGGTTCTCCTTCTTGAATCATCAAGGCATCCTGTGTACCCTGAGAAGTTGCTGTTTCTGCAAGAACAGTAGTGTTTCATTAGACTAATTGGTTTCCATTTTCATTTTTCCTTTTGTCCAAGAGGTAATACTGGAATACAAGTGTATAATACAATGTATTTCTCATCTCATAATGTAAATACATTACACTCAAGGTCTGGACTTTGTACAGGAAAGAATGGAGGTGAGATTTACTTCTGACTAGCCTTTGGCTTTCTAGTAGTCCAGCTGCTGTTGCGTGACTTTGGAGCTCATGGGCCACATCTCTCAGAAAACCAAGAAGAGAAGAGGTCTTTGCACACTTAGTTTTATCGCCACCTGCGTGAACAAATAGGGACAGTCAGTCTCTTTCCATATTTTTGGAGCAAAGAGTTGGCACACTGGAGCTATGTAGGCAAAGTGAAACAGGTAAATAGTTTTGCTGTTCAGAGCATAACGCTGAAGTCTGAGCAAACGTGTTAATGTTGCAGAGAAAATAACTTTTCTCTCCAAAACTCATTACATTATCCAATTAGTTCTCTCCTTTTCTCCTTTTTCCTCTCCTTTTTCCTCCCCTTTTTTTTCCTCCCCTGTTTTTTCCTCCCCTGTTTTTTCCTCCCCTGTTTTTTCCTCCCCTGTTTTTTCCTCCCCTGTTTTTTCCTCCCCTGTTTTTTCCTCCCCTTTTTCAAATATTTCAAATACTACATGTAAGTCTGTTTAGATGGGGAGACTTGGCTGGACTACTTACAGAATGCTCCTTGCAGTTTTTCCTAACAAAATTGTCTTTGCCACCAATGCATTTTTTGTTTTTAATTAATGAGGAAACATTTTTATCTGCCCATAACTTTATAAATAGTGGCTTTTCTTTTCTGGATGGTGTCAAACTCTGTATGAATTGATAGGAATTTTTCCCCTAGCTAATAATTACAACATTTACCTGTTTAAATGCTCAAAGCCCAGTCTTTGGCTTACTATAAGGACTATATCATTGCTAATTCCCAGCTGTAGGGGAGTTACATGTGCAGGTATCCCATGGGGCTCAACTTCGGTGCTGAGCAGACAAAAAGGAGGGAGTTGGCAAGAAGTGGCTTGTGATGGAAGTCATTTGGTGGAGCTGTGTTTGTGAGACAGCAGTCAATAGAGTAACTTCAGGCTTTACCATGCAGAGGTGTTGTGAACTGTGGGTTCAGAACTATGATTCGGGACGCCATCAGGTGTTCTGCCTGCTTCAGCACCTTGATATCTGGGAGAACAGTATAATTCTAGTTAATGACTGCAAATATTCCAGACAGCTTTGTGTCCCTTCCTGATGGTGTTCCTTAAGCTAACCTTGACTCTTCTACGTAAGATTTGGCCTAAGAAAACAATTTAAAAATCAACTGTTAGACAAAAAGCACAACTTTTATGCCTAAGTGTTTAATTTTTAGAAGAGATCTAAAAATGTAGAAGTGTATTGGAATCTCTCCAAGGGGCCAGGTGAGGCAATCTTTCTCTAGTGGTTCTAACAATCAGGTGACTCTGCACCATTTGCTGTACTGAAATCTCTGGGAATTGTTTACAGGGTCATAAGAGAGCAAACAGGACCAACTGGACTGCTTGATGCACTTGGTGTGTACTCTCTTGAATTCCCATTTTGCTGCATGAATTAATGCTTTTTCCTCTGTTTCAGGTAGCACTGTTTCAAATTAGTGCTTAGGCTTTTTGCCTTATTTCTCTGTGTTTAGTTGAATTCTAGGGTAGTGCTATCCCACTTCATCAAACTGAGTAAATAAACAGCTGTTTACTTCGTGGAGCAGGTGCTGGAAAAGACTCTGAAACATTAAGCAGATGATCACATGTCATAGTTCACCTGATCCCTCTGAAATCTTTTCACCCCAAAGAAGAAATTCTGCTCCTTTTAAATAGCTGCTGGTGTTTCCAGAATACTCCTGCAGACCTGGAATAAGCTCAACTCTGCAGATGTGCTGAACACCATCTAAGTAAGACATTGAATTACATTCACATCCCAGGTGTTCTCCTGCTGATGGTTACTTGGCAGAATGTGACTGACTTCTCTTTCTTCAGAATCACATCATTCTTCCTCATCTTGTGCTCTATCTATACCCTGAGTTCCACCCCACCTTTTCCCTGGTCATTTCATTTTTCAAAGCATGAATGCCTCTCAGATGATATATCCAGAAAGAATCATAGGTCACTTGAGTTTACTATGACAAACCAGGCTTACTCTTAGTCAAGAACACTAGGAGTTGGTCGTCTGCCTTAGGAGGTACCCCTGGAACACAGAAAGACTTGGCAGTGGATGATAGGGGACTACTGTTTTGCTTCATCTCTTCTTCCTTTTTTTCTTCTTCTGGTCTAATTGTCAGCTTCTGCATCTCTGGATAAAAATCCTTTCCTAAGGAAGCTTTTGTTTCACTGCATTCTTTCGTGGAGTTCTGAAAGGAAGAGTGAGGAGAGAGAAAAGCAAGTAGCTATGAAAAGCACAATGAAAATTTCATATTTGCTTCTGTGTGACCTTTTCTTTACACCTCCCCTTGTGTAAACTTAGTCTGTATTTTAGAAACCTCTGCTTCTTCACATTACTCAATTGTCAGGAGAAATACTAAGCAGGGAATGCAGAGACCTCAGCAGCCTGCCAGCCTTGTCTCCTTTTGTTTGGGGCAGATGCTAGCTGCTTGGTGTCCCTTGTGCTGTTGAGCTTCTCAGACTCTATGATGATAAGCGTTCTGTGAGATACAGCATTTCTGGAGTACCAATCCTCACAGTCTTACAGTGAGTCTTAACATCAGATAATAGCAAAAAAAATCCCCAAACAACCCCCCCACACACACAAAAAACTGGGGGGAGGGGGCCGTGTGAAGGGAGGTGGTCATACAATACCCCATCGTGCTGCTCAGTGTGTGCTGTAGAACCAAACCCCGCGGGCTTCATCCTGCTCCTCTGTTCCCCACAGAGCAAAAGGTCCTGCAGCTTTGCTGTTTCATCTGACAGGAGAGATTCTTTGAGGTCCAGGTGCTTTTCCTGGGAAGGATGCTGTAGGTCTTGTCTTCTTTCTGTTGTTTCTTCCGTTTTCAAGGTGGCAGTTTTCTTCTGTAAAGAAGAAAACTGTTACACGTTCTTTTCCTTCATTCCCTTGTACTTTCACTTGGGGGATAGCCTGCTTTTGAAAGCTGTGCTTCTCCTAGCCCTTTCCAGCTTCTTAAAATATTGCAATTGTAGCCTCTACGTTCTACCATTTCTGTATCTCTTGCTAATCTCATGGTGCAGGACAAGCTGTGTAACATAGCTGCAGTCATGCTTTCCTCAGCGTGCTACTGTTAATCCTACAAACTGGGCATATGGAACCATAGAATCATTCAGGTTGGAAGAGAACCTTGGGATCATCGAGTCCAGCCCTACTCTACAAGTTCTCCCCTACACCA